>CM077640.1:600000-1096921 GCA_039660915.1 Euphorbia tirucalli
TTTTAATGAAAATCTGAAAGACCATAAAAAATAAAAAATAAAAAAATAATAAGAAAAATAAAAAAACCATAGCAAATTCAGGTAAATAATTCCAATGTATCATAATTTCTCTAAATACACAATGAAGTACTGGAATTGCACCAAAATTCAAGTTGTGGAAAATTAATGGAGATAATTAAATGAAGAAAGAAGAAACCTTCAACTTACTTGTTTTTTTAACTCCCATCCGGAGAGATAAGCGATTTGTTTAGCTGCAATCCTCCATTGTTGAACCTTATTGTCATCGATTTTGCCTTTATGCTCATCGAAAGCTTTCCCAAAATCGCCTTTCTGGTTCCTCACATCGGGTGGAGTCACATCATAGAAAATTGGAAAAACGGTTTGCTTCCCACCGGCTTCCTTGCGTTAGAAATTTGAAAGAGTTCCTCCAACCACCATGTCGAAGAAGCATAATTCTTTGAGAAAATGATGAGTAAAATTCTGGACTGATCAATGGTGAGAGGAAGTTCGAGAGAAAGGGGTTCTCCTTTAGTAAGCTCTCTATCATCCTTGAAGGTGATGATACCTTTCCGGCGGATTAAAGAAAAATTTACGGCACTATTGCAAAATATTTCCCAATATACGGTGAATCTGGAATAATTTCTGGTTTTGTGGTGTTTTCGAATGAGTCTGCTTATGCCATTAGCGGACGCCATCAATTTAAGTCAAAATGCCAGCCATGAGGAGTCTGCTAGTCTAATTTATGGACTTAACAATGTTCAATTTTTGTAAAAGCAGATAAAATGGTCCACGTACTTTAATAGCAGACAATGGACAGAGAATCTTTACCCACAAGTCTGGCAATAAAATAGCGGGCTCAGTAAAGGTCTACTAATAATAAAAGCGGATGCATCATAAAAAAAACAAAAAATTAGATACATGGACTTATCTTGTCAACCAAGCGATGGAATAAACTAGGCGATAGCTGCTTTTTCAATGGTAAATAATACTAAATATTATTTTATTTATTATTTCGTTTATTTATTTTATTAGTTAATTTCTTTCTTATTCTATATATATTCTATATAATTTGGAATATTATTATAGAATTTAGTAATTTAGTATTTTTTTTATTAATATTCTTTTAATTAATATTTATATTATTGTTCTATATTATTATTAATAATAACGTTAATAATTTAAATTATTAATATAAATATATAATAAAAATAAAAAAATATAATGAAATATTAATTATTTAATTAAAATTGAATAGAATTACGAAAAAAATTCAATAATAAATATTAAATATATAATTAAATATATAAAAAAAGATATAAATTCAATAAAAAAAAAAGGGCCAAAGTATGGACCAAAAATAAGTGCAATTGTCGACATAAAAACAAGGTCTAATTTCACTGTATGCGGACCAAAAGAGTCCAATTTTAAAAGTAGCGGACTTTGTTACATTAGTCCGATTTTAATATTTACGGACCAAGTGTCTGCTTGTTCTCAAAATGGACTCCTATTGGACTTAGTTTGCTTCACTTTTTTTGACTGGCGGACTAAGTGAAAAGTAAATTTTTGAAAACAAAACAGGTGTCCGCTGACGATATAGGCGGACTCATTGTTCCAGATAAAATTTTCTTTAATCCCCTTTCTGGCAGAGCTCTTTATAGAGATGGGAAGTAAAACTATTTGGAGTATCTTTGCCTCTGAAACTAAGAAACACATCATATTTCCACCCTTCTCTACCAGAAGAAGAAGAATAAGAAGCCATTAAAATTATTTAGTTGATTCTCCATTGACGTAAAGCTTAAGAGCGTGCTTATTTATGAACCTACTAGGCCTCATTTAGTTAAGAGACTGACACCAAATTCTTGAATGTAACTATTTAATCAAGTAATTCATTTATTTTAATTCGATTGCTGAAGATAAAAGATACTTCTACTACCAGATTATGAAAATTGGCGTTGATGATATGAGTGCCTATTTGCTTTTCTCAGTTTCTCTCTTCTATTTGCATTCTTAGGCTAGTTCTTTTCCCCTCCAAACAACTTTCCTCTATTTGGCAGCATTGGATCAATTCGAGGATGCAGAGCAGAGATCTTACAACTTGATGTCACGGATGTGAAGATGGACTGTTTCTACTGCTGGAGTGGCCTCTTCCATGTTCCATTTGCAAATTTTGACTTAGGTTTCAGCATGTTTTTGTGATTGATTAGGGCATTAGGGCAGTATGTTTATCCAAGATCCCAAAAACCATATAACCATCATCTCCTTCAACAAGGCAATTGACTTACGGTGGGTATTATTTACTGTATTTGAGGCCAAGTTGTTGATGCTCTGCCATATTCTTTATGTTAAAAAGCAGTGAATGGATGAGCTTATCTTGTATTTTCTTCTTTCATTTAAATAAATTTTTTCTCATTTCCCATCACTTTCATGTTTTCTTTATAACTTTTTTAATTTTCTTTTTTTATAGCTCTATTTGCGCTTTTGGTAGTCATAGCTATAAATGACTTTGGGGGCGAGATGCAGAACGCTAAAATACTGTCGTAAATTGTATATTTTTGTCCTCCCTGTTTAATTACTTCTTTTCCCCTTTTATTGGTGTCTGTCTGAAAGTGGTTGGGGAGCTGAACAGGTGAGATTAACTAGTAGTAATACTGACAATCAAATCCTTTCTAGTTCCATAAACTTAATGAATACAACAATACTGATGCTAAGGATGCAAATCATGCAGTGAAAAATTATAACAGTTGTTTTAATGCTACCATGTGAAATGGTGTACAAGAAGGTAGTGGCTTTAGCTTCAACAATTGCTGAGAAACTTGTTGCATGGTTGGGCGAGAAAATGGACTGGTATTAAGGCAAGCAAAAGCTAACCTTGCCGTGTTGATCACTTCCTCTGCCAGTTGATCTTTCGGTGGTGGAATTCGTTGGTCAATGAAATCCTTGAATAGAATTTGATGGGCTGCTAGTGATGACATGGACGAAATGAGATCTCCTGGATGCCTTCCCATTATCACTTCCCATGTTACTACTCCAAAGCTGTAGACATCGCACTTCTCATTAGCTTCCATGGCGTAGGCAAGTTCTACAACGAAAAATGATCACAAAGATCATATTATTCAACATATAATTACAAAGATTTCTATTAATATTATGGTACAAATAATAGAATAATTATACCTGGAGCTGAGTAACCAAATGTGCCTGCAAATGTTGTCCAATTGGATGAGTTAGGCTTCAAAATTCTCGCTGTGCCAAAGTCTGAAATGTGAGGCATACATTCTCCATCCAATAAAACATTGTTGCTTGTTATGTCACGATGAATCAAGGGAGGAATGCACTCATTGTGCAAATAACACAGAGCATTTGCCACACCCTTAATGATATTAACTCTCTTAATCCAGCCTAGTTCAGTAGCTGTTGCTTTATTTCTCAGCATTTTCGCCAAGCTTCCTCTTTCGAAGAACTCATACAGCAAAAATGAGTGACTCGAGTGCAAGCAGTAGCCATAAAACCTCACAATATTTCGGTGTCGCACTTGTGTCAATGCATTAATCTCATTAGTGAAAACTTTAAGATTGGTGGTTCCGCCATCTTCAGATTGGTGAAGTTTCTTTACAGCTACAACTTGACCAGTTTGCAGCTCAGCTTTATAGACACTTGCACTTCCTCCCACTCCTATGCAATACTTGGCATTGAATCCTTCAGTTGCCTCAATGATGCTTTCATATACCCTCTTCCCATCAAAGCCAAATATTGTCATGAAATTTTCATTGACTGCTATTTTCTTATCTGTATTCTTCACCTTTTTGCAGTAAAAAGTATATAGGCATGGTATGATAAGAAGCAGAGCTACAATACTGCAAATTGGAGTCACGAGTAAGAGCACTTTTCTCTTACTATATTTCTTCTTAGATGTCTTTTTACAAGCCTTCAAACTGGCATTGTTGCCACATATACCTTTGTTGTTTTCTAACCTTTCTATTGATGCGTTGTTGAAAGCTGGATTTTTGGGGAGAGGACCTTCCAATTGATTGTTGGATATATCGACAGATGTCAAGCTAACCATCTCACTGCAGCTGGACGGGATAGAGCCAGAGAGCTTATTGCGGGAGATGTTTAACATTTCTAAGCTGCGTAGAAACCCGAGCTTGTATGGCAATTCTCCATTGAGCATATTGTGGCTCAAGTCAAGACTTTGAAGAGTTCTCAAATTGCCAACCTGAAAGGGAATGCTGTTACTTAGTGTATTCCTGCTCAAATTCAGAAACAGTAACCTTTTGCATTTCTCTATCTGTTTAGGGATAGCCCCGCTTAGATGATTTGCGCCTAGGTTAAGCTTCTCTATATTAGTTAGCTTTCCAATTTCTTCAGGAATATTTCCTGACAGCCTGTTATTACTCAAACTGAGAGTCCATAATGGCATACTCCCAATTTCTGGTGGTATCACTCCCACTAGTTCGTTGAAGGAGAAGTCAAGCTCCTGCAATCGAGCTGCATTTGCAATCCTGGGTGGTATCCTGCCCGAAATTTTATTATCAGAAACTTTCAGGAGCGTTAGATTTTGGCAGTGCTCCCAATTTGGTGATAACTCACCATACAATTTATTGTAACTCAAATCGATGTATTCTAAGTAAGGATAGATGCCAAAATCTTGTGATATATTTCCTTCAAATTGATTCCTTTCAAGCTTCAGTCTAACTAAGCTGGTGCAGTTCTTCAAGCTCTTAGGAACTGGGCCGGTGAAGTTGTTCCCTTCCGCTGTGAGGATGCGAAGCATTCCTCCGAGGCAGATGTTTGGTGGTAAATGGCCTGACAAGTTGTTGTTACCCAAACCCAGGAAGTTCAGAGACGTAAGTTTGTTGAGCTGTTCAGGTATCGCACCGCTGAGTTTGTTCATGAATAGACTAAGAATACCAAGGGATCTGAGAGTTCCTATTTCCTGAGCGATAGAACCTGATAGCTGATTCATATGTAGATCTATAGCATATAAGTTGCTTGAATTGCCAACTGAAGGAGGGATGGATCCTGAGAGAAAATTTTCATAAGCTGTGAACCATTTGAGAGACTTCAACATTCCTATTTCTCGAGGTATAGATCCACTTAAATCATTGTTATGGAGATATAATATATTAAGATTTGAGAGAAGGCCTGTCTGAGGAGGAATGTTTCCAGACATAGAATTGTGGCTCAAGTCGAGATAGACAAGTTTTGAAAGGTTTCCTATTTCTTGAGGTATAGATCCATTTAACCCATTTTTGCGCAGGTAAATGTACTGTATGCTGGAGAGAAGACCTATTTGAGATGGGATTTCTCCAGTGAAATTATTGAAACTGAAATCAACAGTGGCGAGCTTTGAAAGGTTGCCAATTCGGGGCGGAATTGATCCATAGAAAAAGTTGTTATGGAGATCCAACACTAGTAGGTTAGGGAAGCAAGAAAAATCAAGGTTATGAAGCACACCTCGCAAATTGAAACCGCTAATATTGATATGGGTAACACTTCCTGACTCATCACAAAGTATTCCAGGCCAGTTACAGTGCCTGCTCGAGGAAGAATTGTGATTCTTCCAGTATGTGAGGAGAGAAAGTGTTGGAAATTGAAGGGTATTTTTCCATTCAAGAAGAGCCTCAGCTTCTTGTACTGGCAATGCTGAACAAGATGAAGAGAAGTGGAAGAAAGAAAGCAAGAAAATGATAGAGAAGAGAAGTAGAAATGAAACAGTGAGTGGTTTTGCTTGGAAGAGTTGCATGGCTGCTTTGCTTGGTGAAATCACTCTACAATATCATTGTATTTTATAGAACAGGAATTGTAAAGAAATAATGTGTAAGCTTAATTGATGAAAAATTCAATGATGTAGACATAATGTTATGTCTATGTTACGTCTATGTTACGTCTATATCATAAAAATTCAATGATGTAGACATAAAATAAAAAGGATGTGTTTTTTTATTTTTTTTTTCTTCTATTATTAATCAACTTTTCAATTCCCTTTCAAGAAAGATTAGTTTGCACAAATAATAAAAATCTCACTGGTCTTAAGGGTATCACTTTCATCATCCCCATTTTCTTGGAACTAATCTATAGTATCCTTAGATTTTGTTAAGTATCTCGTAACTTCAAAAAATCACTGGGAATGAAGAATCAAAGAAATCTATATATCGTTTAAAACTCAAGAGTGGAGGAAAAAACTACAATCCAAAAGAAAACCTACCTAGATGCAATTGATTTGTATAGCAGCTAAAGGTAGCACAGCAGCAAGTATCAAATAGATGACACTTGAAAAATTTTAGGCTTCCGCTACTGTAAGCTAGCAAGTCGGAGCAGAGTGAGAGATGAATAAACAAACTATGAATACAAATGGAAACAATGCTTGAGGGATCGAGAATAAATTAGAAAAGTTAGGGATATTCATATTATATCTGCTTTATATACTATTTGTGTATATTACGGAATAAAAACTATCCTCATTTTTTTATGTTTCAAAATAGTGAAATTAGGATATGAAAAGTTCAGTGTTACTACACACGAAATTACCTGACATATAGAAATTACAGGACTGTAATTTCTTATTCTGAAAATTCAAAACATAACTGTCATTAACTCATAGAAAATATATAGAGATCACAAATGAACAACAATTCAGTCTAAGAATAAATGAGTTTATTTGACATTTAGAAAATATAAATGACATTAATCATTATTAAACCATTCATTCATGAAACATTTAGAAATCACAGGATATCACATCCTCCATTTTGAAACCATTCATAGATAGGCTAAAGTTAAATATGAAAAGACAACATCATAAAATGAAAGCTAATGATTTAATAAAATTATCATTACAGTGGTGTGAATATTTCAGTATGACATGAGCAAAGTCTAAATTTATTTAGTTGTTTACCGTGGAAGGGATTCTCTTACAACATTATTAATCCCATCATCTTCTCATTATGAACCTAATGATCTGATACCATGTGGTTCAGATATTCATCCTTATCATACTTTAAAAAAGTTGACGTACTCAATAAAAGAAGCTTTGGCCTTGTCAATGACGCCTTAATTTAATACATGAATCCTTAGCATTTTCCTGTATAAATAATTCAGTAATAGTCAAAAAGATGTAGATTTTTGTACATTTTTTCTGCACATTTAGTCAACCATCCTTTTTCTTTTGTTTGGATGTGATAAACATCAAAAGAAAATGACAAATGATCGTGTTACACATTTCTTAAAATTTTATAGATTTTACGGATCAATTTTTTCAATATATTAGGTACAATATCTTACTATTTCAATAATATTAGTATCAAACTTAACACATTTATCTCACATAAACTGTAATATCTGTGAGGTAATACAATTTCTTTAAAAAGTAAAAAACTCTGGAGTTCACTGGAAGGATTGAGTTGTACTTTATATACATGTGTGGCGTAGCTATACATAAGAACCATATTTCCAATTTAGTCTAACATGTTTGTAAAAAATGTGTAAGTGTCAATTAACTAATAGTAGAGCTCACAAAAGACAAATATATCAAGTTTAGTGCAAATAATATCAAAAAAAAAAAAAAAACCATGTACTCAATGTGTTAAAAAAATTGATTAAGTAGATAATTGTAAAATCCATAAAAATTGAGGAGCTTATGAAGTGGGTTTCCTATTTTTATAGACAAAAGTTACAACAGTTAGACAAGACATATAATTCAATAATAGTCGAATATTTATCTCAACTAATATAATACTAAACTGACCTAAATTTATGGCCTTCTTTTATTTTCCTAACATTAAATTCAACGGATTACATAATAAAATGTCTTGCTGATGTCAAAGCAAATGCGTCACCTTCATCTTTCAATTCTAGATCAAGGGCAGAGACAAGGAGGCAGGTCTTCAATAACAAAGCAGCTATCTTCAAGATTTTCTAAAGTTGTGCTAAATGGCAACATATTTTCAAGATCTGGGTCATGTACTATGTGAATCCCACAATTCTTGAATTAGTCTTCGCGGATAAGAAATATCAAGATCTGGGTCATGTACTATGTGAATCCCACAATTCTTGAATTAGTCTTCGCGGATAAGAAATATCAACTAGGTTGGTCTACTTTATTCGGATGGATAATCTAGCTTGTGCCTGAAGACGAAGAAGATGCTAAGATGGGGTAGTGACTTGGTGAATAATGAGCGCATATCAAATCTAATGAACTGAAAATTTAGTAGCAACTTTTCTTAAAGTAAGAGCATTCTTTTAACCACAATCAAAGCCAAGAATTACTTTTAAAGAGGTATAGAAATAGAAAATTAATTTTACAAATCCTAATTATTTACTATTTTACATTTAGCAACGATATTTCGAGTCTTTTTCTTTATTTTTAGTCTCCCCAATCATAAATACATCTCTTTCTTCTTGTAATCACCATCTTTCATTAATTAAAATTACAAACCTTTCAAGAACAAGGTTTGAATCCTAAAATTTCTTTTTGAGAGAATTTCACTTCCAAGTTTAGCTTGAAAAATCTTTACTAATTTAAGATTAAAATCTTCAATTTTCTTTCTCTTAGTCCCTTTCTACATCATTAGAAATTTGAAAGAGAAACAAGCATAAATTCGTAGAAAAATGATGAGTAAAACTCTGGATTGATGAATTGTAAGAGAAAGTAGGAGAGGAAGGGCTTCTCCTTTCGTAAGCACTCTATCATCCTTGAAGGTGATGATGCCTTTTCAATAAAGCTCTTTATAGAGATGGGCAGTAAAATTACATTAACTATCTTTGCCTCTAAAAGTAATTAACAAACACATCATATTTCCACTCTCGTCTAGAGGAAGAAGAAGAAGAAGCCACGAGTACAAGCTTCATCAAGCACGAATCTATGATGAAAAGAAATTTCTTGAGTATCTAAAAAAAAAAAAAATTAGAAGTGAAGTTTCTTACACTTGTTCTTATTTTGGCGGGTTTTGCAAGAATTGCATATCAACGAATGGAATACAATAGTTGGGCCAACAATGAAGACTCCTAAACCCAAGCATCGATCAAATTTGCAGTCCATGGGCCTCCAAAAGTGCCAACAACATAGTCCATTTCTGAGCGATTTACATAGAATGGGTGAAGATAGTTAAAAATAAAATTATTTAGTACTTGAACTATTAAAATCTAAAATATTTTGATCATTGAACATTATTAATTAAAAAAATTCATTAATTGAGTTTACCCTTATAGATTGAGTTTGCCACCACGGCACCACTAATAATAAACATCATTAATTAATAAAATTCAGAAAATGTTGTTGATGGCATTATGCAATTCAGTTTGTAAGAAGTTAAAAGAGAAAAACTTACGCCACATATTCTTTCTGTTTTTTCAATATGTCATTTTAACTTTTTTTAGCTTGTTCTTTTTTATATATTGTTTTATATTATAAATATAATTTAACCTTTTTTCTTAAATTTACCTTTATTTAATTCAAAAGAGGGATGTAATATTAATAAAAAAATATAATATATTTAATTCATGGCAAATATAATTGCTTATACTTTGTACGGACGCCAAATTCTTCTACATCGTGTAAGATATCATTAACCGCTCGACTTCTTTCTGCTGCGATAATTGCAAATTGTTTTAATTGAGTACAGCTTTCAATTCAAAAAAATAATTTAACTGTATTTTATATATATATTACATGGCTTTGATTCCCAAATCGGAATTTGTGGTACGTAGGAAGTTTGATAATAAATAATTATCAAGTCCAAGCCAAATAAGTATATTAAGTTAGATAGATTATGTATAATTTTATTGATGCATTTAATATAAGAATATTCTATATTAGAATTTGTAGATTGATGTTAACAAGGAATTTATTTGGATATTAAGGAAATTATTGGGTGGTTCGAAAGATGTTAGGAGGAGTATAAATGCTAAATTATTTTGGAGCTGGGTGTCACATTTAATGGTATCAGAGCTTATGTTATATTTCCTCGGATAGAGAAAGAGTGTATGATAGTTGATAATGATGAATTAAATATTGTGTTTAGAATAGAAAGTTAAATTATGATGAATATGTTGTGGTTGATTAGGAACCGAGTGTAAAAAGATAAAATGATGTATACAGACTTGAGAATGCATATGTGGTTTTAATTAAAAAAAAAATTTAAGTGTTCTATTATATATATATATATATATATATATATATATATATATATATATATTTTAAAAAATATAATATATGTTGGATCAATTGTTATTATATACTCAATCATGGACTATTTGATCATGCCCATGATGACGGGTATTCTGGTGATGATGATAATGAAGCTAAGTTGTGGATACATAGTTTCCACACAGATATTTTATATGTGAAAAGACGTGGATGCACAAGGTTTCCACGCATACTTTATATATGATAGGCAGTTGATGCATGGTTTCCACGCGCTTATTTAAGATGTAATAAGACATGAAATGCAAAGATTTTACGCAAGTATCTTCAGTTGCTTCCTAGAGTTGGTTAGTCATCCCTACGTGGTCTCGCTCTATGAAGTTGATCAATGTGATTTGTGGTTGAGTGTATAATGATTATTGATATAACATATATAATTGATAATTTTGAAAAAGAGTTTTACAATATTTTTCTTGAATATTTTGGAACTTTAACCTTGATATCAGATGATGTTGTCATTACATACACACATGCATCATGAAATTACATCACATATTTTGAGTCACAATGTACATTCCATCGATTATGCATTGGTTTGTTACATCTGACTCAAGTGTTGTAAGTTCTATATATATATATATATATATATATATATATATATGTTGATGACAATGATATCATTAGAAAAATGTTTTTATTCACGATATTTTTGAGAAGTGTTTTAAATTTTTGATAATGCGAATGTTCATGTATAATTTTGAATTTACGATGTATTGTTTTAAAATTTCAAAGAATGTGGAACATGTGAAGTTTCATGGGAAATTTGTGAAAGCCAGTGGATTGAGGAAAATGATTTATGCGAATGTGGGAAAGATGACGAGGTGATTTTTTTGGAATCATATTTTTCTTATGGTGTTCCACATGGATATTTTGATAACTTGACATACCAATATAGAAAAAAAAATAGTTATGATTTGAAATAAAAGAAAAGAATTTTCTTTTCCAAGTATATATTCATATATATTATTCAGAATGATGGTATTTTCATTATTCAAAAGAACATTTCTATTACAATAGCATTTTGGGAAAGGAAATAGAAAACCATATGTATTCTCAAATTAGTGATCGAGTAATGGATTGAAACTAAGAGTTGTATACCGAGTTGAATGAGTTGAGGATTTAAAGAAGAGAGTTGTGAAAGGAAATTGGAAGAGGAAATGTGAAATTTGGGAAACAGAAAAAAAAAAAAAGAAAGTGGTGTCTTTTAAGTGATAAGTGTTTTGAGTTGTTTGTGGCATATATATAGTTATTAGCAATATAATATTCCAATAAAATATGAGGGATGTAATGGAGAAGTACAAGAGTGAATTTATGTATTTAGATCTTATCCATGGATATGAAACAATAACGTTCTCATAAAAAAATAAACTATGTTATGTGTATAGAAGAGATCATATTGGTAAACGATAATATGCAACGAATTTCTCAGGTGATAATTTGAATAGATAAGTATGGTTATAACGGTATTATTACAGATATTATGGTAGAATTTTTACGATAAAAAAATTGAGATTATTTAAAAGAATAAATGGTGTTATAGAAAAGTAGTTTTAAGGCATGAATGTCATTTTATATAGTTGTTATATTACGTTGAGTGACAAGGTACTTTAGTTAAAAATAAAATAAAATAAAATAAATAAAATAATTTTT
Organism: Euphorbia tirucalli; assembly: GCA_039660915.1. Classification (NCBI taxonomy): domain Eukaryota; kingdom Viridiplantae; phylum Streptophyta; class Magnoliopsida; order Malpighiales; family Euphorbiaceae; genus Euphorbia; species Euphorbia tirucalli. The sequence continues at coordinate 611,855 of CM077640.1, forward strand.
ACGTTGCTCATCTATTTGGCTAACAGAATCAATGCCATCCAAAACAAGCAACATCTTCTTGTGTTGGAGCATGCCATTCGCAACTTGACAAAGCTTTTCCCTTAGACCAAGCAGCCCACCACGTACTGATTCTTCCTTGATATTTTTAAGAAAGCAGCAACATTCAAATTGACAAGAAAGAGTGTTAAATAGAACTTCGGCAATAGTTGTTTTTCCTATGCCACCCATGCCCCAAATCCCTAGAATACAAACTTCTGACACCCCAATGTGCAATAACTTTGTAGTTTGTTCGATGTGCGAGTCTATTCCAATCAAGCCCTTCAAATCTCTCGAGTATGCACGGTTCGATTTGTTCAAAATATCTTCCACAATTTTTTTCACAAGTTCAGCCTCATACCTACTGAAAAGGGAAAAAAAGACTGAGATGAAACATATGGTAAGAGAAACAAATTAAGAAAATAAAGGAGTAAATTTCCACAGTAACATCTTCTTTCAAATATGTCGAATACACAAGGAACTTGAAAAAAAGAACTGCATCGATAGTTTTTCTCTGGTATTAGAATAACCTTACAATGCTGCAATAGACAAAGAGCAAAAACACTCAATATAGCCAAATAACAAAATTCTTGATTGTCCTTTCTTTCTCACCCAACACCAATACACACACACACACACACACACACAGATATTTGTGTGTGTGTGTGTACTAACTAAAGCTAGAGTCTCTTGTAACTAAGTTCCAATAGGCCCCAAACCACCACTCTCCTAATTTGCAAATTATCCTTTATTCCCATTATTACATTTTATAGGAGATTATGAATCAGCCTTAGTTTGCATTAGTATAATGTGGAATATATATGCAGCCCTAGGAAGCCCTAATTGTATAATTACACAAGTGGTACACAATATAATTGACAAGTACATAATTACCCTTTATACGCCCCCGCAAATTGAACCGGGGAGGAAACCACGGTCAATTTGTCCCGCAATAAGAGGAACCGAGCCTTGGATAGACCCTTGGTTAACAAATCGGCAATTTGGTCAGTAGAGCAGATGAAAGCAACCCGTAATAATCCTTGACGCACTTGATCGCGAATGAAGTGGCAATCAATTTCAAGATGTTTGCTGCGATTATGGTAAACGGGATTGAGCGTTAAGTAAGTGGCACTTAAGTTGTCACAATACAGGACCGGACGGGCAGCAGGTACAAACTTGAGTTCATGCAGCAGGTGGCGCAGCCAAGAGAGTTCAGCCGTTGCAGCTGCCAATGCTCGGTATTCCGCCTCAGTAGAAGACCGTGACACTGCCCGTTGTTTGCGAGAAGACCAGGAAATCAGATTTTTGCCCAAATAAATCGCATAACCACTGGTAGATTTGCGATCATCAACATCACTCGCCCAATCCGAGTCAGAATAACCAATAAGAGTGCAAGTAGACGGGCGAAGAAAAAGACCATGGGTAGAAGTACCTTGTAAATACCGTAGGAGCCTCTTAAGAGCAACCCAATGATCAATGGTGGGCTGATGCAAAAACTGAGCAATCTTGTTGACGGCAAAGGAAATGTCAGGGCGGGTAAAGGTAAGATATTGTAGACCACCCACCAAGGAACGAAACAAGGTAGGATCTTTAAAGGGCTCGCCACGGTGACTAGATAGTTTTACACTAGCATTAACCGGGGTGCTTATAGGCTTGGATTCTGCCATTTGAGCACGAACCAGCAGGTCCTTGATATATTTACTTTGATGCAACAACAAACCATCTGCACACCACTGCGCCTCCACGCCCAAAAAATAATCAAGACGCCCAAGATCCTTGATAGCAAATTTGTGCGAAAGAAAACACACCAACTTGTCAACAACAGCTGAATCACTCCCAATAACAAGAATGTCATCAACATAAATGAGGCAAAAAATGTGCAAGGAACCCGTAACAATGTAATAGAGGGAGCTGTCCGCACGGGAGCCAGTGAAACCAAACTCAACCAAGGTAGTTGTTAAACAATGATGCCATTGACGGGGAGCTTGCTTCAGGCCATACAAAGAACGATGGAGCTTGCAAACAAAATTGGGATGATGAGGATCAACAAACCCCGGAGGTTGGACCATGTATACATTTTCCTCAAGAGTTCCATGAAGGAACGCATTAGAGACATCCAAGTGTTTGACAACCCAAGACCGAGAGATAGCAATAGATAACAGTAAGCGGATTGTGGCTGGTTTAACAACAGGGCTGAAAGTGTCATGAAAATCAATACCAGGCCGTTGATGGAAGCCCTTGGCAACAAGTCGGGCCTTGTAACGATCAACCGAACCATCTGGTTTTCGCTTGATGCGAAACACCCATTTGCAACCAATTAAATTCTGAGCTGAATGCGGAGGGACTAAGGACCAAGTACCATTCTTTTGTAGGGCAGTAAACTCATCTGTCATAGCTTGCTTCCACTCAGGAATTGTCAGGGCTTTAACATGACTAGTAGGCTCAACAGCAAGGGACGAAGCCACGTGAAGAGCAAAGGGCTTGGTAGTGCGAAGATGACCAGTGTCTTTCCTAGTGATCATGCCGTGAAGTTTTTGTTTCGGAGGTGGGGCTGTAGGAGATGCAGATGCCATCGAGTTATCAAAAGCGGTCAAGTCAACAATGAGAGGCAATCCATGACTAGGTGAATCGGTAGGGGATGGAGCAGAGACAAGCGGCTGGGAGACAAAAGTGGGGGAATTGGACGGGTGTGAGGATGAGGGGGTTAATTGTGGTGAAGCAGTAGTGGACGAAGAGGGAGAGAGGGAGGGAGACGGCTGGTGTTGAGTTGGTGGGATGGGTGGTAAAGGTAAAGGGCTGCGGGAAGGAGCGGAGGAAGGGCTGTGAGGAGAGGTTGGTACATCCGTTTTGTTCTGGAGTGTACGGACAAGAAACACGTTGGGTGATGCCATTTTCAGTGAGATATTTGGAAAGAGCTTGATATTCCCCACCCCAGTCAGCTTGAAACATTTTAATGGATGTCTGAAAATAATTTTCAACAAGTTTGCGGAATTGGATAAAAGTTGGCAGCACTTCCGACTTCCTCTTTAAAAAATATATCCACGAATATTTAGTGCAGTGATCAAAGAAGATAACGTAATAACGATAACCATCAAAGGATTCAATAGGGGAGGGACCCCAAACATCAGAACACACCAATTCAAGAGGAGTACTAGCTTGAAACACAGAGTGAGAAAATGGCAATTTATGCATTTTACTAGTAGAACATGCTTGACACAAAGTGGGAGAAGAATTATTGGAAAAAGAAATATTATTACTAGATAAAGTACGTTTAACAATCGAAAGGGTAGGATGCCCCAAACGGGCATGCCAAACATCCAAAGAAGCTAAATTAATGCGAGGAACAACTGTATTAAAAATAGAATTGCAGCACAAAGAATATAACCCCGCCTCACTCCGGCCTTGGTATAAGATCTTCCTCGTTTCCAAGTCCCTGATGACGAACTTTTTGGCAAAAAATTCAACAGAAACGGGATTAGCATTTGTTAGTGCATAAACAGAGACTAAATTGGTATTAGAGTGAGGAACACGCAAAATATCACGAAAAGATAAAACGGAAGAACCAATACGAAACTTAGAATGACCAAGATGAGTAATTGGAAGAGTTTTACCATTGCCAAGATGAACCTCCTCAGTGCCCGGATATTCAGAATGAAGGGACAGATTTTCCAAGTTTGGAGTTAAATGATGCGTTGCGCCAGAGTCCATAACCCACTGCTGGTTCGGTTGGTGAGTGGAGGGAAAATATTGGGTAGAGGTGAAATTGGATTTTGGTTCACGATGTAGTTTAGGGGAAGGACACTGGTTGGCGTAATGACCCAAACCCCCACAGTTGAAACACATATCACCAGATGTATCACGATTGAACTGAGGCCGAGGTGTATGACCAGCATTAAACGGTCGAGAATGCTGTCCAGCAGGAAAGTGGGAATATCCAGATGAAGAGCGACCTCTGCCGCGACCAGCAACATGTCCACGCCCTCTAGAATAGCGACCAGCACCCCTATTTGTGCCTTGCCCGCGACCAGCAAAGTGGGCGGTAGGCAAGATAACTGATTTTTCAGCTGCATCGTCCTCTTCTTCTGCAGCAAGAGTTCTTTCTTCATGTAACAACATACCAAAGAGTTGATCAAGGGAGATTGGTTCCTGTTTCGCCTCAACACTTCTTTTAAATAATCGGTATTTTCGATTTAGACCAAGCAGGATGTGATCAACAACTTCCTCTTCAGGAACCTCATTATCAAGAGCCGCAAGTTCATCAGCAAGGCTTTTTGCGCGTTGGATGTAAGTGGTGACTGACATATTTTCGCCTTGCTTAACAGATTTCAATTGGGCTCGCAGGTTTCGAACCTGAACCCGTGCACTCGAGCCAAACGCCCGAACAATCTTATCATATGCGTGCTTGGCTGTCTTAGATCCGACCATAAGAGGGGCTAGCGAAGTCTCAACTGAGCCAAGAATCCAATTGAGGATTTGCCCATCTTGTCTGTCCCAAACGGACCATTCTGGATTTGCAGCGCCATCAATTTCCTTTGCTGGTATCACGCTGGAGTCATCAATGTGGTGGGAGAGTCCACAGCCACGAAGCATGGTTTCGAGCTGAAGCTTCCATAGGATGAAATTGGTTTGATTGAGGCGGATTGGATTTTGGGTGAGGGAGGGCACGAACTGAGTTTGAGCAGCAGCAGCAACCACAAGTTTGCCATCAGCCATTGTTAATTAATTCGGTGGAGAAGAGATTGGAGGCAGAAATCAATTTCGGTGGAAAAGGAATTGGTGATAAACCCTAGTACGGCTCTGATACCATATAGGAGATTATGAATCAGCCTTAGTTTGCATTAGTATAATGTGGAATATATATGCAGCCCTAGGAAGCCCTAATTGTATAATTACACAAGTGGTACACAATATAATTGACAAGTACATAATTACCCTTTATACATTTATCACATGTCATTTCCATGATTAGAGGCATTAACTATATCATGACTTTAGAAAAGAATATTCTCCACCATTTTTTCCAATTCAATCGAGATACTCAACAAAACCTGAGCAATTAGTCCTAAAGTGTTAAGTGATTTGAAAGTTCATGTCATGTGGATACCAAATGACAGACATTCCAACCAATTAACGAAACCAAATAATAAATTTATGATGCCAAATAACAAAATTCTTGGTTGTCCTTTCTTTCTCACCAAACACCAACACACACACACAAATTTTGAACTAAATTCGATTAGTCAGTTTGAAGTTATCCAATCACATTTTGACTAAACTTTCTATCAATTGAAACGTATTGGTACACAAAAACTTGAACTCGAAATCTCTATTTAAATAATAAGATTATTACAATTCAAGACAACTTTAATTGATTTAAATTAAAATAATCAAACTCAAAATCTAACTTAATATCAAGAGATTAAATACTGTTACCAAACTCAAGTTAATCTTATTTAACAATTTTAAAAAGTCTAGTAGCTCTTAAATTATTTGTTAAATTTAAAATTCTTTTGAATATGTGGCTTAGAATATATAGTACTCAGTTTGAGAATAATATGATTATCATATGTTCACGACAATTCTAGCAGCAACAATCAATTAAATATACAGGTATTTATGACAATTTCTTTAGCTATGATTTGCATTACTACACTTGGGTTTATTGATTTTAATTTTTTAAAATCATAAGAAAATTATTTTAACGAGAAATACAAATTTATAAAGTTAGATTTATGTCAACCAAATTTAGTTAAATATGAATACTCTAAATTTAGTAAAATACGTCGTTGTGAAGAAAAAAAAAATAATAATAATAGAGGAATTGGGACGTGTCTTGTTGTGAATCCAATCAGCTGTACCTACCCATCAGCAAGTCAACTCTCATTTGCTGACTTGTAGGTAGATTAAAATCTGCTACACCCATTCGTATCTCACTTACTTTACAACCTAATCTTATTTATTGACACGTAGAACAAAATATATTAATAATTAAAATACTTTGTTCTTTTTCATCTGTTAAATCAAAAAAGCATTTTACTAAATTATTATACGCATTCTAATAATAATAATAATATTATTATTATTATTATTATTTTGTGACGGCTTAACCACTAAGCTCTAGTTAATGTCTCAATTGAAAAATGAAGTTTATGTTACAATTGCTATAAAGAAATAATAAATTGTTTTAATATACTTGCTGAAATTTTAATTTTAAGTGAAATTTAATATTTCTTTAAACGAATTTTATCGTTTTAAAAGAAATAAATAATAAAAAATAACAAAATTAATTTAATTAGGCATCAAACTTCTTTGTATTTTATTTTGCGGTAAGCATGTTTTAATGACAAGTGGTCACACACTTAATTACAAGTTGAAGATAGAAAAAAAATAAAAATAGAAAGGCAAATCACATCTTGAAGTCCCTGGACTTTTATAGAATTTGTAATTGATTCTATAATCAATTTTTTGAATACATTGAATATATGATATTTTTGTTTTAATAGTATTAGCCCCAAGTTTGACATTTTTTTTCTCTTGTGCGCTATAGTATCCGTTCACTAACACGTGACATAATTTTTGAAAAAAAATAAAAGACTCTATAGTTAATTGGAAGGATCAAAATCATACTTTCTACGCAGTTCTATGATAACAACGGATGTAAATCATATATTCAATTTAATCTCACGTGTTTGTGAAAATTATGTCACGTGTTAGTGAATGGATACTGTAGCCCACAGGAGAAAAAAGTATCAAGTTTGGGACTAATACTATCAAAACAAAAAGATCATGTATCCAATGTGTTGAAAAAATTGATTAGAAAACCAATTACAAATTCTATAAAAGTTTAGGATCCTTAAGATGTGTTTTGCTAAATAAAAATGAACATAGAAATGCCACTAAATAACAAGCATGATCGACATTGCAAGTTTCACCACAGCAGAAGACAAATTAATAAAACTTTCTCAAAACAGAATATTCTAAGAATAATATGACGAAATTCATCACTAAAATTTTCAAAAATACACTAACATTGATAACAAAGTTGAATTTTATCCCTTTTGTATAAAATAAACAAATTAAGGGTTCAACCTTGTTACCAAATAGAGATAATTAAGTCATTCACTAATAAAGTTTAACCAAGATAAAATCGCAATAATCAGAACGTGTAATAAATTATGAATATTTAATTATTAGGAGTAGCAATGGTTTTAAAATTGTCAATATTATACATCAGTCATATTTGGTAATGTTGAGCAATGTTGTTAAAATCAGACTAGAGAATGAACATGTGAAGCTACCAGTTTGCGGTTCGACCGATACTTGAATCGGATATTTATTTTTAAAAAAATATTATTTAATAATATATTATAGTGAATTATAGTTTAATTGATTTACAAAAATATTATTTAATAATATATTATAGTAAATTAATGTTATTTTCGAAGGCTGAGATTTTTAATCAAATCAACGGATCCATAACTGATTCGTGGTTGAACCGGTTAAACTGATTGATCTGGTCTGATTTTAATAATATTGATATTGAGCATTCAATTTTCATGCCAACATTACAGATAAATCTATTTATAATTTATTTATTTTGTTGCATGATGTATATATAATTTAAATATATGACCCATAACTTATAATAATAATAAGATATCTATCACCATTTGTTAATAAAAGAAATTTACAAGTAAAAGAGATTTCTCCAATTCAAGACCAAATTCGAAGACCAAATTATACAGAACTTTCATGTTAGAGCAAAATATTTGATTAGACAATGCACGTAAACCAACAGGGGTGTATTTATTTAAAACTTTTATAGACTTTTGAAGACTTTTAAAATCTAGTGATATTCAATTAAGACTTTTTAGGAGTCTTTAAAAGTTATCAGGTATTTAATTAAGACTTTTTAAGAGTCTTTAAAAGTCATCAGGTATTCAATTAAAACTTTTATATAGTCTATAAAAGTAATCTTGTATTCAAAAAGTCATTAACAATTGATGACAATGACTCTTATATACTTTTTTACAATTTTTTTAACTCAAAACACAGTTAAAAAAGTCATGCATATTGATGAAAGATTTTTTATTTTGATGAAAGACTTTTTATTTTCACTTTCAATCGTGATTTTTCATAACCATTCATCCTTCACTGTCTCTCTCTGCTCTCCCCACTCTTCTCCACCTCCTATCTCTCCTCCATCCTATCGCCTCCGGAAACCTCCACTCAATCGTCTCTTCCCATTGCTGATTGGCTGCTCTCCTCCCGCCACTAATCTGTTCTACTGCTCCTCCTTTCCAAGCCGCCTGCCCTTTTTTTTAAAGATGTATTTGATAGAGTATGTATCTATGTAGATATTCAGCCCGTCATGTGTATATACCCAGCCCACTAAAATATGTATTTTATGTAATTATGTCCAGCCTATATTCTCTTGTATAAATACATTATTATTCATCAATAAAGGTTAAGGGAAAACCCTAACCATTCATGGTATCAGAGCTTGACGGCTAACCCCACTATCACATCGAAATTCACCCCTATCGAACAGACTTTCAGCACCGAAACAATGACTACTCCGGCCACCATGAATGCTGCCGCTGGTTCCCTTCCAACCATTGTCATACCCTCGACTTTCACCTTTCCGATCAAGCTTGATAATATGAATTATCTTCTTTGGAAAACATAGCTTGTACCGCTGTTGAAAGGATCGAGGCTCATGGGACATGTTGATGGAAGAATAGTCCCGCCTCCAAAGTTTTTGCCAGGAACAACTGATATTAACCCAGATTTTGAAAGATGGGAAGAAAAAGATGCTCAAGTGTTGAGCTGGATAATCAATTCCCTCTCACCCGGAATTGTAACACAAATAGTTCGCTGAGACTGTGCAAGAGGCTTGGAATCGATTAATTGCAGCCTATGCTGCTGGTTCTAGATCACAGATTCAAGATTATAGATTGCAATTATGCAATCTGAAGCAAGAGGAGACTGAGATGATTTCCTCCTATATCAATCGAGCGAAGAAAATTTCTGATCACTTGGTTGCTCTTCAATCGGTAATTTCTGAGACTGATCTTGTCGATCCTGTGGTTGATGGTCTTTTATCTGCATATCGCCCTTTCACTCGCTCCCTAGAAATTAAAGTGGAGCCAACCAGCTTTGAAGACCTTCATGGCCTACTGCTCTCTGAAGAAAGAAATCTCAAACGAGAGGTATATGCTGAATGTGTCCCCATAGCGCTCTATGGTGTCCGCAATTCAGCCACTCCAGGCCGTGGTGGCCAGCGACAGACATACAGCCAGTAGCACCACACCCAACTGCACCACACCCAGCCGCGGCGTCCCATGGGTCGGGGGTTTAACGCGTAATTTTCTGCATATCCGGGTAATAATTCTCACCAAATTAATGCTCCTAGACAGCATAATTTTGTGCCCCATTTTGGAAATAATAATGCTGGAAATTTTCTGCAACCCAACACACTCATGGCACCATTAGATACCACCACTTTTTACTGTCACAATTGCAAGGGCATCAATCATTTAGCACGAAATTGTCCATCACCAAGACAACCTAGGGGAAATTAAACTCATCAAACCCAAACAGCCCCTGCATCCTATTTTACAGCCACAAACACACATTCAACCCAAGATTGGATCATTGATTCCGGGGCTACCCATCACTTAACGGCTGATTTGGATAACCTGAATATTCACAGTGAATATAACGGCCCAGAAGAAGTCACAATAGGTAATGGTTCTAAAATTCCCATCTCTCATGTTGGTTCTTCTTCCTTTTCTCTTAATGGTAATTGTGTTAAATTTGATAATGTTCTACATGTACCTGCTACCTCCAATAATTAATTATCAGTTTCAGCTCTAACCAAATCTAATCTTGTGTCTATTGAGTTTTTTACTGACTCTTTTGTGCTTAAGGATTTGGTGACCAAGCATGTACTTCATACGCGGCCGAATAAGAATGGTCTCTACTCTCTCAGTCTCCCAAAAAGTTCACCCGATCCAGTCTTTGCAAACTTGGCGTCAGTCTCTTAGTGGCATGCGCGTCTCGGTCATGCTGCATATCCAACAGTGAAGAAAATTTTAGCTTTGAATAATATTTCAGTTTCCAATAAGAATCATGAATTGTTATGTCATGCTTGTTCTATTAGTAAAATTCACCATTTACCCTTTCCTATTTCAACTTCAGTTGTTTCTCAACCACTAGAACTTGTTTGTTCAGATTTATGGGGCCCTGCTCTGGTAAAATCGTTTGATAATTACAACTACTATGTCCTATTTTTTGATCATTACAGTAAGTATTCTTGGATTTATCCGCTTCAATTCAAATCTGATGTGATGACTGCTTTTATACAATTTCGTACAATGGTTAAAAATCAATTTGGGACATCAATTAAGAGTTTTCAATCAGACTGGGGGGGGGGGAATTTCAGGCATTAGTCCCTTACTTACGCACACATGGCATTACACACAGAGTTTCCTGTCCGCACACACCATAACAAAACGATTGTGTGGAACGGAAATACCGCCATATTGTTGAAACGGGACTCTCATTACTCATATATTCTTCTGTTCCCCTTAAATACTAGACATTCGCCTTTGAAACAACAGTATACTTAATTAATCGTATGCCTCTTTCCACTTTGAATAATTGTACACCATTTGAGCTTTTGTTTAAGACTCGACCATACTATAATTGTTTGTGTGTATTTGGGTGTCTTTGCTATCATTGGTTACGTTATTCTTCACCTCACAAACTTGCACCAAGATCACGTCGTTGTGTCTTCCTTAGCTATGGTAAAATTCATAAGGGCTATCAGTGTCTTGATCTTTCTCTTCAAAAGCTTTATATCTCACGCCATGTGCTTTTTGATGAACAGGTGTTTCCATTTCAGCAATTAAGTGATCGAACTCAAATTCAATCAACCCGGAATGATTAAGAACTACCGCTGTACATCACTTTTCTAACGTCACATCCACCCTCACCCCCAGCTGCCGAAACACTAGCCCAACCACTGCCTTCCCCTTACCCGTATCAGCCCTCACCAAGCTCCTCCACCAGCTCGCCTCTCTCTCCCACATCGCTAGACAATTTTTACCCAGCTGAACCCAACTCGCCACCCCAACTTTCCAGCCCAACCACCAGCACTTCCACTTCTGAAAACACATCCAGCCTGCCAGCTCCATCACCTAGCCCGCCTGTGATTCCCCTGGTTATTAATCTTGGACAGTGTGCTCCCTCTCCTCCTCCACCGCAAAAGACACATACCATGGTCACTTGTTCTCAAACCGCAAGACTGAAACCACGTGTTCCTATGAATTTAAATGCAATCAGTGCTGTTCCAGCTGAACCTACATCATATACACAAGCAATGAAATTTCCAGAATGACGACATGCCATGTTGACTGAATTTGAAGCTCTCATGAAAAATCAGACATAGGAATTGGTTCCCTCACATCATGCACAAAATGTAGTTGGGTGCAAATGGGTGTTTAAAATAAAACTTAATCCAGATGGCTCCGTTGACAGATATAAGGCTCGATTAGTGGCAAAAGGCTTTCACCAACGTCCTGCCTTGGACTATGCACAAACGTATAGCTTGGTTATCAAACCAACCACCATCCGTCTTGTTCTATGTTTGGCTGTCTCCTTTGGTTGGGTAGTTAATCACCTTGATGTATCTAATGCTTTTTTACACAGCACCTTGGAGGAACATGATGCGTGCCGAGCACACCAAAAATAAATTTCTACTCTCGAAAACAAGATTTTGTAGTACAGATGGAGCAGGGTCGAATCCACAGGGATTGGTCGATTATTTCTTCTAAGATTAAACAAGAAAAGTAAAGGGGATTGTTTAAGAATTGCAATTAAAATCTGAAAATGACAGAAATTAAATAATTGGGTAAAATCTATATGAGGCGAATTCCAGCTAGAAGGTGAATTCGAGTCTTGAGTCAAGCCAACCGATCATCGATCAAACACAAAAGATAACTTCAATGCATTCAAATAAATTAGCTATAGCTATCATAAAGCATGAATCACCTAGTCTCTTCTTACGGAATAGATAACTAAGAGAAGCTCATCAATTATCCCTATTTAATCGAACAGTTCCAAACAAGCTTCGGAATTTAATTCAATCAAAAGCATTAACACACGAAAGAGACACTAATTCTACTCAACAATCACACAAGCAGGATTATTTAAAGCATATCAATTTCATCCATAACACAAATTAAAAACTTGTCCATAATTAATCGTGTTATTCGCCACTTAGGTTAAGTGAGTTAAACGATTACGTATTTAATCACTTTACTAGCAAATCAATTACAAGTAAATAATTAAATCAAGAATTCAATTAAATCATGCAAAAGTAATAAGAACAGAATGAAATCAATTACTTGAATTAAAGAAGAAAATAAGAACAATTGATCTCACAGTTGAAGTTACAAGACTGAACTTTCCTTCTAGCTAGAAATTAGGGTTTTTAGTTCATCATGGGTGAAGAACACGTTGGGAAGGGAGGAGAAACACTACAACAAAAGAGGTCTATAGCGACAGATTTTTTATGACGCAAATAAAATGTGTCACCATATTTCAGAATTTACCAATGTATTTTTATTTGTGTCACTTGTCATTATCGCTTAAGGACATTCTTATTATTTTGTCGTTAATTTTAAAAATTTAGCTACGCTTTTAGAAAAATTGTTAGCATTTTTTCCAAGTTAAAGACATTTTGAATTTTGCGTTAATAAAAATGTTCCAATATTTTTCACATTAAGACACATTTTATTTTTGTCATTATATATATAAATTTAGCGACACTTTTCTATTTGTATCGATTCTTATTATCATTTAACGATGCTTTTAACTTTATATTGTATTTAGAAAATAAATTTGATGACAATCTTTAAAAAAAATCGGTATTTTCTAATGTTAATTACTGTTTAAATTTTGTGTTGATTTTTTTTTTTTATTTTCTGATTTAGAGTTATTTTTATTTTTATGAGAATTTGTATTAGTTTGGTGAGAAAATAAGGAAACTTTGATATTATGTTGCGATAAGGATACTTTGATATCTATGATCAAAATAAATCTCAACCATTTAAGTATTTCAACTAAAGTTAACCGGTTAATGTCTCCACCGGTTTCTACCCATGACTGCCTCTTCTTCTTTTCTTCCCTGCTAGGTTTTCGGCTTCTTCCTTCACTACCTCGGTCTCCTCTTCGATTATCCGTTGCACGTCCCTCCCCAAAATTTCTTCCACTTAACTGTGCAATCCTGACCTCTTCTCCTTCTTCGGTTTCTGGTTCCTTTAAAAACCATTGACTAACGGCCCCTAGTTACTCCTCCCTCTCTTCTTCTCCTCCTCTTGCTTCCCCATGCTTTTCTTCTCCACCTCTTGCTTCCCCATTCTTTTTTATTCCTAGACCCAGACACAATCAACGCTGACTGCAGCTTGATCCAGCGCTGTAAGAAAGCACAACGAGTTCAGGTGAGGCTTTTTCCTGCGATAGACACTGGTACTTCGATTTTTTTTAGTTATACAATGCATTGAAATTGAATTTGCAGCTTGATGGAGTTTAAATTTAGTGGGATTTAGAATATAGGTGAAATTGATTTGAGATTTATTTGTAATTTAGGGTTTTGAACTATATATATTACTTTCCACAAGTTGTTTTCGTTTCTGGTATTCCTTCAATTTTCAGACTCTACAACTCTCAGAAACTTAATTACGATATACTTTTATTCAGAGTCAAGTATTTTGGCCACTCATTGTTCTACCTATGTGGGTCATTCAAGTAGTTGTAAAGGTTGTTCTTCAATCAAGTGAACAAAACTGTGCTAGTAAGAGATTTTATTTTCATAAGGACATATATTCTTCATTAGTTAGTTAAATTACTAACATTTTAAAATGGTTTTAGTTGTAAGTATGTTTTATTTTTTTATGTTTAGGACCCTTCTGCTGAATTTCAACATTGTCTATTGTTGAATTAATATACATTTCTTGCCTTAGTTAATTGATCATTAACTGTCACTTAGCTCTTCACTCTGTCAAACTTTGCAATAATGATAGGTTTGTAGTTAGTTATTTTCAAAAAATTATTTAGTGTTTGTTTCTCTTTGCATAATTTACACGGTATTAGTTCATCATTAGTTGTGAATCACAGGTTTAGGTTATCTTTCTTTGTAATTCTATTCTATCCATATGAACTTTCTATTTTCCAACATAAATGAACAATAGATTTCCAATTATACTATCATGTTAATGGCTTCATACAGAGAATTTCAAAATCATATTTGAATTTTAGTTTGCTTAGTTCATATTTCTTGAAGCTGTTATCACAAAAATCATTACCTATGGCTGAAACAGGGTAATGATTTTTGAGTGACAGATGGGGAGATTTCACTTTATTGGGTTGTTTCTCAAATTGATGTGCCCTTTTTATTGCCTATATCGGTTACTGTGTTCTGAACTTGAATATACAATTAGATCTATATTTAATATAATCGTTTTTATCTTTATAGTTTAGAAGTCCTAGAATTATAGTAATTGTCATTTATAATTCATTTAAAACTTTTTGATTCAAATAGTTACTATTGTAAGTTTGAACCTCAAGTAACTGAGGCTTATGTATCAACAAGGTTTTTCTTGCTTTCATTGGTTACTTTTGAATCGGCTGTATACATATACAGAGAGAGAAGCATGATTCAATTTACTTCGTTTGAAAATCGAAAAAGCTAGAGAGGATAGCGGCTTGAGGTGTTTACTTTTTATTTTGAATCTTTCAAATAATAGTATTGAGTGCTTGGCATTGAGTTTGCAGCTACCTTTTCCATTCGTTAATTTATTTTCATCTTTTACCAATTGATCGTCTATTGTTCGATTGATGTTAAGGTAAAGAACTTCGCCTCTTATAGGTTTTCATCTTTTCCTTTATTAACTTGGGCATTGATTCACACTATAACTTGTCTCTAAATGATCATTAGTTTAAGGAGTATTGATGAATTGATTGTGATTAATATGTTTCTCTATGAATTTATTACTTGATTGTATAAAGTTGTAATGTGAGAAGAATTTATGCTTTAGGGGTTGCTTATTAGTTTTGGACCTGAGGGATGTTAATGGTTGCTTAAGTTCATCTGATTTGGGATAGGCATTACTTGAGTGAGTTATAATTTATGAATGAACTAGTTTCCTTTGCATAAATGACAGCAACTTTTTGCATATGGAAGTTTTTTTTTTTGCGAATCAAATACTTTACAAGCTTTGGAAGTATCTTATGACACTTATTTGTTTATTTATTTTTAAATACTTGGTGAATGGTGATACTCAACTTTATTTGGTAAATAAAAGGATAATTCGAGGATTGGAGTTCAAAATTTTGATCTTATTTTCCTATTCTTAGAAAATTTTATCTCTAAGGAATGTCTACAAAGTTTTAACGCTGGTTAATAGCTCTGCATTAGTCAGAGTACTTGTCGCTTTCATTGCTTGGCAATGCATCTGTAGTGAACACAACATGGTAGAAGCTTCTTGAATTTTATCCAATGCTTTTGAATATCCTAGACAGGTCCTTTGCTTATTGGCATGTACTTTTGACATATAATGGACATACATAAATCTGAATAAAATTGAACAGATAAGTTTTGACATTTGTATCTTGTTGATAATTTTAATCTATAATCTTTATAAAATAGTCATGGTTTAAAATGTCGGTAAAAAGATGTTACTTTGTTTTCATGTGTTATTGGAATGGGTACCATTGGGTGCATTAGTTTTCACACCTTTTTATACTCCTTTTTCAGGTTGATGAGTTAGAGAGGCCACTAGTATTGGATGATGTGGAAAGCAATGAATTGGTAAGAAATTTTGATCTAGAGGGTGCATGTTATCAAAATGATAGTCAATTGCGCACGTCCCGACCACATGGACTTGTGCATAAATAGAGACTTCCTTCTACATCGGTCTATTTGACCCAAGGTATAGTATTTTACATCTTGTACTCTTCATCAAATTGTGATTTTTACTTTTGTTCTGCTCTTTAGGAAGACAGCTTTGGTCCTCTTTTTCTGATGTTATTATTGGTATTATTACTTTCATTTCAGGAGATACATTGGTGTTAGATGTGGTGTCAAAACCTGGATAGGACATCTCAGTTGGCCAGACCCTTAAGCGTGCAAATCTAAAAGAACACCTAGCTGAAGTGCAGACACATGCGGTGCAAGAAAATCAAAGTCCTGTCTTAATATCTGGTCTGGATAATGATACCTTAGAGGACTTTGTGCCTAAGGTTATCATAGATCAAAGTAATTTCTTGTACTTTTGTTTGTATGAGAGAGGCTACTTTTTTTTTTTGATAATTAACGCGGACTGAAGGAAGGAATAGGCTAGACATCCCAACCAGGTTGGCACCTCTAGCACTACCACCACACAAAAACCCGAAGAAATATCATTAATAGACCCTGAGGAAAGGTCAGAATTACATGAGGAGAAGATTTGGGTGAATAATTACATCCGAAGCAGTAAAATTGAGACGCCTAGTCTTAAAACGAACAAAACACCAAGTGTGATAAATACAAGAAAAAAGCAAGTCTCTTGAGTCGTTGCAATCATTGAAGAGGGCACGGTTACGACGCTTCCAAATTTCCCAACAAATGGACATCCAAAGCGATTGACAAAATAACCTGTGGCGAGCATTTTTAAAACACCCAGACCAATGGAAGAAGAAATCCATAGCCATCCGAGGGAGAACAAAACTAAGTCCCATCCAATTGAATAAATCACACCAAACCTTATAGTTTGAAGGGCAGAAAATGAAAGCATGATCTTGAGTTTCAGCTTCAGAACAAAAGGGGCAAGTAATCTCAAGAATAATATTGAAGGATGCAAGAGTCGACCGATAAGGCAGCCGCCCGTGAGCCAACAACCACATAAAAAATTGAACTTTAGGAATGACGGGAGCACGACGGAATGATAGGAAGGTGGGTGAAACTGAAGGCCGCTGACTGATGGCGAGATGGTGCTGAGTAAATGATCCAGGCGTGAAACATTGGTGGCCGTTTGGGGCTAGTAACCAGGTGATAATGTCTGCGCCAGTATAAATTTGAAAAGCATGTTATCATATTTTTCCATTAGAAGTGTAGGAAGCTATGGTCCTTCTTGTGGACTTCGCTGTTCTGTACAGTCAATGAGTGCTTCAAGGCTTCCACTGACTCTTGGAAGGGTTTCTAGTGATTTAATGTTGAAGGACTCAGAGGTGTCAGGGAAGCATGCAATGATTAACTGGAATATGGATATAATCTCGGGATAAGCTCATCATTTTGATTAAGACTCTATTATTTGTTTTGCATTGTCCATTGATTTTAATGGATTTCTGTCATTTCAGAAGAAAAAGTGGGAGCTGATGGACATGGGTAGCCTAAATGGAACACTTCTAAATTCACGGCCAATCAATCATCCTGATTCTAGAAGTAGGCACTGGGGTGATCCTATTGATCTATGTAATGGAGACATAATAACGCTTGGCACAACCTCAAATATATATGTAATTCAAGCTGCTCCTTTTGCTTGTCAAATTACGCATTTGTATGGTGTCATAACTCCTCCTTCAATATGCAGCCCATAATGACTGAATTCTTTTCTGGGATTTTAAATTCTCATGATAATTGAATAAGTTTTCAAGGATTCAGTCCCATTGGCATTCAGGATGTACAACTTTTTGTAGTATGTTTTGATGCTTTTATTCTGTGTTGTTATGTAAGGATTCTACTTGAGCCATTTAAAGCTCTTCGAAGAAATGACAAGACAACTACCTTTCCTACGTGAGCTTTTTGTTTACAGTACATGTGTATGACCTTTGCTAATGGATTCCATTTTGTGTATTTTGCTTTTGGCAGGTCCATGTTATGACATTTAATAAATAATGTTGTTGAATGACATATCACTAATTAAGCGTCGGAATTTCTTTTAACCCTTTTCAATTATAATGTCGTTACAATAATTATATAATTATATTTATGCCTCACAAATTCAGAGACGTTTTGGAAAAAAAATGTTACTACTTTTGTGACGGTTAATTCTAAATATTGCTAAATGGGGACGTTTTATAAAATTTTATGTCATAAATTCGTGACACTTTTAAATGAAGTGTTGTGCTATTTGAGACGGAATGAATAACTAATGTCGCTGAATAACTACATAATTAAAATTATGCGTTGCTAATTTTACGACGCTTTAAAAAAAGGTAGTGAATCTATATAAATTCATAAATAAATAACCAAAAAAATATTGAGACGAAAAAAATGGAAGCGTCGTCAATTTTGAGATGCATAAATTAAAAGTGTCGCCCAATTATTCTTAGCAACATAACGTTAATGCGTCGTTAAATAAATCGCGACATGAGTTTTAGCAACGCTAATGGCGACGCTTTTAAAAGTGTCAGGAAGCATTTAAGGACACAAAAAGCATCGTTAAACAACGATTTTCAGCGTCGCTATAGGCCCCTTTTGTTGTAGTGAAAGGAGGCTGCCGAAATTCAAAAAGAAGAAGAGAGAAAATAAAATGACCTAACTCTTTTTATACCTAATCAACTAAGGAAAGAGTTCTAAAAAGGAAATAACTCTAATTAAGATTTTTGTAGGAAAATCTAATTAGAGTTATTAAAAATCAAAATATCCCCAAAAGCCTATCACAAAAAGGCTGAAATAAAATAAGATAAAACTAAATTGGAAGTCTTCAAATCCCATAAAAATTCTTCAAAATTCGCAGGTCCCCTTAAGCTTTGGTCTTGGCTATGCAAAACAGCTTCCTAAGCTCAATTTCAGCACCAACAGCACTCCATAAGCCATGTCCATGGGTTATGACTTCAAGCTCCATCCTTCAAGCACTCCAAGCTTCCAAAATCGGCTTTTTAAGCTCATTTCCAACTTCAGAGTCCCTAGCACGAGTAATTACACAAAATGGAGTAAATCCGTCTAAGTTAACTAAAAATATATCAATTAAGGCCTATAAATAAAGACGGATTACGTGCATAAAATGCACTTATCAGAACAAGTCTTTATGCAGCAACCGCCAGGCTTTATTTACAAACACAAACCAGATCATGTTTGTCTCCTTAAGCGGTCTCTTTATGGTCTCAAACAAGCTCCTCGGATGTGGCACAAGTGCTTGACCGATGTGTTGATTCAATTTGGGTTCTATTGCTCCAAAGCCGACACATCCCTGTATTGTTACAAATCGGCAACCATTCAGATTTTTTGCTTAATTTATGTTGATGATATTCTGATGACTGGCAATGACTTGGGTATGGTGGAAAAAGTTATTGTTTTTCTGCAGCAGAAATTTGCAATTCGGAACCTTGGAAAGCTGAAATATTTTCTTGGGCTTGAAGCAGCTTGGCAGAACGACGGGTTACTCCGCCATCAACAAAAATACATGATATATCCATGTAGATATTCAGCCTGTCATATGTATATACCCAGCCCACTAAAATACGTATTTTATGTAATTATGTCCAGCCCATATTCTCTTGTATAAATACATTATTATTCATCAATAAAGGTTAAGGGAAAACCCTAATCATTCAGTATTTGTCTAATCTCTTCCTTCATTCTTTGCTTTCTTTGTTGAATCTCCTTGAAATTGATTAACCGCAAGCAAATCAACCCTTAAGTCTGGCCTAAATATTTTTTTATGGTAGAATTTATCGGTTTGAGATGGAATTCAAATAAGTATGTATTTTGAGATGATTTTTATTGTTTGAACTGGTTCTATACTTTGTTTAGATAGCTTACCTTTAAATTTATGCTCCGATAGTCTACTCTTTTGAATGAGATATTCTCTTGGTGAATTTCTGTAAATTCTATTCGATACTTCATTACTCAGGTATGTGGTTGTTCCATATTTATAAAATTGTTTACACTTAAATGCATAATTTTCTCAAAAAAGAGTGTTAATCAGTTGAGTTTCCAATTGAACCAAATGGTGAAACTTTTTCATCGACACCAATGTCAATTAATCAAAAAGAATATTTTGAACCATTTGTTAGAACGTAAGAGCAACATAGAAATGATACTAATGAATGGAGAGCTATGATTGCTATTTACATGTGGAATATTGTTGAGTACATAAATGATAATGAAGATTAGAAATTTTATAGTTAAATTATAATTATTTTAATTAACATTACTATTCAATTTTAGTGCTATTATTTTATATTTTATGCTCGTAGATTTTTATAGTTATTTATGTTTTGGTGTATTCTCATTGAACACATGGATATTATTATATTTTAGTATTTTAATAAGTCTATAAAAGTCTTTAAAAGTTTATGAAGGTCTATAGAATAAACTTTTTAAAAGTCATCAATACTTTTAAAAATGCTATAAAAGTAATTAAAAGTCACTAAAAGTCATTAAAGTCTATAAAAGTCTCAATTGAATAGCACCCCCTAAATCTCAATGATTTGACCATGTAATGGCATCCTACTTCAAATTCCATGTCCTTATACTCCACAACATATAGGTCATGTTTGGTTAATGGAATGGAACAGGGTGGAAATAAAATTGTTACTCCACGGAATGGAATAGCTGTTCCTTTTTCTATCATATTCCAACGTTTGGTTCAATATTGAAATAATATATGGAATATGTCATATTAAAACAAAAAAATAAAGAATACTGGGTGAACATAGAAAATGTCAAGTTGAAAAACCAAAATATACATTACTTTCATTTTAGAGCAAAATAATTCCACGAGAGTTAACATGCCAAACTTATCATTCTATCCTTACCTTATTTCCAATAAAAGAGAGATATTACATAATTCATTTACCTATCCTAATTTTACTCATACCTTACGATGGGGAATGGGATACCCTAGGTCTCGAGTTCCAATTTTAGTGCATTTCATCCAGCAGAATGCCCCATAACTGACCAAAGAGCAGGATTGTAAAGGGTGACCACTGATGTCTTCAAGATATAATTCGATATTGACCACAAGGTATTTATCAAACAAATGATTGTTTCTAAGACCATCACATGGATCATATCCAACAAACACATGGTCATTCGTCACAGTTCTTGTATCATACCAGCCCCCAAAGTAGCTATGGAAATCACTAAAGTCTCCATTCTCATTTTGAAAATGGTATTTACATTTCACTCGGAGACCAGACCTGTCACTGCCACCATGGAATGCAATAACTGCACAACAAATGAAACCCAAGAAATCGTTTTTAGCAAAACCTGAAGGCAGCCGGATTCCAGCTGCAAATATTGGACCCATTGACCACATCGATATAGTTCCACACACAATGTTATTGTCAAATCTAGGGAAGCAAAAGCTAGATTCGCCTGCTAATATAGAAGGTACCTGCAACATGAAACAAATTAATATGGGAGATGGTGTCGTCACTTAATGCAAGAGAAATGAAAAGAAGGAGAA
This sequence comes from Euphorbia tirucalli, assembly GCA_039660915.1. Lineage (NCBI taxonomy): Eukaryota > Viridiplantae > Streptophyta > Magnoliopsida > Malpighiales > Euphorbiaceae > Euphorbia > Euphorbia tirucalli. The sequence goes on from CM077640.1 coordinate 633,352, forward strand.
AAAGCATCTTGAGGCCTCTAATCTTTTGGAGTTTTTGTTGATTAAGTTCTTGATCTTTCAATTTAACATATAAATGACCAACGACTTAATGTGTCAATCAACAAAAGTTAAAAAGATCAAGGGCCTTAGGATGCTTTGTTCACTACAAAGAATAATACCTGACTGAATAGCCTTCTTGCATAAAGCTTAAATTTTGTCAAAGCATATTCTACGATTTTACCCCTTTCAACCAACTTGTTACAATTAGTGAAAATGAACTCAAAAATATTTCCTGCAGCTCCTTGTTTATCCATAGATACGAAGCTCAGATTAAGGCAGCCATGGGCATCTAATCTTGTCAGGTTTGGGGGAAGTTCAGGTAATGACCGAAGGCGAATGCAATTTCTCACACCAAGATATTGCAAATCGAATAGCCCTTTCAGGCTTGAAGTTATTTCCATAAATGGATTTCCACTTAGATCCAAGGCTTCTAGTGACGATAAACAGCCAATGAAATGAGGCACGACAAACAAACAACAATTATTGAGACACAGCTTACGTAGATATTGTATCTGCAATCTTTCTTTAGGAGAACATTTCATACCATAAAGGCAAAGATATCTACAGTTTTTCAACTCCAAACTTGATAGCGCCTTCAATTTTTGAATTGGTGAAGGCAGCTCTTTTATAGCTGTTCCTTCTAGATAAAGATATCTCAAACAATTCATATCCTCCAAAATTTTTGGGAAATTGTCAAATATACAGCAGCCCGAGAGATTAAGCTTTTGCAGATGTTTCAAGTTACAAATACTGCTTGGAAGAGTATGTAATCCGGTGCAGTTTTGCAGACTCAGTTCAACAAGTTCAAAGGAATACTGAATCGATGAGGGAATTTCTTCTATTGCAGTGCCATCTAAACACAACTTCTTGATTTGTATTGAAACCTCTGGAAACTTTGTAATGCTAGAACAGCCAGAGAGAACCAATTGCGCTAGAGATGCCAACCTAGAAATATCACTGGGAAGAATCTTCAGTCTTTTGCAATTCATGAGATCCAAACAAAACAGCCTGGAGAGCTGACCAATTGAAGAAGGAATCTCTACAATTGCAGTCCCACTTAAGTATAAGTATTTCACTTCCCCACAAATCTTTGGAAACCTGGTAATATTTGAGCAACCAGAAAGATCAATGATCACAAGAGCTTTTAACAAATGCATACTTTCTGGAAGATTATGGAGCTGTTTGCAGTCCTTCAAATTCAATGTAATAAGTCCACGGACCTTCCCAATTGACTCTGGAAGTTCTCTTATAGCTGTCTCGTTTAAATTTAAATAAGTCAAGTTTTCAGAAAACTCGGGAAATCTCCTAAGATATGAGCAACCAGAAAGATTAAGCGTTTTGAGAGATCTCCATTTAACGTCAGTGGGAAGGCTTAACAGGCTTGTGCAGCATCTCATGTCCAAATGAACAAGTTGATCTAGAAACTGAATTGATGGATGAACTTCTGCCAAGCTAGTACAATGCGCAAAAATCAAGCTCTCGAGATTCTTTGCCAGCGAGAGGTCTGGAAGTGCAAGTAAGTTCTTACAATTACTGAGATTCATCTCTTTCAAACTCACAAGATGCTACAAAAACAATAAACTGCCTTCAGTAAATTACCTACACTAGACGCATTGAGGCCCAAAAAAATGGCAAAAAGATATTACCTGCATTCCTGACCAAAGTTGTTTTACGTTGCTGTATGTCAGGTTAAGTTCAACTAGATTTTCTGCTTCAAACTTTGGAGGCATGGAGCTTAGTGGGTATTCTTCCCAGTGAAGATAGATCAATTTATCTGATAGGAAGTCTAGGCCATCAGGAAGATACAATTTACAGCTATTTCCAAATCCAGCACCGTAGATTTTCAGCAATCTGAGATTATGCATGTTGGCAAAGGCTTCTGAGCTCAAATTCACTTTTGGGATTTTTGATGTATCTAAAAATATCCCTTCAACCTTTTCAGATCCCTAAAAATCAATTTAACAAAAATATCAAGCTTAAATTCTACATGCAATTAAAATTTCCGAAAATTATTTCAATTGTTCTTTGATGAGAGAAAGTGTATATGGCTCTAACCAGATTTTTAGTCAATACTTGGTAGACATCGGCATGACTCCACAATCTAGTGTGCTTACCCAGCTCTTTAATTGATTCTCGGCGAACGATTTCATGAGCCATTTCTTGCAATAAATCATGCACATCTAACTTGTTTCCAAGGATAGTAATAAGGCATTTATCAACAAGAACACTAATTCCAATTCTGGCCGAGAAACCACAACCATCCATTATTCTCTGTACAAAATCAACTTGCTGCCCCGTAAAAAAACATGCAATATCAAGAAACATGCATTGCTCTTCTTCATCCAGTGTGTCAAAACTTGCCCGCAACACGCTGAAAATTTCAGGCTGAGGAATTCTACCAAGTTTGTGCAGTGCACTTTCCCATTCCTGTTTCCCTCTGCCAAATAAAAAAGATCCCAAAATTTTGAGTGCCAAGGGATTTCCTTGAGCATAATTCACCGCCCTTTCAGATAGCTCCATATATTCTGCTGGAGGACGGCTTTTCTTAAGAGCATTCAAACTGAATAGTTGAAGAGCATCATCATCATTTAATCCTTGAACTTCATATAGCTCATCAACTCTGTTCCTCAGAACTTGCTTATCTCTAGATGTCAATATAATTCTGGTACCCAAGCCAAAATATTGTGTTCCGATCAGCTCATCTATTTGGCTAACAGAATCAATGCCATCCAAAACAAGCAACATCTTCTTGTGTTGGAGCATGCCATTCGCAACTTGACAAAGCTTTTCCCTTAGACCAACTAGCCCACCACGTACTGATTCTTCCTTGATATTTTTAAGAAAGCAGCAACATTCAAATTGACAAGAGAGAGTGTTAAATATAACTCCGGCAATAGTTGTTTTTCCTATGCCACCCATGCCCCAAATCCCTAGAATACAAACTTCTGACACCCCAATGTGTAATAACTTTGTAGTTTGTTCAATGTGCGAGTCTATTCCAATCAAGCCCTTCAAATCTCTCGAGTATGCACGGTTCGATTTCTTCAAAATATCTTCCACAATTTTTTTCACAAGTTCGGCCTCATACCTATTGAAAAGGGAAAAAAAGACTGAGATGAAACATATGGTAAGAGAAACAAATTAAGAAAATAAAGGAGTAAATTTCCACAGTAACATCTTCTTTCAAATATGTCGAATACACAAGAAACTTGATAAAAAGAACTGCATCAATATAGCCTGTTTCTCTGGTAATAGAAGTTTATAACCTTACAATGCTGCAATAGACAAAGAGCAAAAACACTCAATATAGCCAAATAACAAAATTCTTGATTGTCCTTTCTTTCTCACCCAACACCAACACCAACACCAACATACACACACACACACACACACACATTTTTGTGTGTGTGTGTGTGTGTGTGTGTACTTGTTGAAATTGTACTTTAGCTGCTGCAGTTATTGCCCAGCTGGAATTTCATAGCTGTTTTGTTTCTTTTTTGTTTTAAATAAATGTAATTTCTTCATTAAAGTTATTTGACTATTTCAAATGACTTAGTGAGCAGTAGTTTCTATTTTTTAGGAAGTTGTTAGTCATGGGAATACACTCCATGGATAGTTCCTATTTTAACGTTGTTTAGTTTTTTCTTAAGCTGTATTTAAAGCCTTCACTGTCCAATAAGATATTATGCACTTCATACAGCAAATTCTATTTCTTCTTATTCTTTCTGTTCCTCTAAAACTCCAACAAATTGGTATCAGAGCCCTCTTCTTTAAGGGACCTGTGAAGTAAAATTATTTTATCTTTATTAATGGATGGAGAGACACCATTCACGTCATTGGCACCACCAGTCTTTGATGGCGAAGGTTATCACGTATGGGCTGCAAAAATGGAAGCTTATCTGGAGGCAAACGATCTGTGGGAAGCAGTAGAGGAAGACTATGAAGTTGTTCCATTACCTGCAAATCCAACGATGGCACAGATCAAGGCTCATAAGGAGAAGAAATCAAGAAAATCAAAGGCTAGAGCTTCATTATTTGCTGCTGTTTCTTCTGACATCTTTCTCAGAATCATGGCGATGAAATCGGCATTCGAAGTTTGGAATTTCTTGAAGGAGGAGTATGAAGGAGATGAAAGAATCAGAGGAATGAAAGTTCTAAACCTGATCAGGGAGTTTGAGGTTCAGAAAATGAAGGAATCGGAGACGGTGAAGGAATATTTTGACAGGCTGGTCAGAATAGCAAATCAAGTAAGATTACTTGGATCTGAATTTCCTGATTCCAGAGTAGTTCAAAAAATTCTTGTAACTATTCCTGAGAGATTTGAAGCTACAATTGCTTCGTTAGAAAACTCTAAAGATCTGTCAAAAATTAGTTTGGCAGCATTGATGAATGCACTACAGGCACAAGAACAAAGAAGGCTCATGAGGTCTGAAGGGTCTATCGAAGGTGCATTAGCTGCGAAGGCTGGCTCGAGCTATGGGGGAAAAGGAAAGAAATTTGAAAGTTATAAGAAGGGAAATTCAGGTTCTGATTCTCTCAATTCGAATATGGGAACAAAATCTTATTTCTCTCCATGTAAACATTGTGGAAGAGAAAACCATCCACCTTGGAAGTGTTGGAGAAAACCAGACCAGCAATGTGAAAAATGCTTGAAAATGGGGCATCATCAAAGAATTTGTAGAAGTAACAATCAACAAAAGACGGAGACTCAAGAGAATGTGCAGCATAAGAATGTTGCTCAAGTTGCAGATGAAGAAGAGGAGCAGCTTTTTGTAGCCAGTTGCTTTACAGTCTCTAATTCAAGTGAGAAGTGGTTAATTGACAGTGGTTGCACCAATCATATGACATTTGATCGTGATCTCTTCAAAGAATTGGATACTTCTGTTGTTTCTAAAGTGACGATTGGCAATGGAGAAAAAATTGCAGTCAAAGGAAAAGGCACAGTGGCAATTGAAAGTATTTCAGGTACAAAATTTATCAAAGATGTGTTATTTGTGCCTAACATCAGTCAAAATTTGTTGAGTGTTGGCCAGTTGATTCAAAAAGGTTTCAAAGTTATATTTGAAAGTAATCAATGTTTGATCAAAGATGCAAATGACAATGCTGTATTCAAAGTTAAAATGAATGGAAAAAGCTTTGCACTTGATCCATTGGAGGAGGAGCAAGCAGCATTCCCTGCAACAAAAATTCATTCAGAAATTTGGCACAAGAGGCTTGGACATTTCAATCAGAAAGCTATTGTGAGTTTGCAGAGTATGGATTTGGTTCAAGGTCTCCCTTGTCTTGAATCTGAAATTCCAGACTGTAAGGCTTGTCAACAAGGAAAGCAATCAAGGCTTCCCTTCCAGAAATCAACTTGGAGAGCTACTGAAAAGCTGCAATTAATTCATACGGATGTGGCTGGACCTCACAGCACACCATCTCTTAATGGCAGCAGGTATTTTTTAACATTTATTGATGATTTCTCCAGAATGTGTTGGATCTATTTTCTTAGATTCAAGTCAGATGTTGCTGGTATTTTCTGGAAATTCAAGCAATGGATTGAAACACAAAGTGGTCACAAAATACAAGCCTTGAGATCTGACAATGGCAAGGAGTACACCTCCAATCAATTTAATCATTTTTGTGAAGAAGCAGGGATAGAACATCAGCTCACTGCTCCGTACACTCCACAACAAAATGGAGTTAGCGAAAGAAAGAACCGCACCATAATGGAGATGGCTAGATGTTTGATGTTTGAGAAGAATTTGCCAAAGGAGTACTGGGCAGAGGCTGCACATACTGCTGTATTCCTTCTTAACCGACTTCCTACAAAAGCTGTCGTGGGAAAAACTCCATATGAAGTCTGGTATGGTTTTAAACCCTCTGTAAAAAATCTTAAAGTATTTGGTTGCTTGTGTTTTGTCTATGTTCCTCAGACAAAACGAGACAAATTGGATAAAAAGGCAGAAGCTGGAATCTTTGTTGGGTACAGTTTAGTCTCTAAAGCTTACAGGATTTTCCAACCAAACACCAAGAAGATTTTGATAAGTAGAGATGTGCATTTCATGGAGAATGATGAGTGGGATTGGGATAAAAAACAAGAAGCTGAATTTCCTAGTCAAGTTTCACAATTTCAACCTGATCAAGATGAGCTGGTTGATGACATTCCAAGCAGAGGCATGCGGTCACTTTCTGATATTTATGAAAGAAGCAATGTTGCGGTGCTTGAACCAACAGATTTTTCGGAAGCTGAAAAGGATCCGAAATGGACTGCAGCAATGGAAGAAGAGCTGTTGATGATTAAAAAAAATGAAACATGGAAGTTGGTGAGAAGACCCAAAAATAGAAAGGTAATTGGAGTAAAGTGGGTATTTAAAACTAAGTTGAATCCGGATGGTTCAGTCAACAAGCATAAAGCTAGGCTTGTTGTAAAAGGGTATGCCCAAATTTTTGGTGTTGATTTTTCTAACACGTTTGCTCCTGTGGCTAGATTAGACACAATCAGGTTATTGCTTGTGATAGCTGCACAAAAAAATTGGAAAGTTTATCAACTTGATGTCAAATCAGCATTTTTAAATGGTTTCTTGGAGGAGGAGATTTATGTTGAGCAACCAGAAGGTTTTGTTGTGAGAGGACAAGAAGATGATGTGTACTTGCTCAAGAAGGCCTTGTATGGTTTGAAACAAGCCCCAAGAGCATGGTACAGTAGAATTGATGAATACTTCATGCAATTAGGCTTCAACAGAAGTCTTAATGAAGCTACCCTCTACATCAAAGGTGATGAAATCAATTTCATTGTTGTTTCATTGTATGTGGATGATCTGCTGGTTACTGGAAGCAATGAAGAGCTTGTGAGAAAGTTCAAGGAAGATATGAAGCAAATTTTTGAAATGACAGATTTGGGGGAAATGGCTTACTTTCTGGGAATGGAGATAAAGCAGAAACCTGGAGAAGTGTTCATCAGTCAACAGAAGTATGCGAAAGAAATTCTGAAAAAATTCAGAATGGATGAATGCAAGAGAGTAGACACTCCAATGTGCCAGAAGGAGAAGCTGAGCAAAGAAGATGAAGCTGAACCAGTTGACGAAACTTTTTACAGAAGTCTAGTTGGTTGTTTAATGTACTTGACAGCTACTAGGCCTGACATCTTACATTCGGTAAGTCTACTGTCTAGATTTACTAATTGTGCAACTGAAACTCATCTTACTGCTGCTAAAAGAGTCCTGAGATATGTGAAAGGGACTTTGAGTTTTGGAATTAAATTCTGCACAAGTCAGGATTGTGTTTTGCAAGGATATTCCGACAGTGACTGGGGAGGTTCTCTTGATGATTTGAAGAGCACTTCAGGATACTGTTTCTTTTTTGGTTCAAGTATATTCTCATGGTGCTGCAAAAAGCAAGATACAGTGGCACAGTCTACTGCAGAAGCTGAATTTATTGCAGCTAATGCTGCTGTAAATCAAGCTTTATGGTTAAGAAAAGTATTAGCAGATTTGAATATGAAGCAAGAAGGATGTACAGATGTATTTGTAGATAATCAAGCTGCTATTTCTATTTCCAGCAATCCTGTTTTTCATGGAAAAACCAAGCATTTCGACATCAAATTATTTTTTCTCCGAGAAGTACAAAAGGAAGGTACAGTTAGATTAACTTATTGCAAATCTGAATTGCAAATAGCAGATATATTTACCAAGCCGTTACCAAGAAGTAAGTTTGAGTTTCTTCGAGAAAAACTTGGAGTTTGCAGCAACCAAAGTAAGGAGGAGTGTTGAAATTGTACTTTAGCTGCTGCAGTTATTGCCCAGCTGGAATTTCATAGCTGTTTTGTTTCTTTTTTGTTTTAAATAAATGTAATTTCTTCATTAAAGTTATTTGACTATTTCAAATGACTTAGTGAGCAGTAGTTTCTATTTTTTAGGAAGTTGTTAGTCATGGGAATACACTCCATGGATAGTTCCTATTTTAACGTTGTTTAGTTTTTTCTTAAGCTGTATTTAAAGCCTTCACTGTCCAATAAGATATTATGCACTTCATACAGCAAATTCTATTTCTTCTTATTCTTTCTGTTCCTCTAAAACTCCAACAGTACTAACTTCCAATAGGCCCCAAAGCACCACTCTCCTAATTTGCAAATCATCCTTTTTTCCCATTATTACATTCTCTATCACATGTCATTTCCATGACTAAAGGCATTAACTATATCATGACTTTAGAACAGAATATTCTGCACCATTTTTCCAATTCAGTCGAGATACTCAACAAAACCTGAGCAATTAGTCCTAAAGTGTCAAGTGATTTGAAAGTTCATGTCATGTGGATACCAAATGACAGACGTTCCAAATACCAAGAGGGAGAATACCAAATACCAAAGTAACTTGATCAATACCATGCCTCAAGTATGAAGCAAAGTACCATAATTTAGCAATCAAATGGCATTGGTCAACATAAGTCAGGGATTCCTATCAGTTTAGTTCTATTTTGACAGATAAGTATCAATGTTTAGTGAAAATTGGTGTGGAATACTTTATCCATGTTTTGATCTAGCATTCTAGCAAGATAAAGAATGTTCTAATATGGACCATGGTGCCATCAACCATACACCTTCATCTTTAATAGCAGAAGTTCAGACAAATGATATAGTGTGCTATCTAGGACCATTCGTAGTGAAAAGCTGAAGAATGAAATTTAAGGAGCAATGAACTGACCTGAAGAATGAAATTTTTACTTAACAGTTGAAGCAAGAGATAAGTCGCAGATCTTTTGTTCTGATATGCAAAAAGAAGAAGAAGAGGGTAAAGACTAAAGAGAGTGAAGGCTCTGGGTCAGTCAACGCTCAGCTTGCCTAGAAATAATCTTACATTTAACTCTTTTTTTTTTCCCTCTTTTCTTACCTTTGAATTTTCGACCAAGTTGGCAGCTACTTTATACTTACTTTATCTTTGCTTTTTGTTTATATTGGTATCCATCTGTCATTCTATTATTCCATTGTAATGCTACACACAGAGGTCTCAGAGGTCTCGTTCTTTATTAAATTATTAAATTGTCACAAAATCACTAAGAAGCAGAACGTTGAAGGGCTCCTTCCCTTTTGTTCTCTGCCTTTCTCTTAAAGCTACGATTTTGAGCTCTGTGAAAAAGGTAAGTTTTTTTTTTCTGTATTTTTCGCTTTCCTATAAAATTATTTTACCAAATATCTTTTTACCTGTTTTCTTGGCTTTCCTTTCTTGAGAGGAGCTTTCCCAGGTTGGGAAAGCAATACCAAACTGGATCTAAAAAGGGCTAAAACGTAAAATCCCATTTGATATAATTAAATTGATTTTTAATGGATTTTTTTATATGAGAATTCTTTAGAACTTATTAAATTGCCCCCACATAAGCAAAAAAAAATTCAAGATTTTATTTTATTGGCCGTATAATTAAATTTTGTTTGTGTTAATTTAAAAATGATAAAATTGAAAAACTACAAATAGACTAAAATTTTTATATTGAGCCATTTTTTTTATTCGTTGAGATTAAACTTCATGTTTTCTATTTCTAATAATAAAAGACTATCTTATCTCTAATTATATGGTTATTATCTCTAATTATATGTTTATTATAGAATTTATTTTTGCTTACAACATTCAAGGATGATAAATCATAAAATAAGACTCACTCCGTTTTTTATTATATAATGTTCAAGATTGTTCACTAAGACCAATGAAATATTAATCAGGTTACTAAAATGGCTAGTTTACCCTTAATACTTCTTTCCTAAATCTCTATTTTTCATGCAAAATTTTTTTTTCTTCTGAATTATCAAAGTTTATATAGTATTTTTTGCATTACATAATGATTCCCTCTCATACTTTAAATAAGGGCAAATATGAGAAAATATGGTAAAAAATACATTGGTAATGTAAAGTGTCAAATAAAAAAGAATAAAGTGAAAAACCTAAAACATCATATAATAAAAGACGGATGGGAATAACTTCTTATTCAACCCATTAATTGAGAAATACTACCAAAAAATACGTCTCAAACTTGAACATATGATCAGATTCTGAACGAGAAAAATACATTATTGACATTAAAAACTGCCCTCGAAGAATTGCTTATCATTATAATTATAATTAATCATAACAATTTTCATATGAAATTATTACTTTAACAAAGATGACAAATTAAATTATATACATTCATCCTTGTCATACTTTAAAAAAGTTGGCGCACTCAATAAAAGAAGCTTTGGCCTTCTCAATGATGCCTTAATTCAATACATCAATCCATGGCATTTTCTTGTATAAAGAATTCAGTAATAGTCAAAAAGATGTTGCTTTATTTAGATTCTTTCTGCACATTCAATCCTTTTCTTTTTTTGGCTGTGATACATGCCAAAAGAAAAGCGCAAATGATTGTGTTACACATTTCTTAAACTTTTATATATTTTACCGATAAATTTTTTCAACATATTAAGTATAATATCTTACTATTTCAAGAGTATTAGTTCCAAACTTAATATACTTATCTCACATAAACTGCAGTATATGTGATGTAATACAATTTCTGTAAAAATGAGAAAAGTCTGGAGTTTGCTGGAAGGATTGAGTTGTACTTTATATGTATGTGTGGTGTAGCTATAGATAAGAACCATACTTCTAATTCAGTTTAACACATTTGTTTAGTAATTAGAATAGATTCCCCTGCCATTAAGATATGATGAATTGATTAAATTATGCAGTAAATTGCATGAAAAATGACGTTTCAATAAAAATACAAAAAATTACTTTTAGCCTTTGCTTTGAAAACATAGTCAATTGTACTGTAAAAATTGGTAAAACTGACAATAAATTAGCGAGGAAAGAGCTAAGTTGACTTTTTGGGATTTATGTACTAGTGATTTTAGTTTGAAAATCAAATTAAAATTGACCAGTTGATTAAATAGTCAAATATAACAATTGTTTATGTCATACCCACAGCTAAAATTGGACACTATGTACAAGAGGTAGGTACTCACCGCTTCATGTCAACAACTTAATGATTACTATTTATCCAAGTAATTATTTTATTTATAAGAATTACTTCATTTTGAAAAACTATTGATACAATTCATAAATCTAATTAGTTGAATAGATGATTAATCTCATCCATACTAATTAATTATAACAAAATAAGATTATGGGTCTATATGTCATAATTTATCCTACCTAAAAAATCTTGACAAGATAATCTTTAATGTCATTAATATAAATTATTTATGTTAAAAAAAAATGAAAAATACATAGAGGCTCGAATACTCCAAAGAAAACCTTCTGCGGTTGTACTCTTAAAAACATTTTTTTTTTTTTTTGAATAATTAGGTATAAAAAAAAGAAATAATATTTTCTTATTATAACCTAATAATCTCTGTAGCAACTCTTTCATTGTTTATATTTAAAAAAAAAAAAAAAGTACATGCAAAGTTATTAGATGAGTATTCTAGCATTTCACGGTATTGATCTCAAATTTATAATTGCCAAAACAGAAAATTATAGAAAGATTATTTTAAAAGAATTAGATATTAGATTTATAATGAAAGCATGAAGATAGAAAATGTAATATATGATAAAGTAGGCAGATTAAAAAAAAAAAAAAAGAAGAAGAATTAAGCACCACATAAATTTCTTTTAGAAAAATATATGTCGTTTTCAAAAATAGCATATACTGCTATTTTGAAATTATAGGAGTCTTTCTTGCTGGATTTGATTGGGTATTCAATTCCTATTGTGTTTATATTTTCTAATTCTCAGCCTTTTTTGGAGTTTACACGAATTGGGACCCATATAAACACGTTTAGGGGTGTTTATAAAGCCATTAAGTGGAAAACAAAATAGACAGTTGTACGTATAATTTCCAAGAAAAAATTCTTCGAGTTGTGAGATTTATAGTTTTCTTATAAATTGTTCTTAATTAGTGCTTTAATAATGAAACTACTAATTGGCGAATCACGTAAATTCTTATATCACTTATTTATTTATTCTTTTCAATTGCTTAATTAGTTTATATATAACAAGTTTAATCTCCTAATTAACATGACTTATTTTTTGACATAAAATTGATTATCAATTTTACCGTTGATTACAGGTTATATGTACCCTAATGTCAAGTCACCACTAAGTTCATGTATTTTGTTGAGCAAAAATGATGTCTGTGTACCATATTGTGAAATTAGATAAAGTTTGTATACTATAGGTGTAATATACCCATAATTTTTTTTACTTTACCATTGATTACAGGTTATATGTACTTCAATGTCAGGTCACCACTAAGTTCATGTATTTTGTTGAGCAACAATGAAGTCTGTGTACTACTGTGAAATTAGATAAAGTCTGTATATCATAGGTGTAATTTACCTTATGTTATTGTGCCGTCTCTCATTTGATCGGAGTAGTCTACTCCCGGCATATATTAGAAATTATCCTTTCTCCAAAAGATTTCTCATTTCCTTATATTTACTCCTCTATCTCATCTTCCATAATTAAAAATTATATTTTCATTTCTTTCGATATTCGTTCATTTTTTCGTCATCTGATTTCAAAGTATCTTGTTGGTCTTTTTCTCTTCGAAATTATATATATATATACTGCAAATACTGCATATATACCAATTTTATACTAATTTTATACCGCAAAATATCATCATGGCTCAAGAGGTGATGCACTTCATGCGTATTAGGAAGGGCAGAAAGGGCTTAATGGCTATAAAGGTTGATTTGGAGAAGACGTATGATCGTTTGAGATGGGATTTTATTGATACTTTGTATAATATTGTCATTTCTGGTTCTCTTATTAAGGTTATTATGCATTGTACCAGGCCTAGCTCTATACAGATATTGTGGAATGGGTCGATGACTCAATCCTGTCACCCTTGTAGAGGAATTCGCCAGAGAGATCCTATGTCTCCTTACTTATTCGTCTTGTGTATGGAAAGACTGGCCCAGGGGTATTAATAGAGCAGTCCATCGCGTGGGCTGGCTAATTGGTTTCAAGCAAACGAACGATGTGGGTCTCTATCTTGGGGTTCTTATGCTTCATTTCAGGATCTCTAATCAAATTTATAATTACATTATTGAGTCTATCCAGGGGAAATAATGTGGTTGGAATGCTAGTAAGCTGTCTTTAGCTGGTCGAATTTCTATAGCAAAGTCTATGCTGAGCTTCAGGGGTAATAGGTGTGCTGATTTCTTGCTGACTTTGCCTTCTCCAAGCCTATTGGTGGCCATTTCTTCGATGTTCCTCCTAATGGGTTGATGGATCTGATTCTTCAAGATGTTGCGGGGATGGCTTTCCCTTGTCTGTCTCAACTAGAACTTCAAGATTAGAATCCAAGAGGTACAAGAAGCTTCTATAAATATATGAAGAATTTTTAATCAAATTTCATCATTAATCAACGTTGCATTTGTGTCTTTATGAAATTTGGAGTTTCATAAATACATTTTGCAAAACTACAACCACAACATGAAGATTACAAAACCGTCAAAATTGAGCAAGAAGCAAGCAACATTATTCTTAGATGAACATCTATGGCCTTTTCACTAGTCTACATCTTCAATCTCTTCAGATTAGATCCATCAACAAACTCGCAACTGCCATCGATTTCGCCTCTACTTTCCAAGCATTTATCACCATGTTTTCTCTTGCTTTTGTCACAAACATCATTACAAGAAACATCCAAAATCTCAGGAGGTCTATTACATTGGATCAATTCACCAACATCAAGATCATATATGACTCTAAGTCCACAATGCTTCACCTTCAATCCATTCGAATGAAACGATGCTTTCAAATTTCCACATCTCTCCCACCAATCCACACTATTCAAAGAGCTGCGAGGCATGAAGTTGAACCAGAGATGATCTTCCATAGTCCCCATTTCAGCAGGGATTTGTGTTGCAGGCCGACCAAGGAACACGAGTTCATCTGCCTTACTATTCCATGCCTGTAACTCACAGAAAACTGTAACATTTTCTGGTGACAAAAATTCATCATTATAGGCTTCAAGAACTACACAAATTGCAAATCCCATCCATCTGTTACTGAACCAATGCAGGGGCAGCTGCAATTCTAATGAACAACCGAGGCCTTGATAGTTGAACCATTCCGGAACTTCATTTCCAGCTAAACACATAGATACATGAGAGCTTGGACTGTACAATCCCTGTATTAGAAATGGAAAAGTATATCAGTTAAGTTTTCAGGTCAATTTGTTCCTTAACAAGTTACGTGCTTTATAACAAAGCAATTTGCCCCAACTTTAGCGATTAAGGGTCAAATCAATCTAAAATGACTCGTATTAGTGTCAGAAACTAAAATGCGTTAAATCATTTGCCGGCATGTGTCACTTTTGGTCTGCTTTGATAAACCAAATGGAGACCTTATCTCAGGTTTGTGAGATAAAAAAATAGAGGTATAGAAGGATACCTGAGAGCTGTGTTTGAGCAGATAATGCAGGTAACTTGTCAGCCTGGAAAATGCTGTGTAGTTTTTCCCTTTAATCTCAACTAACTGTATCCGATTTACAAAAGTTAAAGCTGAATGTTTCAGCTTATCTTCAGCGCTTAATCCTTCAACACTTAGACGAACTACAGTAGATGAAAGATCCGGAAGCATATGAAGACGTTCACAATCAGGAAAGCAAAGGTTTTCAAGTTCATAATGTCTGCTGATGGTATTAGGCAACGAAGTTGCCAATGATGAACAACCAATTGTACTCAGATACAAAATATCTGGCAATGAATTCAGCCTTCTGCAATTATCGACTCGAAAATCTTCGAGATTAGTCAGTCTGCTAATGCTTTCAGGTAGACTTACAATGTTATTTCCACTCAGATTTAGTGATTGCAACAATGGAAAGCAGCTCAAATCTTTTGGCAGTACTCCATCTGCTAAATTGCAATAGCTCAAATTCAATGATTTTAGAGAACACAGAACTGACAAAGAAGGCAGAAAAGCTGGTAGATTTAGACTCCTTTTCAGGATTAACCAGGACAGAAGTAGAAAATTGTAGGATGCAACTTGTTTTGAAGCAATTCCACCAATGTTAAGCTTCTCCAAACATGTCATTTCCCCCAACTTCTGTGGAAGTTCATCAAGTTTCGAGCAGCCTCGCAAGTTAAGCAACTTAAGGCGATTCAAGTCGCAGATGGTGCTTGGAAGCTTAACGAGACCTTTGCAATCCTTCAAATTCAATTCGACAAGCCTTCGCAGAGCTCTAATGGATTGGTGAATCTCATATAGTCTCATGCAACCTTCAAGATTCAGCTTTTCGAGGTTCGGAACTTGTCTGAAGTTCATTGTCTTAATTAAGTTAACAGAGAAACTAAGATCAATCACCTTCAACATCTTCAATGGCTGCAAAAAGTACACAAAAGATTCCAAATTAAGATAACTCAAACTCAAACTGATCTTAATAAACATGAAAGATCAGACTTACTTTTATTCCCTTCCACAATTGTTGGATGAAACTAGACTGCAAATGAAGCTCAACGAGTTTGTCCGGCTGGAAAGTTGATGGAAGTGATTTGAAAGGATATTCTTCCCAATCAAGATATCTCAACTCATTTGAAAGATAATTTAGACCACCTGAAAAGTGTAAATTCCGGAGTTTGAGCAACCTCAGCTTTCTCATCTTTGTGAAGGCATTTGCATTAAGATGATCATCTTCTTGCTCACAAGAATCTAGAACTATGCCTTCAACCTCTTCAGGTCCCTGTACATATAAAGATAATGGCATACATATACAGTTAGACAAGTAATAAAATCGGTTACAAGTACGAAAAGGCATTGAACTTGTCAAACCGAGACAAGTCACAAGAGTCAAGAAACAGAACGGTAAGTGTTAAACTCTTGTAACACACTTATCCGCCCTTTTTCTTGAGTCCAAGTGACTCGTCTCAAGTTGATAAGATTTCGTCTAAAAAGGCAAATGTATAAAATCACAGACAAGTTCTCTATATGATTCGTGAAAGCAAGTTATTACCGTGTCATTCAACAGGACATGATAGACATCCTTATAAAGCCACAGTCTGCTCCATCTTCCTGGTTCTTCGTAGCATGCTTGTCGAACAATATCATGCCCCATTTCTTCAAGCAAATCATGTATCCATATTCGATCATTGCAGACAGTAATGAGAGACTTATTCAAAAGAACTTTGATTCCAATCTCCGGATAAAAACCGCAACTTTCCAATACTTTAACCACATAATCCTTCTCCTCCCCTCTGAAAGAACAAGCAATATCCAAAAATATTTTCTTCTCAACTTCCTCTAATCCATCAAAACTTATATAAAGCTTATCCAAAATTTGCTTGTTAGGAATTTCCATCAATCTCTCCAATGCACTTTCCCACTCATCAATAGACTTATCAAACAAAAACGAACCAAGAACATCAAGAGCCAATGGAAGGCCATTACCGTAACTAACAAAACGATCACATACCTCAACATAATCATAATCCGGATAATCATTCTTAAAGGCTTTCAAGCAAAATAAATGATGGGACTCATCATGATTCAATCCTTCAACTCTACAAATTTTTTCTACTCCATGGCTTAACAACAAATGTTCATCTCTAGTAGTTATGATGATCCTACTCCCATTGCCAAACCAATCATGCATACCTGCTAATGACATTAACTGCTCGGAATCATTTACATCATCAAGAATGATGAGCACCCTCTTGTGATGAAACTTTTACTTACAGTTGAAGCAAGAGATACGTCGCAGATCTTTTGTTCTGATATGGTGATCTGATTTGGATGTTAGGTTATAGCTAAAAGAAGAACAGGGTAAAGACTAAAGAGTGAAGACTCAGGGTGAGTCAACGTTCAGCTTGCCTAGAAATAATCTTACATTTAACTTTTTCTTTCTCTCTTTTCTTATCTTTGAATATTACATTGGTCCTTTTGGATCAAATCACCGTTGACATTCAGTCCATTAAAGAAAAAAATTAATACCTCTCTACGATAAGTTTACTTGACATACTCAGTGACCAATTTGATCCAAAATGGTTCAAAGACAATCTGTTATCCCAAAGTCTGTTTTAGGATAAATTGTCTCACTGAGCCAACTTAAAGAGCAAAATTAACCCAAAAATACAAACATATTCCTATCAAATACATGAGAAGCCAATAAAGCATACCATCCCAAATATAATGTTGTCCATAAGTTCAAAATCAAACAAATGGAACAAACAGCACTATATTCACCAAACTATATAATTGCTACTTCAGAGGCAGCAATTAAAACTTATATGCGAAATTCACAAAAAGATTCAACCTTTAGCCATAAAAAGAACAAAAGATCCAGCCTTTTTTTTCAGATAATACAAAATAGAAAAGTATTTTATGAAATTAAACTCTATTTGGCCGCTCATTTTGTCTCTTCCTGCCCTTTGATACACATAAAAACAAACTCACAGTTTACAGTCTCACTCATTCAGCAGCCAAAAAGAGGACAAGAAAAAGGACTGATTCATAAATTGACAGACCTGTGTTGGGATTATAGAGAGACCAGATTTTCTTCTGGAAAGTGTAGTCAGCCAAGAGAATCCGGACCCAAACCCGAGTCTCCAACCCCTTTTTCTCCTTTGGCTTGGAATTGAGAATGGAACCTCCAATTCCAGATACAAGGAGGACCGGGTCAAGGTCGGGCTCGGCATAGTCCGTGCTGTCATTTCCAAAACAAGGGCAAAAGCAGAAGTCTTTCGGCATTGTTGGGAAGGACCCGGATTTTGATTTGGACAAAGAGAGCCACAAATGGACGTCAGTTGGCTTCAGCCTTCAAGTGGCAGTATTCCGTTGGTCAACCATGACAATAGTGAAGCCAGGGAGAACATGATTATTAATATATTATTGAAATTTTCACTTTACACCTATACTTTCTTTTTTTCCCATTATTTACCCCTTTTTGTTTTTTATTTTCATTATTTTCCCTGTTGGAAATTTGCAACTATTTAATTAATCGGTTCCAGTAGATCCGATTATTTGTTTTAAACTAATTTGGTTAGTCGGTTTGAAGTTGTCCGGTCACTTTATCAATCGAAACATATTAGCATACTAAAACTCGAATTTAAAATCTCTGTTCAAATAATAAAATTATTACAATTCAAAATAATTTTAATTAAAATAATTAAACTCAAAATCTATCTTAATATTAAGAGATTAAATACTATTGCAAAACTCAAATTAATCTTATTTAAAAAATTTAGTAGCTTTTAAATTATTTGTTAATTTTAAAATTCTTTTGAATATGTGGCTTAGAATTTTCAATCTAGAATTATATAGTACTCAGTTTGAGAATAATATGATTACCGTATGTTCATGACAATTCTAGCAGCACTAATCAATTAAATATACGGGTGTTTATGCATTACTACACTTGGGTTTATTAATTTTAATTTTTTTAAAATCATAAGACAATTATTTCAACAAGAAATACAAATTTATAAAATTAGATTTATGTCAACCAAATTTAGTAAAATACGAATACTCTAAATTTAGTAAAATACGTACTTGTGAAGAAAAAATTAAATTTAGGGAAATAACATAATAATAATAAATTTGTGAATGGAATCAGCTGTACCTACCCATCAGTAAGTCAACTCTCATTTGCTGACTGGTAAATAGATTAAAATCTGTTGCACCCGTTCATATCTCACTTACTTTACAACCTAATTTTATCTATTGACACTTAGAACAAAAATATATTAATAATTAAAATACTTTTGTTCTTTTTCAAGTGAAATCAAAAAAGCATTTTAGTAAATTGTTATAAATATTCTAATATAATTATCATTATTTTAGTGAAATTTAATATTCATTTAAACGAATTTTATCGTTTTAAAAGAAATAAATATTATAAAAATCAGATTACAGAACGAACATGTAAAGCTACCGGTTTGCGGTTCTACTGATAGTTGAATCGGATATTTATTTTTTTAAAAATATTATTTTAATAATATATTATAATGAATTGTGGTTTATTTGGTTTAGAAAAATATTATTTAATAATATATTATAGTAAAGTAAGGTTATTTTTGAAAGCTGAGATTTTTAATCAAATCGACGGATCCATAATTGATTCCTGGTTGACCTGGTTAAAATGACCGATCTGGTCCGATTTTGATAATATTGATGTTGAGCATTCAATTTTCATACCAACATTACAGATAAAGCTATTTATAATTTATTTATTTTGTTACATGATGTATATATAATTTAAATTTATGACCCATAAATTATAATAATAATAAGATATCTATCAAAATTTTTTAATAAAAGAAATTTATAAGTAAAAGAGATATCTCCAACTCAAGACCAAAATCGAAGACCAAATTATACAGAACTTTCATGATAGAGCAAAACATTGACTCAGACGATGCACATAAACTAAATCTCAATGATTTGACCATGCAA
Source organism: Euphorbia tirucalli (assembly GCA_039660915.1). Lineage (NCBI taxonomy): Eukaryota > Viridiplantae > Streptophyta > Magnoliopsida > Malpighiales > Euphorbiaceae > Euphorbia > Euphorbia tirucalli. The sequence continues at coordinate 652,806 of CM077640.1, forward strand.
TGGCATCCTACTTCAAATTCCATGTCTTTATACTCCACAACATATAGGTCATGTTTGATTCATGGAATGGAACAGGGTGGGAATAAAATTGCTACTCCACGGAATGGAATAGCTATTCCTTTTTCTATCCTATTCCAATGTTTGGTTCAATATTAAAATCATATATGGAATATGTCATATTCCAAAATATACATTGCTTTCATTTTAGCGCAAAATAATTCCACGAGCTGAGTTGACATGCCAAACTTATCATTCTATCTTCACCTTATTTCCAATAACAGAGAGATATTACATAATTTATTTACCTATCCTAATTTTACTTTACCTTATGATGGTGGGAAACCACAGGTCTAGAGTTCCAAATTTAGTGCATTTTGTCCAGCACAATGCCCCATAACTGATCAAAGAGCAGGATTGTAAAGAGTGACCGCTGATGTCTTCAAGATATAATTCGATATTGACCATGCGGTATTTATCAAACAAATGATTGTTTCTAAGATCATCACACGGATCATATCCAACAAACACATGTTCCTTCGTCACAGTTCTTGTATCATACCAGCCCCCAAAGTAGCAATAGAAATCACTGAAGTCACCGTTCTCATTTTGAAAATGGTATTTACATTTCACTCGGAGACCAGACCTATCACTAACACCATGGAATGCAATAAATGCACAAGTAATGAAACCCAAGAAATCGTTTTTAGCCAAACCTGAAGGCAGCTGGATTTCAGTTGCAAATCTCGGACCCATTGACCACAACACTTTAACTCGAAAGTCATCGTGACATCTAGGGACGCAAAAACTAGATTCGCCTGCTAATGGAGAAGCTACCTGCAACATGAAGCAAATTAATACGGGAGATGGTCTCGTTACTTAACGCAAGAGATATGAAAAGAAGGAGAAAAAGCATCTTGAGGCCTCTAGTCTTTTGGAGTTTTGTTGATTAAGTTCTTGATCTTTCAGTTTAACATATAAATAACCAATGACTCAATGTGTCAATCAACAAAAATTAAAAAGATGAAGGGCCTTAGGATGCTTTTTTCACTACAACTAATAATACCTCACTGTGCAGCCTATTTGCATAAAGCTGAAATTTTGTCAAGGCATATGATACGATTGTATCCGTACCAACCGTATTCAACTTGTTACAATTAGTGAAAATGAACTCAAAAATGTTTCCTGCGGCTGCTTGTTGACCTGTATATACGACCCTCAGATTAAGGCAGCCGTGGGCATCTAATCTTGTCAGGTTTGGGGGGAGCGCAGGTAATGACACAAGACGAATGCTATTTCTCACACCAGGATACTGCAAATCGAATAGCCCTTTGAGGCTTGAAGTTATTTCTATAAATGGATTTCCACTTAGATCCAAAGCCTCTAGTGACGACAAACAGCCAATGAAATGAGGCACAACAAATAAACCACAATTATTGAGATACAGCTTACGTAGATATTGTATCTGCAATCCTTCTTTAGGAGAACATTTCATACCATAAAGGCAAAGATATCTACAGTTTTTCAACTCCAAACTTGATAGCGCCTTCAACTTTTGAATTGGTGAAGGCAGCTCTTTTATAGCTGTTCCATCCAGATAGAGATATCTCAAAGAATTCATATCCTCTGAAATATTTGGGAAATTGTCAAATTTACAGCAGCCCGAGAGATTAAGCTTTTGCAGATGTTTCAACTTACAAATACTGCTTGGAAGAGTATGTAATCTGGTGCAGTTTTGCAGATTCAGTTCAACAAGTTCAAAGGATTGCTGTATCGCCGAGGGAATTTCTTCTATTGCAGTGCCATCTAAACACAACTTCTTGATTTGTATTGAAACCTCTGGAAACTTTGTGATGCTAGAGCAGCCAGAAAGAACCAATTGCTCTAGAGATGCCAACCGAGAAATATCACTGGGAAGATTCTTCAGTCTTTTGCAATTCATGAGATCCAAACAACACAGCCTGGAGAGCTGACCAATTGAAGAAGGAATCTCCACAATTGCAGTCCCACTTAAGTACAAGTATTTCACTTCCCCACAAATCTTGGGAAACCGGGTAATATTTGAGCAACCAGAAAGATCAATGATCACAAGAGCTTTTAACAAATGCATACTTTCTGGAAGATAATGGAGCTGTTTGCAGTCCTTCAAATTCAATGTAATAAGTCCACGGACCTTCCCAATTGACTCTGGAAGTTCTTCTATAGCTGTCTTGTTTAAATTTAAATAAGTCAAGTTTTTAGAGAACTCGGGAAATCTCCTAAGATATGAGCAACCAGAAAGATTAAGTGTTTTGAGAGATCTCCATTGAGCGCCAGTGGGAAGGCTTGACAGGCTTTTGCAGCATCTCATGTCCAAAAGAACAAGTTGATCTAGAAACTGAATTGATGGATGAACTTCTGCCAAGCTAGTACAATGCGCAAAAATCAAGCTCTCAAGATTCTTTGCCAGCGAGAGGTCTGGAAGTGCAAGTAAGTTCTTACAATTACTGAGATTCATCTCTTTCAAACTCACAAGATGCTACAAAAACAATAAACTGACTTCAGTAAATTACTTACACCAAATGCATTGAGGCCCAAAAAAATGGCGAAAAGATATTACCTGCATTCCTGACCACAGTTGTTTTACGTTGCTGTATGTCAGGTTAAGTTCAACTAGATTTTCTGCTTCAAACTTTGGAGGCATGGAGCTTAATGGGTATTCTTCCCAGTGAAGATAGATCAATTTATCTGATAGAAAGTCTAGGCCATCAGGAAGATACAATTTACAGCAGTTTCCAAATCCAGCACCGTAGATTTTCAGCAATCTGAGATTATGCATGTTGGCAAAGGCTTTTGAGCTCAAATTCACTTTTGGGATTTTCGATGTATCTAAAAATATCCCTTCAACCTTTTCAGATCCCTAAAAATCAAAGTAACAAAAATATCAAGCTTAAATTCTACATGCAATTAAAATTTCCGAAAATTATTTCAATTGTACTTTGATGAGGGAAAGTTTATATATATATATATATATATATATATATATATATATATATACAATACTTGGTAGACATCGGCATGACTCCACAATCTACTGCGCTTACCCAGCTCTTTAATTGATTCTTGGCGAACGATTTCATGAGCCATTTCTTGCAATAAATCATGCACATCTAACTTGTTTCCAAGGATAGTAATAAGGCATTTATCAACAAGAACACCAATTCCAATTCTGGCCGAGAAACCACAACCATCCATTATTCTCTGTACAAAATCAACTTGCTGCCCCGTAAAAAAACATGCAATATCAAGAAACATACATTGCTCTTCTTCATCCAGTGTGTCAAAACTCGCCCGCAACACGCTGACAATTTCAGGCTGAGGAATTCTACCAAGTTTGTGCAGTGCACTTTCCCACTCTTGTTTCCCTCTGCCAAATAAAAAAGATCCCAAAACTTTGAGTGCCAAGGGATTTCCCCGAGCATAATTCACCGCCCTTTCAGATAGCTCCATATATTCTGCTGGAGGATGGTTTTTCTTAAGAGCATTCAAACTGAATAGTTGAAGAGCATCATCATCATTTAATCCTTGAACTTCATATAGTTCATCAACTATGTTCTTCAGAACTTGCTTATCTCTAGATGTCAATATAATTCTGGTACCCAAGCCAAAATTTTGTGTTCCGATCAGCTCATCTATTTGGCTAACAGAATCAATGCCATCCAAAACAAGCAACATCTTCTTGTGTTGGAGCATGCCATTCGCAACTTGACAAAGCTTTTCCCTTAGACCACGTAGCCCACCACCTACTGATTCTTCCTTGATATTTTTAAGAAAGCAGCAACATTCAAATTGACAAGAGAGAGTGTTAAATATAACTTCGGCAATAGTTGTTTTTCCTATGCCACCCATGCCCCAAATCCCTAGAATACAAACTTCTGACACCCCAATGTGTAATAACTTTGTAGTTTGTTCAATGTGCGATTCTATTCCAATCAAGCCCTTCAAATCTCTCGAGTATGCACGGTTCAATTTCTTCAAAACATCTTCCACAATTTTTTTCACAAGGTCAGCCTCATACCTATTGAAAAGGGAAAAAAAGACTGAGATGAAACATATGGTAAGAGAAACAAATTAAGAAAATAAAGGAGTAAATTTCCACAGTAACATCTTCTTTCAAATATGTCGAATACACAAGAAACTTGATAAAAAGAACTGCATCGATAGTTTTTCTCTGGTAATAGAAGTTTATAACCTTACAATGCTGCAATAGACAAAGAGCAAAAACACTCAATATAGCCAAATAACAAAATTCTTGATTGTCCTTTCTTTCTCACCCAACACCAACACACACACACACACACACACACACACATATTTTTTTTTGTGTGTGTGTGTGTACTTACTAAAGCTCGAGTCTCTTGTAACTAACTTCCAATAGGCCCCAATCCACCACTCTCCTAATTTGCAAATCATTCTTTATTCCCATTATTACATTCTCTATCACATGTCATTTCCATGACTAAAGGCATTAACTATATCATGACTTTAGAAAAGAATATTCTGCACCATTTTTCCAATTCAATCGAGATACTCAACAAAACCTGAGCAATTAGTCCTAAAGTGTTAAGTGATTTGAAAGTTCATGTCATGTGGATAACAAATGACAGACATTCCAATTAACGAAACCAAATAATAAATTTATGATGATGATAATAAACATAATAATAATAAAAGAAAATAAAAATAAAGTAAACAAAAGATGTGAATTAAAAAACAAGAGGGAGAATTTTTCTATTTTCCTTTTATTTACTTTTTCATCTTTCTTCCATCCCTTTCTGCTTTTTGGTGAGCCAAATACCAAAGTAACTTGATCAATACCTAATTGCCTCAAGTATGAAGCAAAATACCATAATTTAGCAATCAAATGGCATTGGTCAACAGGAGTCAGGGATTCCTATCAGTTTAGAGTTAGTTTGATGTATAAGTATCAATGTTTAGTGAAAACTGGTCTGGAATACTTTATCTATGTTTTGATCCAGCATTCTAGCAAGATAAAGAATGTTCTAATATGGACCATGGTGCCATCAACCATACACCTTCATCTTTAATAGCAGAAGTTCAGATAGAGTGTGCTATCTATGACCATTCCAAGTGAAAAGCTATATGGATCAAATATAAATTGTCTCAAATGTTGGGTTAACTACCTTACAGATGGAAAACAATATACCTGATATCCTTGGAGGCATATCCAGAAACGCCTGCAACAGTCCTCAAGACAGCTCTCCATCTTGGTAACTTTTCCAATTGGTCCTTAAAATTCGTCTGAAGCTGAAGAAGTGCATCTGCAAAAAGCCCACTTTGTTCTTCCACCTCAAATGGATTTACATGGTAGAAAACTGGTAAAATTGTCTGTCCATGAATTTCCTTGCATTCAAGAATCTTAACCAATTCATCCAAACACCACGGAGAGGATGCATAGTTCTTGGAGAAAATGATAACTGAAATCAAAGAATCTTCAATATTTCTCAAAAGGGAAGGAGTTATCTCTTCCCCTCTTTCAAGGTTATTATCAATGAAGGTCTTGATTTTTTCACGATCCAAAGCCTCATAGAGATGACTAGTAAAATTATAACGGGTGTCTTCCCCTCTAAAGCTAAGAAAGACATCATACTTCCCCTCTAAAGCTAAGAAAGACATCATACTTCCTTTCACGTGAAGCAGCAGAAGAAGAAGATGCCATCATGGATACTTATATGATGAGAAGAGCAATCATACTACCAGAGATCACCTTAAAAAAAAAAAAAAAAAAAAAAAAAAAAAAAAACAATTAGATGTTGGGTGAAATTTCTATCGGAAATGAAGATTAGAAATTAAGGAGCGATGAACTGACCTGAAGAATGAAATTTTTACTTACGGTTGAAGCAAGAGATACGTCGCAGATCTTTTGTTCTGATATGCAAAAAGAAGAAGAAGAGGGCAAAGACTAAAGAGTGAAGACTCTGGGTCAGTCAATGCTCAGCTTTCCTAGAAATATTCTTACATTCAACTTTTTCTTTCTTTCTTTTCTAATCTTTATTAAAATGAACTTTGGTCCTTTTGGATCAAATCACTGTTGACATTCAGTCCATTAAAAAAAAAAAAATTAACACCTCTCTACAATAAGTTTACTTGACATACTTATGGACCAATTTGATCCAAAATGGAAGTTCAAAGACAATCTGTTATCCCAAAGTTTGTTTTAGGATAAATTAACTCTCTAAGCCAACTTAAGGAGCAAAATTAACCTTTATCCGCAACATCAGTAGAATAAAAATTACCAGTATATTTTCAAATTAACCAAAGAAAAGAGAGACGTTTATCAATTCGTGAGAGATAACTTCCAGACCTTTAGTTTCACTTCACAATACTTATATAGACAAAACTTACATATTCAACAGTAGAACTAATGCACACCAAACTTCTCCAGCTCAATACAAGCTGCTCCATTCTTTTATTTTCGTTAACATTAATGGTAGCAGTCTAGCAGATTACATAGCAACATATCTTACCCATCTCACAACACGTGTCATGTACAGCCTTAATCACCTTCATCTTTCAATTCCACACGACTAGGTGGAGGCAGGTCTTCAATATCAGAGCAGCCAGCTTCAGGATTTGCTACAGATATGCTAAATAGATACATCTTTTGAAGATCTTGGTCCTGTACTATGCAAATCCCACATTTCTTAAATTCGTCTCAGCTGGGTTGGTCTGCTTTCTTCAGATGGATAATCCAGCCTGTGGTTGAAGACGAAGAACATGCAAAGATGATCAAAACTAAGTGCTGAATCCCCAGGGACTGGAAATACATTGAACCAAGCCTGAAACTCTCCATTTTTACTGCTGACCTCAAGCCACCAGTCTGGCTGAGAATTAGGTCCGCTCTTCACAACTGCAAATACAGCGAAACCTGAAATATTCCTCAAATTTTCATCGGGAGAGAGCTGTATTCTCAGAAATGGTCCATCTGCATTCTGATGGTTGAACCAATTTGGAATTGCACTTCCAGGAAAGCAGGTATAAACTTCAGGAAATCTAGTCGCCGGATTCATGCATTCCTGTGCCATAAGAAAAGTATTTTAGTTTGTGAAAAGTCAAGGAGAAACAAAAGGATAAATGTTCTGGTGTTAATAGAGACCTGCTTACAGAATTTTGTGCAATGGTTCCAAAATTGGCAGTTGTTCTAGTGCTTCATTCGGCACTGAATCATTGCTACCCACAACAGGTCACTTTCAAGACCTCCCAAAATGTGTATAATCCAGAGTTTGAAAGTGAATTGTTCGCACAAATTTGAATATTTATGTAAGTAATTTACAATAATTAGACATAAAATGATCATAATTTATGGGAGAATAATCACAAAAGTTAAGAGATTCGTGCAATACTCTATCAAAAGTGTACATGAAATCCACAACAATAATTGGGTTTTATCGTTAGTTCAAGTATTTATGGTGTACTATCAGCTCACTTTGGTATCACAGAGATGCTACATGCATAGATGTGGTTGGATATGCTCTGCAAATAAAAATCAAAGAACAAAAGCATATGTAGCTCACCTCAGCGGCACAATCTCTTTATGAGATGAGTAGCACTATTTGAGCAATCTTTTTCACGGCTTCGCTTAGTTTGATTCATATTCTGACTACCACTAAACAAGGATCCTCCTGATTGGATTAGCTCCTCCATATCTCGATCATGTAATGCACGCATGCCACATTTCTTGATTCCCTCTCCTTTGCAAGTAAGCAACACCAGAATTTCTCTGCATGGATAACACACTTTTTCCATGTCCAGCCTACTGGTAACCAAACCAAGAACATATAAAGATGATCCGTTGCTGCTGGACTGCTACCGGGTTGCACGAGAGGTAAAATATCTGCCATTTCAAAACCATTGAATCTGATACTCCATGATCTAAGCTGATTTAATTTAAAACACGCTTTCCTTTTAAGAAGGATGCAAACAACAAAGCCGAAAATATGGGAACAATTTTCATAAGGCAGTTCTACTCTCAATATGCTTCCAACACCCTGATAGTTGAACCAGCTAGGAATTTCAGTTCCAGGTAAGAACAAGTTAAAGTCCGGAAATGGAAACATAAAGGCCCAATTCATGATCTACAAGAATTATTACATATGATAAAGCACATTGGAGCAGGAAAAAAGAAAAGTGTTGATGCGGACTGTAGAGAGAGAAAAACCTTATCATCCCAGCTTTTGCAACTTGCGTACTTATTCGCTTGCAGCCAGGTTCTGAAGAAGCAAAGCAGGTGGTTTTTTAGTATAGTGAACTCGCCTTGATAATCCTTCAATTTGGTGCAATTACGAAGATTCAAAACAAACACTTCCATATTGCTTTTTTCCAATAAATTTGGAAGAACTTCCAGTGATGTGCCATTTTCCATACATAGATGCTCAATACTTGATGGAAGATCCGGCAATGACTTGAGCATCTTACAATTGGCAATTCTAAGATCTATGAGCCGTGAAAGTTTGTTGAGACTTGATGGTATGCTTTTGAAATTATTTCCACTTAAATTCAAAATTTCTACCACTGGAATTTTACCTGACAGATCACTGGGAATTGCCTTGCCTAGAAGATTGCAGTTGCTAAGTTCCAACTCTCTCAAATTAGAAAATGCAGTCAATGAATGCAACAGCGAATCCAGAGGATATTGATTTTGATTTCTCCAAGGCATTAACCAACAAGGAAGAAGAGAACTGAGTGCTTCAGTTATTGGCAATTGCTGTGTACCGATCCCAGCCATATGAAGCTCCTCCAAAGATTTAAGATCCCCCAACTTGTAAGCCAGTTTGGAGAACTTTGTGCAGCCATCCAAATTAAGAATTTTAAGAGACTTCAAATCACATAAGCCACTTGGGAGAGACACTAGGCTTCCGCATAGACTCAGGTTCAAAGAAACAAGCTTTTGTAAAACTCCAATGGATCGATGAACTTCATGTAATCTTAAACAACCTTCAAAATTCAACTTCTTAAGATTTGACATCTCTGCGAAGTCCGGTGTCTTGATCAAATTCTCTGGGTAACTTAGATCAATAACCTTCAGCCACTTCAATCTCGGCTTCTAATTTAAAAGAAAAAAAATCATCTCCAAAAGTTACATGACGAAACTCATTAACAAGATTCACACAACAAATGCCACCATTAATAGAAAACAACAGTTAAATGAAGAAAATTCATAGAAATTAAGGTGATTACATACCTTATCATTCACTAGGAAGTCATAGGCATCCTGAAAAAGCCATATCCTACTAGGGTTTTCAGGGAACTCTCGACGAACAATAGCTTGACCCATTTGTTGAAGCAAGTCATGCATCTTAACACAACGATATGATATATCTATTAGAGATTTATCAACAAGTTCTTTCAGTCCAATCTCAGGATGAAATCCACAACATTCAAGTACTTCCTTTACATAATCCACATTCTTCCCTTTGAAAAAACATGCAATATCTAAGAACAATTTCTTTTGTATCTCCTCCAATCCATCAAAACTTATTTGAAGCTTACTAAGAATTTGTTCATTAGGAATGTCCTTCAGCCTATCCAACATACTCTGCCATTCTCTGACGGATCTGCCATATAAAGTGGAACCCAGAACTGTGAGTGCTAAAGGAAGGCCACCGGCATATTTCACAACTTGGGAACATAGCTCCAGTGGTTCTACATTGCAATTGCTCTGGATGGCTTTCGTACGAAAAAGTTGAAGGGCTTCTTCATAATTTAACTCCTTAACCCTGCATATTTCATCTACTCCACGTTGGATCAATATGTGTTCATCTGTAGTGGTTATGATAATTCGACTCCCAGGACCAAACCATGTTTCACCTCTTCTGCCAATCAAAATTTCTATCTGATCCAACTTACTAACATCATCAAGTATGACCAAAACCTTCTTACGACTTAGCCTATGTCTTATCTGGTCTGCTCCACTATGGCGATCATATACATCTATATTCCTTTCCATGAGAGTAGCAGATAGAAGCTGATTTTGTAAATAAACTAAACCATACTTTGCTGAGGTTTCTCTAACATCTGCAAGAAAGCAGCGACCTTCAAACTTATCATAAAGTTCCTTGTAAACAACTCTAGCAATTGTTGTTTTGCCTATGCCGCCCATGCCACAGATTCCTATAATTTTAAAATTGTCCAACTGCCCTAAGTCCAAATACCAAATCATGTTCTCCAAACGTGATTCCATCCCAACAAAATCCTTAGCTATGCTATGACTTAGTGTGCTCATCACCTCGTGAATTATGTACCTGACGATTTCTTCAATAAAATCTGATTCATCCCTGTAAAAGGTGCAAGCAAAACAAATATAATTAAATGAACAACTCTTTCCTCACATCGGATGGAGTCACATCATAGAAAATTGGCAAAACGATTTGCCTCCCACCGGCTTTCTTGCGTTTAGAAATTTGAACGAGTTCGTCCAAGCACCATCTACAAGAAGCATAATTCTTAGAAAAAATGATGAGTAAGACTCTGTACTGATCAATTGCGAGAGGAAGTTGGAGAAGAAGGGCTTCTCCTTTAGTAAGCTCTCTATCATCCTCGAAGGTGATAATACCTTGCCGACAGAGCTCTTTATAGAGATGGGCAGTAAAATTACTCCTAGTATCTTCGCCTCTGAAACTCAGAAACTCAGTAAAATTTCAAGGTGAAGACGCCATGAACACGAACGTCGTCAGGCAAGAATTTGACCTCAGAAGAAATTTCTCCAGTATCACATATTGGCGGGTTCGTTAGATCAACGAATGGGATACAATAGGCATTAGATAGTAGTTGGGCCAACAATGAAGACTTCTAAGCCCAATCGAACCATGGGCCAACAATGAAGACTCCTAAGCCCAAGTATAGAACCATGGGCCTCCAAAACTACCAACAACATTGCCCGTCTATGTGCTATTTAAATAGGAGGGATAATTACCTCCTATTTTTCTCCTTCAATAAGTAAATATAGAAGGGATACAATAGTATTTATATTTTCAAAAATTATTATTAGTTCATTAGAGTAAATATATTTTACAAATTATATTCATAACATTTTCCTTTAACGTATTAATTCCAACCTTTTTCAGAGAACTTCTATGATATATCGGGAGTAGACTACTTCAGGACAATAGGAGTATGCCACATCAGCGTTACGTTGTCATGGCTCGAGAGGTGATGCACTCCATGCGTATCAGGAAGGACTGAAGGAGCTTAATGGCTATAAAGGTTGATTTGGAGAATGCGTATGATCGTCGGAGATGGGATTTTATTGAGGATACTTTGTATGATATTGGCATTCATGGTTCTCTTATTAAGGTTATTATGCTTTGTACCAGGACCAGCTCCATGCAGATATTGTGGAATGCGTCGATGACTCAATCCTGGCACCCTTGTAGAGGAATTCGCTAGGGAGATCCTAAGTCTCCTCACTTCTTCGTCTTGTGTATGGAAAGACTGGCCCAAGGTATTAATAGAGCAGTCCATCGCGTGGGGCTTGCTAATTTCATTGGTTTCAAGCAAACGAACAATGTGGGTCTCTATCTAGGGGTTCTTATGCTTCATTCCAAGATCTCTAAACAGACTTATAATTACATTATTGAGTCTATCCAGGGGAAATCATGTGGCTGGAATGCTAGTAAGTTGTCTTTAGCTGGTTGAATTACTATAGCAAAGTCTATGCTCAGGTCCAGGGGTAATAGGTGTGCTGAATTTCTTGCTAACTTTGCCTTCTCCAGCTTATTAGTGGCCATTTCTTCAATGTTCCTCCTGATGGGTTGATGGATTTGATTCTTCAAGATGTTGCGGGGATGACTTTTCCTTGTTTGTCTCAACTAGAACTTCGAGATTAGAATCCAAGAGGTACAAGAAACTTCTATAAATATTTGAAGAATTTTTAATCAAATTTCATCATTAATCAACGTTGCATTTGTGTCTTTATGAAATTTGGAGTTTCATAAATACATTTTGCAAAACTAAAACCACAACATGAAGATTACAAAACCATCAAAACAATACGGTACATAGTTCATTTACCTCTAATATACTACCTTACCTTAACTTCAACAATCCTCCATCCCGGGGCTCAATGTTCCAAAACTAGTGTATTTTGTCAAGTTGGATACTCCACAGCTGACCACAACACGCAGTATCATAGAGGATGACCACTAATGGTCGTTTTTGAGATCTATACACGGATCATATCCAACGAACAAATGTTCATCCCCTAACAATTCTTGTGTCATACCAGCCTCCATAGTAGAAATGGAGATCATTAGAGTCTACATTCTCAACCACACCTGTCACTAACACCATGGAATGCAATAACATCACAGATAATGAAACCAAAGAAGCCATTTTTTAACCAAACCTCAAGGCAGCTGGATTTCATTTGCAACTCAGCAGCTTGTATTCCTTGGGAAAAGATACAAGATTCCATTATCAATTGGAGACAAATAGAGATCTGATTCCTGTGTCATCCATGTCTGCTATACCTTCTGAAAGAATCAGCTAATTCTATCTTCACTGAGCAAGGACTCGGTACTTACTCTTACTTGCAACATTCTACTTGTTTTCAAGCGCTTACTGACCTGCATCATTTGAACTAATTTGTCAAAAAAAAAAAAAATATCAAATTCGAAGACCAGATTATAACTTTCATGTTAGAGCAAAATATTTGATTAGACAATGCAGCTAAACTAAATCTCAATGATTTGACCATGCAATGGCATCCTACTTCAAATTCCATGTCCCCATACTCCACAACATATGGTGATCTGATATGGTGATCTGATTTGGATGTTAGGTTATATGGTGAGTCAACGCTCAGCTTGCCTAGAAATAATCTTACATTTAACTTTTTCTTTCTCTCTTTTCTTATCTTTGAATATTATGTTGACATTCAGTCCATTAAAGAAAAAAAAAAAAAAAAAAAAAATTAATACCTCTCTACCATAAGTTTACTTGACATACTCAGTGACCAATTTGATCCAAACTGGTTCAAAGACAATCTGTCATCCCAAAGTCTGTTTTAGGATAAATTGACTCACTGAGCCAACTTAAGGAGCAAAATTAACCCTTTATCCATAACATCAATAGAATAAAAAATACAAACATATTCCTATCAAATACATGAGAAGCCAATAAAGCATACCATCCCAAAAACAAAGTTGTCCATAAGTTTAAAATCAAACAAATGGAACAAACAGCACTAAAACTTATATGCGAAATTCACAAAAAGATTCAACCTTTAGCCATAAAAAGAACACAAGATCCAGCCTTTTTTGCAGATAATAGAAAATAGAAATGTATTTTATGAAATTAAACTCTGTTTGGCCCATCACTTTGTCTCTTCCTGCCCTTTGATACACATAAAAACAAACTCACAGTTTACAGTCTCACTCATTCAGCAGCCAAAAAGAGGACAAGAAAAAGGACTGATTCATAAATTGACAGACCTGTGCTGGGATTACAGAGAGACCAGATTTTCTTCTGGACAGTGTAGTCAGCCAAGAGAATCCGGACCCAAACCCGAGTCTCCAACCCCTTTCTCCCCTTTGGCTTGGAATTGAGAATGGAACCTCCAATTCCAGATACAAGGAGGACCGGGTCACGGTCGGGCTCAGCATAGCCCGTGCTGTCATTTCCAAAACAAGGGCAGAAGCAGAAGTCTTTCGGCATTGTTGGGAAGGACCCGGATTTTGATTTGGATAAAGAGAGCCGCAAATGGATGTCAGTTGGCTTCAGCCTTCAAGGAGCAGAATACCGTTGGTTTACCATGACTACAGTGAGGCAACAAGTTTCCTTGATTATTAATATATTATACTTTTTTTTTTTTTTTTCATTCTTTACCTGTTTTTATTTTTTATTTTCATTATTTTCTCTCTTCGAAATTTGCAACTATTTAATTAATCCGTTCCGGTAGATCCAATTATTTGTTTTAAACTAATTTGGTTGGTCAGTTTGAAGTTGTTCAGTCACTCTATCAATTGAAACATATTAGTACGCTAGAACTCGAACTCAAAATCTCATTTTAAATAATAAGATTATTACAATTCAAAACAATTTGTATTGATTTAAATTAAAATAATAGAAATAAAAATCTAACTTAATATTAAGAGATTAAAGATTTTCACAAAACTCAAGTTAATCTTATTAAACAATTTTAAAAAATTTAGTAGCTTTTAAATTATTTGTTAACTTTAATATTCTTTTCAATATGTGGCTTAGAATATATAGTACTCAGTTTGAGAATTTGTTAACTTTATTATCGTATGTTCATGACAATTCTAGCAGCAACAATCAATTAAATATACAGGTATTCATGACAATTTCTTTAGCTATCCTCTATGATTTGTATTACTACACTTTGGTTTATTAATTTTAATTTTTTAAAATCATAAGAAAATTATTTTAACGAGAAATACAAATTTATAAAATTAGATTTATTTCAACCAAATTTAGTAAAATACGTAGCTGTGAAGAAAAAATAAATTTAGGCAAAGAACGTAATAATAATAATAATAATAATAATAATAATAATAATAATAATAATAATAGAGCAATTGGGACGTTTCTTGTTGTGAATCGAGTCAGCTGTACCCACCCATCAGTAAGTCAACTCTCATTTGCTGACTGGTACGTAGATCATTTAGTTAGGCATCAAACTTCTTTGTATTTTAGTTTGCAGTAAGCACATTTTAACGACAAGTGGTCACACACTTAATTACAATTTGAAGATAGGAAAAAAAAAAATAAAAATAAAAATGAACATAGAAATGTCACTAAATAACAAGCATGATGGCTACATTGCAAGTTTCACCACGGCAGAAGACAAATTAATAAAATTTTCTGAAAACAGAATATTCTAAGAATAATATGACTAAATTCATCACTAAAATTTTCAAAAATACCACTAACATTGATAACAAAGTTCAATTTTATCCCTACTGTACAAAATAAACAAATTAAGGGTTCAACGTTGTTACCAAATAGAGATAATTAAGTCATTCACTAATAAGGTTTAACCAAGATAAAATCGTAATAACCAGAACGTGTAATAAATTATGAGTATTTAATTATTAGGAGTAGTTGTGGTTTTAAAATTGTCAATATTATACATTAGTTATATTTGGTAATGTTGAGCAATGTTGTTAAAATCAGACTAGAAAACGAATATGTGTAGCTATCGGTTTGCGGTTTGACCGATAGTTGAACGGGATATTTATTTTTAAAAAAATTTTATTTAATAATATATTACAATGAATTATGGTTTCATTGGTTTAGAAAAATATTATTTAATAATATGTTATAGTAAATTAAGATTATTTTCGACGGCTGAGATTTTTAATCAAATCGACAGATCCATAATTGATTCGTGGTTGTAGTGGTTAAACTGACTGATCTAGTCCGATTTTGAAAACATTGATGTTGAGCATTCAATTTTCATGCCAACATTGTGGTTATAATTTATTTATTTTGTTTACATAATGTATATATAATTTAAATATATGACCCATAAATAATAATAATAATAATAATAAGATATCTATCACCATTTTTTAATAAAAGACATTTACAAGTAAAAGAGATATCTTCAACCCAAGATAAGTGAAAGTCTTAAAATTACCACACAATAATTTATGAAAAGGTTTTTCTATTATTTTATCCAAAGAGATTCCAACAACAACAGAAATTAAATTCAAATATGGTTTCACAAAAATCGCTTTCCTACTGACAAGATGGTTACCCTCATAAGTTGAATATACCACCACGGCACCACTAATAATAAACATCATTAATTTATAAAATTCACGAAATCTTGTTCATGGCATCATGTATTTCAGTTTGTAAGAAGTTAGAAGAGAAAAACTTACACCACATAATTTAAGCTTACCAAATACTCCCTTTGATTTTTAAGACCCCAGGCCACTGTATGTCAGATCCCAGGCCTACTCCAAATTCAGTGTATTTCGTCAAGCACAGTGCCCCATAACTGACCAAAGAGCAGGATTTTAAAGGGTGACCGCTGATGTCTTCAAGATATAATTCGATATTGACCACACGGTATTTATCAAACAAATGATCGTTTCTAAGACCATCCCACGGATCATATCCAACAAACACATGTTCCTTCGTCACAGTTCTTGTATCATACCAGCCCCCAAAGTAGCAATGGAAATCACTGAAGTCTCCGTTCTCATTTCGAAAATGGTATTTACATTTCACTCGGAGACCAGATCTGTCACTGACACCATGGAATGCAATAAATGCACAAGCAATGAAACCCAAGAAATCTTTTTTAGCCAAACCTGAAGGCAGCTGGATTTCAGTTGCAAATCTCCGACCCACTGACCACATCAGTTTAGTTCCAAACAAAACAGAGTAAAATCTAGGGAAGCAAAAACTAGATTCGCCTGCTAATATAGAAGGTACCTGCAACATGAAACAAATTAATATGAGAGATGGTGTCGTTACTTAATGCAAGAGAAACGAAAAGAAGGAGAAAAAGCATCTTGAGGCCCTTAATCTTTTGGACTTTTGTTGATTAAGTTCTTGATCTTTCAATTTAACATATAAATGGCCAATGACTCCATGTGTCAATCAACAAAAATTAAAAAGATCAAGGGCCTTTGGATGCTTTTTTCTCTACAAAGAATAATACCTGACTGTATAGCCTTTTTGCATAAAGCTGAAATTTTGTCAAAGAATATGATACGATTTTTTTCCTTTCACGCATACTCAACTTGTAACAATTAGTGAAAATGAAATCAAAAATGTTTCCTGCGGCTCCTTTTTCATCCATAGATACGAAGCACAGATTAAGGCAGCCGTGGGCATCTAATCTTGTCAGGTTTGGGGGAAGTTCAGGTAATGACCGAAGACGAATACAATTTCTCACACCAAGATATTGCAACTCCAAAAGCCCTTTGAGGCTTGAAGTTATTTCTATAAATGGATTTCCACTTAGATCCAAAGCTTCAAGTGACGATAAACAGCCAATGAAATGAGGCACAACAAATAAACCACAATTATTGAGATACAGCTTACGTAGATATTGTATCTGCAATCCTCCTTTAGGAGAACATCTCATAACATAAAGGCAAAGATATCTACAGTTTTTCAACTCCAAACTTGATAGCGCCTTCAACTTTTGAATTGGTGAAGGCAGCTCTTTTATAGCTGTTCCATCTAGATAAAGATATCTCAAAGAATTCATATCCTCCAAAATTTCTGGGAAATTGTCAAATATACAGCAGCCCGAGAGATTAAGCTTTTGCAGATGTTTCAACTTACAAATACTGCTTGGAAGAGTACGTAACCTGGTGCAGTTTTGCAGATTCAGTTCAACAAGTTCAAAGGATTTCTGTATCGATGAGGGAATTTCTTCTATTGCAGTGCCATCTAAACACAACTTCTTGATTTGTATTGAAACCTCTGGGAACTTTGTGATGCTAGAGCAGCCAGAAAGAACCAATTGCTCTAGAGATGCCAACCTAGAAATATCACTAGGAAGATTCTTCAGTCTTTTGCAATTCATGAGATCCAAACAAAACAGCCTGGAGAGCTGACCAATTGAAGAAGGAATCTCTACAATTGCAGTCCCACTTAAGTATAAGTGTTTCACTTCCCCACAAATCTTGGGAAACCTGGTAATATTTGAGCAACCAGAAAGATCAATGATCACAAGAGCTTTTAACAAATGCATACTTTCCAGAAGATTATGGAGCTGTTTGCAGTCCTTCAAATTCAATGTAATAAGTCCACGGACCTTCCCAATTGACTTTGGAAGTTCTTCTATAGCTGTCTTGTTTAAATTTAAATAAGTCAAGTTTTCAGAAAACTCG
This sequence comes from Euphorbia tirucalli, assembly GCA_039660915.1. Lineage (NCBI taxonomy): Eukaryota > Viridiplantae > Streptophyta > Magnoliopsida > Malpighiales > Euphorbiaceae > Euphorbia > Euphorbia tirucalli. The sequence continues at coordinate 670,682 of CM077640.1, forward strand.
GGAAATCTCCTAAGATATGAGCAACCAGAAAGATTAAGTGTTTTGAGAGATCTCCATTGAGCGCCAGTGGGAAGGCTTAACAGGCTTTTGCAGCATCTCATGTCCAAATGAACAAGTTGATCTAGAAACTGAATTGATGGATGAACTTCTGCCAAGCTAGTACAATGCGCAAAAATCAAGCTCTCAAGATTCTTTGCCAGCGAGAGGTCTGGAAGTGCAAGTAAGTTCTTACAATTACTGAGATTCATCTCTTTCAAACTCACAAGATGCTACAAAAACAATAAACTGAGTTCAGTAAATTACTTACACTAAACGCATTGAGGCCCAAAAACATGGGGAAAAGATATTACCTGCATTCCTGACCATAGTTGTTTTACGTTGCTGTATGTCAGGTTAAGTTCAACTAGATTTTCTGCTTCAAACTTCGGAGGCATGGAGCTTAGTGGGTATTCTTCCCAATGAAGATAGCTTAATTTATCTGATAGAAAGTCTAGGCCATCAGGAAGATACAATTTACAGCTGTTTCCAAATCCAGCATCATAGATTTTCAGCAATCTGAGATTATGCATGTTGGCAAAGGCTTTTGAGCTCAAATTCACTTTTGGGATTTTCGATGTATCTAAAAATATCCCTTCAACCTTTTCAGATCCCTAAAAATCAATGTAACAAAAATATAAAGCTTAAATTCCACATGCAATCAAAATTTTAAAAATTTATTTCAATTGTACATATATGGATGTGGAAGGCTCTAACCAGATTTTTAGTCAATACTTGGTAGACGTCAGCATGACTCCACAATCTACTGCGCTTACCCAGCTCTTTAACTGATTCTTGGCGAACAATTTCATGAGCCATTTCTTGCAATAAATCATGCACATCCAACTTGTTTTCAAGGATAGTAATCAGGCATTTATCAACAAGAACACTAATTCCAATGCTGGCCGAGAAACCACAACCATCCATTATTCTCTGTACAAAATCAACTTGCTGCCCCTTAAAAAAACATGCAATATCAAGAAACATACATTGCTCTTCTTCATCCAGTGTGTCAAAATTTGCCCGCAACATGCTGAAAATTTCAGGCTGAGGAATTCTACAAAGTTTGTGCAGTGCACTTTCCCATTCTTGTTTCCCTCTGCCAAATAAAAAAGATCCCAAAACTTTGGTGCCAAGGGATTTCCCTGAGCATAATTCACCGCCCTTTCAGATAGCTCCATATATTCTGCTGGAGGATGGTTTTTCTTAAGAGCATTCAAACTGAATAGTTGAAGAGCATCATCATCATTTAATCCTCGAACTTCATATAGTTCATCAACTCTATTCTTCAGAACTTGCTTATCTCTAGATGTCAATATAATTCTGGTACCCAAGCCAAAATTTTGTGTTCCGATCAGTTCATCTATGCGGCTAACAGAATCAATGCCATCCAAAACAAGCAACATCTTCTTGTGTTGGAGCATGCCATCCGCAACTTGACAAAGCTTTTCCCTTAGACCAAGTAGCCCACCACGTACTGATTCTCCCTTGATATTTTTAAGAAAGCAGCAACATTCAAATTGACAAGAGAGAGTGTTAAATATAACTTCGGCAATAGTTGTTTTTCCTATGCCACCCATGCCCCAAATCCCTAGAATACAAACTTCTGACACCTCAATGTGTAATAACTTTGTAGTTTGTTCAATGTGCGAGTCTATTCCAATCAAGCCCTTCAAATCTCTCAAGTATGGACGGTTCAATTTCTTCCAAATATCTTCCACAATTTTTCTCACAAGTTCAGCCTCATACCTATTGAAAAAGGACTGAGATGAAACATATGGTAAGAGAAACAAATTAAGAAAATAAAGGAGTAAATTTCCACAGTAACATCTTCTTTCAAATATATCGAACACACAAGAAACTTGATAAAAAGAACTGCATCGATAATTTTTCTCCGGTAATAGAAGTTTAAAACCTTACAATGCTGCAATAGACAAAGAGCAAAAACACTCAATAAAGCCAAATAACAAAATTCTTGATTGTCCTTTCTTTCTCACCCAACACCAATACACACACACACACACACATATATTTGTGTGTGTGAGTGTGTGTGTGTGTACTAACTAAAGCTAGAGTCTCTTGTAACTAACTTCCCATAGGCCCCAAACCACCACTCTCCTAATTTGCAAAGTATCCTTTATTCCCATTATTACATTCTCTATCACATGTCATTTCCATGACTAGAGGCATTAACTATATCATGACTTTAGAAAAGAATATTCTGCACCATTTTTTCCAATTCAATGGAGATACTCAACAAAACCTGAGCAATTACTCCTAAAGTGTTAAGTGATTTGAAAGTTCATGTCATGTGGATACCAAATGACAGACATTCCAATTAACGAAACCAAATAATAAATTTATGATGATGATAATAAACATAATAATAACAAAAGAAAAGAAAAATAAAGTAAACAAAAGATGTGAATTAAAAAAAAAAAAAAAAGAGGGAGAATTTTTCTTTTTTCCTTCTATTTGCTTTTTCTTCTTTCTTCCATCCCTTTCTGCTTTTTGGTAAGCCAAATACCAAAGTAACTTGATCAGTACCTAATTGCCTCAAGTATGAAGTAAAGTAGCATAATTTAGCAATCAAATGGCATTGGTCAACAGGAGTCAGGGATTCCTATCAGTTTAGAATTAGTTTGATGGATAAGTATCAATGTTTAGTGAAAATTGGTGTGGAATACTTTATCCATGTTTTGATCTAGCATTCTAGCAAGATAAAGAATGTTCTAATATGGACCATGGTGCCATCAACCACACACCTTCATCTTTAATAGCAGAAGTTCAGACAAATGATATAGTGTGCTATCTAGGACCATTCCTAGTGAAAAGCTATATGGATTAAATATAAATTGTCTCAAATGTTGGGTTATCTACCCACAGATGGAAAACAATATACCTGATATCCTTGGAGGCATATCCAGAAACGCCTGCAACAGTCCTCAGGACAGCTCTCCATCTTGGTAACTTTTCCAATTGGTCCTTAAAATTCATCTGAAGCTGAAGAAGTGCATCTGCAAAAAGCCCACTTTGTTCTTCCACCTCAAATGGATTTACATTGTAGAAAACTGGTAAAATTGTCTGTCCATGAATTTCCTTTCATTCAAGAATCTTAACCAATTCATCCAAACACCATGGAGAGGATGCATAGTTCTTCGAGAAAATGATAACAGAAATCAAAGAATCTTCAATAACTTTCAAAAGGGAAGGAGTTATCTCTTCCCCTCTTTCGAGGTCATTATCAATGAAGGTCTTGATTTTTTTACAACACAAAGCATCATAGAGATGACTAGTAAAATTATAACGGGTATCTTCCCCTCTAAAGCTAAGAAACACATCATACTTCCTTTTACGTGAAGCAGCAGAAGAAGAAGAAGATGCCATCATGGATACTTATACTATGAGAAGAGCAATCATACTACCAGAGATCACCTTTAAAAAAAAAAAAATTAAATGTTAGGTGAAATTTCTATCGGAAATGAAGATTAGAAATTAAGGAGCGATGAACTGACCTGAAGAATGAAACTTTTACTTACAGTTGAAGCAAGAGATACGTTGCAGATCTTTTGTTCTAATATGGTGATCTGATTTAGATGTTAGGTTATAGCAAAAAGAAGAAGAAGAGGGCAAAGACTAAAGAGTGAAGACTCTGGGTCATTCAACACTCAGCTTGCCCAGAAATAATCTTACATTTAACTTTTTCTTTCTCTCGTTTCTTATCTTTGAATTTTCTACCAAGTTGGCAACTACTTTTTACTTAGTAGGGTCAATCTTGGATCAAATAACTGTTGACATTCAGTCCATTAAAAAAAAAAAAAAAATTAACACCTCTCTACAATAAGTTTACTTGACATACTTATGGACCAATTTGATCCAAGATGTCAAGTTCAAAGACAATCAGTTATCCTAAAGTTTGTTTTAGGATAAATTGACTCCCTGAAGGGGCAAAATTAACCCATATTAACCCTTTATCCGTAACATCAGCGGAATAAAATATACGAACATATTTTCAAATTAACTAAACAAAAGAGAAAAGTTTATCAATTCACGATAGATAACTTCCAGACATTTAGTTTCACTTCACAATACTTATATAGACAAAACTAGTACATATTCAACAGTTGAATTAATGCACACCAAACGTCTCCAGCTCAATACATGCTGCTCCATTCTTCTATTTTTGTTAACGTTAATGGTAGCAATCTAGCAGATTACATAGCAAAATATCTTACCCATGTCACAACACGTGTCATGTACAGCCTTAATCACCTTCATCTTTCAATTCCACGCGACAAGGTGGAGGCAGGTCTTCAATATCAGAGCAGCCAGCTTCAGGATTTGCATGGATACACCTTTTGAAGATTTTGGTCCTGTACTATGCAAATCCCACATTTCTTAAATTCGTCTCAGCTGGGTTGGTCTGCTTTCTTCAGCTGGATAATCCAGCCTGTGGTTGAAGACGAAGAACATGCTAAGATGATCAAAACTAAGTGCTGAATCCCTAGGGACTGGAAATACATTGAACCAAGTCTGAAACACTCCATTTTCACTGCTGACCTCAAGCCACCAGTCCGCCTGAGAATTAGGTCTCCACTTCACAACTGCACATACGGCGAAATCTGCAACATTCCGCAAATTTTCATCAGGAGAGAGCTGTATTATCAGACATGGTTCATCTGCATCCTGATGGTTGAACCAATTCGGAATTTCACTTCCAGGAAAGCAGGTATAAAATTCAGGAAATCTAATCGCCGGATTAATGCATTTCTGTGCCACAAGAAAAATATTTTAGTTTGTGAAAAGTCAAGGAGAACAGAAGGATAAATGTGCTGGTGTTAATAGAGACCTGCTTGCAGAATTTCACGAATTGGTTCCAAAATTGGCAGTTTTTATAGTGTTTCATTAGGCACTGAATTAGTGCTACCCACAACAGGTAACTTTCAAGCCATGTATGTAGAAATCATATCTACTTCGTCCTGCTAGTCATTCAGCTTGGAGCAATTTGAAAAACCTATATAAAAACTACATCTTTTGCCACATAATCTGAGCTTGTCAAATAACATTGGGAGAGTCTGCAGTGAAGTGCAGTTTTCCATTGTCAGATATTTAACACTTGATGGGAGAGGCGGCAAGGACTGAAGACTTTTGCAATTCCCAAACTCCAAGTATTTGAGTTTCACAAGTGGAAAAAGATCAGGAAGACTTCTCAAAGAAATGCACCCTATCACATTCAGGCTTGTAATACTTTAAGGAAGATCAGGCAATGCTTGGAGCCTTTGCAATTAGTAGCCTTAAGAGATATTAATCGGGAAAGAGAAACGTGGCAGATCCTTTGTTCTGATATGATGATTTGATTTGGATGCTAGAGAGTGCATGAAGTGGGTAAAGAGTAATGAGTTTGGGTCAGCTTGCCTTGAAATTATCTTCTACTTAATTAACTTTTTCTTCCTGTGTTTCTTTTTTCTTTGAAATCAACTACCCATGTTTTTTGTTCCATTCTTCAAGATTATTATATCAAGCACAGCTCATACAACTTTGTACTTTCATTCTCTCTTCTAAAACTCCCATAATTGAGCAATCAAATGGCAGTGGTTAACAGGAGTCAGTGATTCCTATCAGTTTAGAATTAGTTTGATGGATAAGTATCAATGTTTAATGAAAATTGGTGTGGAATACTTTATCTATGTTTTGATCTAGCATTCTAGCAGGATAAAGAATGTTCTAATATGGACCATGGTGCCATCAACCATACGCCTTCATATTTAATAGCAGAAGTTCAGACAAATGATACAGTGTGCTATCATTTGTCTGAAAAACTATATGGATCAAACATAAATTGTCTCAAATGTTGGGTTAACTAACTTAAAGATGGGAAACAGTATACCTGATATCCTTGGAGGCATATCCAGAAACGCCTGCAACAGTCCTCAAGACAGCTCTCCATCTTGGTAACTTTTCCAGTTGGTCCTTAAAATTCGTTTGAAGCTGAAGAAGTGCATCTGCAAAAAGCCCACTTTGTTCTTCCACCTCAAATGGATTTATATTGTAGAAAACTGGTAAAATTGTCTGTCCATGAGTTTCCTTGCATTCAAGAATCTTAACCAATTCATCCAAACACCATGGAGAGGATGCATAGTTCTTGGAGAAATTGATAACAGAAATCAAAGAATCTTCAATAACTCTCAAAAGGGAAGGAGTTATCTCTTCCCCTCTGTCAAGGTCATTATCACTGAAGGTCTTGATTTTTTTTACAACACAAAGCATCATAGAGATGACTAGTAAAATTATAACGGGTATCTTCCCCTCTAAAGCTAAGAAACACATCATACTTCCTTTCATGTGAAGCAGCAGCAGAAGAAGATGCCATCATGGATACTTACACGATAAAGCATACCATCCCAAAAATAAAGTTGTCCATAAGTTTAAAATCAAACAAATGGAACAAATAGCACTATATTCACCAAACTATAGCAGCTACTTCTGAGGCACCAATTAAAACTTATATGCGAAATTCACAAAAAGATTCAACCTTTAGCCATAAAAAGAACAAAAGATCCAGCCTTTTTTTTCAGATAATAGAAAATAGAAAAGTATTTTATGAAATTAAGCTCTATTTGGCCCCTCATTTTGTCTCTTCCTGCCCTTTGATACACATAAAACAAACTCACAGTTTACAGTCTCACTCCTTCATTCAGCAACCAAAAAGAGGAAAAGGAAAAGGACTGATTCATAAATTGACAGACCTGTGTTGGGATTATAGAGAGACCAGATTTTCTTCTGGAAAGTGTAGTCAGACAAGAGAATCCGGACCCAAACCCGAGTCTCCAACCTCTTTTTCTCCTTTGGCTTGGAATTGAGAATGGAACCTCCAATTCCAGATACAAGGAGGACCGGGTCACGGTCGGGCTCGGCATAGTCTGTGCTGTCATTTCCAAAACAAGGGCAAAAGAAGAAGCCTTTCGGCATTGTTGGGAAGGACCCGGATTTTGATTTGGATAAAGAGAGCCGCAAATGGATGTCAGTTAGCTTCAGCCTTCAAGTGGCAGGATTCCCTTGGTCTACCATGACTACAATGAAGCAACAAGTTTCCAGAGGGAGAACATGATTATTAATAATATTATTAAAAAAAAATTAGAATTAAAATTTTCACTTTACACCTATACTTTTTCTTTTTCCATTATTTACCCCTTTTTGTTTTTTATTTTCATTATTTTAACTCTTGGAAAATTGCAGCTATTTAATTAATCAGACTCGATCCAATTACCTTTTAAACTAAATTTGATTAGTCAGTTTGAAGTTATCCAATCACATTTTAACTAAACTTTCTATCAATTGGAACGTATTAGTACACAAAAACTTGAACTCAAAATCTCTATTTAAATAATAAGATTATTACAATTCAAGACAACTTTAATTGATTTAAATTAAAATAATCAAACTCAAAGTCTAACTTAATATCAAGAGATTGAAGACTCTTACAAAACTCAATTTAATCTTATTTAACAATTTTAAAAAGTCTAATAGCTCTTAAATTATTTGTTAAATTTAAAATTCTTTTGAGTATGTGGCTTAGAATTTTCATTCTAGAATATATAGTACTCAGTTTGGGAATAACATGATTATCATATGTTCATGATTCCAGCAGCAACAATCAATTAAGTATTTATGACAATTTCTTTAGCTATGGTTTATTGATTCTAATTTTTTAAAATCATAAGAAAATTATTTTAACGAGAAATACAAATTTATAAAATTAGATTTATGTCAACCAAATTTAGTTAAATATGAATACTCTAAATTTAGTAAAATACGTAGTTGTGAAGACAAAAAAAAAAAAAAAAAAAAATAATAATAATAATAATAATAATAGAGGAATTGGCACGTGTCTTGTTGTGAATTTAATCAGCTGTACCTATCTATCAGTAAGTCAACTCTCATTTGCTGACTGGTGGGCAGATTAAAATATGCTGCATCTGTTCATATCTCACTTACTTTACAACTTAATCTTATTTATTGACACTTAGAACAAAATATATTAATAATTAAAATACTTTGTTCTTTTTCATCTGTTAAATCAAAAAAGCATTTTACTAAATTATTATACACATTCTAATATAATTATCTTTATTTTAGTGAAATTTAATATTTATTTAAACGAATTTTATCGTTTTAAAAGAAATAAATGATAAAAATAACAAAATTAATTTAGTTAGCAATTACACTTCTTTGTATTTTAGTTTGGAGTAAGCACGTTTTAATGACTTGTGGTCACACACTTAATTACAAGTGGAAGATAGAAAAAAATAAAAATAAAAAGTCAAATCACATCTTGAGATCTCTAAATTTTTATAGAATTTTTAATTGGTTTTATGATCAATTTTTTGAACACATTAAGTACATAATATTTTTGTTTTAATAGTATTAGCTCCAAGCTCGATATTTTTTTTCTCTTGTGCGCTACAGTATCCGTTCACTAACACGGACATAATTTTTGAAAAAAAAATATAAGACTCTATAGTTAATTGGAGGGATCAGAATCATATTTCATACGCAATTCTATGATAACTATGGATGTAAATCATACCTTCAATTTAATCTCACGTGTCTGTAAAAATTATATCACGTGTTAGTGAATGGATACTATAACTCACAAGAGAAAAAAGTATCGAGTTTAGAGTTAATACTATCAAAACAAGAAGATCATGTATCCAATGTGTTGAAAAAATTAATCAGGGGACCAATTACAAATTCTATAAAAGTTCAGAAGCTTTGGGATGTGATTTGCCAAATAAAAATGAACATAGAAATGTCACTAAATAACAAGCATGATAGCTGTATGAGGAAGGACGAATTTCAATTCATCAAAGGAAAGTTGAAGAACAGAGTGGCGGCATGGAAAGCAAGGGGATTATCTAGAGCAGGCAAAGAGGTACTTCTGAAATCTGTAGCGCAGGCTTTACCTGCTTATGTTATGAATTTATATTTGCTACCTGATAGTGTTTGTGATGAATTGCATAAACTTATGAATTCTTTTTGGTGGGGTGGTGGTGGAGAAAGAGGAGGAATCAAGTGGATGTGTTGGGAGAGATTATATGTTCGTAAGAATGCAGGGGGAGTGGGTTTTCGTGATCTGAAGGATTTCAATCGTGCTCTTTCAGCAAAGCAAGGATGGCATATCTTAAGTAATCCTCACTGTTTGATGGCCAGATTGTTAAAAGCTAAGTATTTCTGCGAAAGCTCGTTTTTGGACTCAACTCCTGGCGAGAACCCGAGTGCCATTTGGATAAGCATTTGGGTTGGAAGTGACATTATTAGGAGATGGATTAGAATGAAGGTGGGGACTGGAGAAGATATAAGGATATGGAAAGTACCCTGGCTGTTAGATATAGAGAATGGCTATGTAACCACTGAGCGATCCACACATTCTGAGGAGATGATTGTGCCGCAACTGATGATACCAGGGAGACGTGCTTGGGATGAGACCAAAATTGCGTCGATATTTAATCAGAGGGATCGAGATTTAATTCTCTCAATTCCTTTCAGTAATAGGGCTGTAGAGGATAGATGGATGTGGCCAGAAGAGCCCAATGGTGTTTATTTTTTAAAATCAGGGTATGGATTAATTCATGCAGCCATGGAAGACCAACTTCAGAGTGCAGATGATGTGTGGAAGAATATATGGCATGTAAATGCTCCACCGAAGATGATCAATTTACTGTGGCATGTGCCGGCAAATTGTTTACCAAGCACAGAAAGGGGTTATAACATCCAACACTTGTTCCATTTGTAGCCGCGAAAAGGAGACCTCATTACAAATCTTGGTCTCTTGTGATTTCGCAAAAGCGGTCTGGGAACTGGCAGGTATAGGCTGGTTTTATAGCACTGCAGGAGACATTATTTCTTGGCTGAAAATTATTTTCCAGCAATTGCCTAGAGATAAATGGGGCTTAGAATTTGTAGATTGATGTCAACAAGAAATTTATGTGGTTATTAAGGAAATTATTGAGTGGTTGGAGAGATGTTAGGAGGAGTATAAAGGTTAAAATAGTTCGGAGTTGGGTGTCACACTTTGTTGCTGCTATATGCTGGGGTATTTGGCAAGGCCGAAATAAATGGGTTTGGGAAAGCAAGCTTCCACATCCCGGACAAATTGTCGCACAATGCTTACATAACTTGAGGAGCTGGAAATTATTGAAGCAGCAACAAAAATATGATCTCCATGCCTCTAATCCCTCTAATATTTGCTGGAATAGGCCTGAACATGGCTGGATGTCTATCTCAGTCGATGCAGTAGTCTTCCCGCATTCTGGATTGTGTGGTGCGGTTCGTCGTGACAGCATGGGCCGTTTTCTGGGTGCCTCAGTGGTTAACTTTCGGCATTTCAAGGACCCAGCTGTGCTAGAGATATTGGCAATAAGGGAGGCTTTATCTTGGATCAAGGAACAAAGTAAGACCCACATTGTAGTGGAATTTGATTGCCTCAATGCTGTCCAAGCTATTAATAGCGATGTTTTCATTAATTCCCACTATGGTTTACTCGTGTTAGATTGTAGGGATGTTTTATCTACTCTTGATAACGTAAGAGTCGTTTATATTAGTCGCACTGCGAACTGTGTTGCTCACTCTCATGTAAGAGCCACAGGTTCATTACCAGGTCGACATTCTTGGAACTTTAATGCTCCTGATTGTATTACCGCCGCTTTGGCGAATGATTTAGTTGAATGAATTACTCTCTTTTGTCAAAAAAAAAAAAAAAAAAAAAAAAACAAGCATGATGGCTGCATTGCAAGTTTCACCACTGCAGAAGACAAATTAATAAAATTTTCTGAAAACAGAATATTCTAAGAATAATATGACTAAATTCATCACTAAAATTTTCAAAAATGCCACTAACATTGATAACAAAGTTCAATTTTATCCCTATTGTATAAAATAAACAAATTAAGGGTTCAACCTTATTGCCAAATAGAGATAATTAAGTCATTCACTAATAAGGTTTAGCCAAGATAAAATCGTAATAACCAGAACATGTAATAAATTATGAGTACTTAATTATTAGGAGTAGCAGTGGTTTTAAAATTGACAATATTATACACCACTTATATTTGGTAATGTTGAGCAATGTTATTAAAATCAGACTAGAGAACGAACATTTGAAGTTACCGGGTTGTGGTTCGACCGATAGTTGAACCAGATATTTATTTTTAAAAAATATTATTTAATAATATATTATAATGAACTATATTTTAATTGGTTTACAAAAATATTATTTAAAAATATATTATATCAAATTAATGTTATTTTCAAAGGCTGAGATTTTTAATCAAATCGACGGATCCATAATTGATCGTGATTGAACCGGTTAAACTGACCGATCTAGTCCGATTTTGAAATCATTGATGTTGAGCATTCCATTTTCATGCCAACATTGCGGTTATAATTTATTTATTTTTTTTACATGATGTATATATAATTATATATATGACCCATAAATAATAATAATAATAATAATAATAATAATAATAATAATAATAATAATAATAAGATATCTATCACAATTTTTTAATAAAAGAAATTTACAAGTAAAAGAGATATCTTCAACCCAGGATAAGTAAAAGTCTTAAAATTACGACAATAATTTATAAAAAGTTTTTCTATTATTTTAACTAAAGAGATTCCAAAAACAACAGAAATTAAATTCAAATGTGGTTTCACAAAAATCGCTTTCTTACTAATAAAATGGTTACCCTCATAAGTTGAGTTTACCACCACAGCACCATAAATAATAAACATCATTAATTTATAAAATTCACGAAATCTTGTTGATGGCATCATGCATTTCAGTTTGTAAGAAGTTAAAAGAGAAAAACTTACACCACATAATTTGAGTTTACCTAATAGTCTCTTCGATTTTTTTAATACGTCGTTTTAACTTTTTTAATTTGTTCTTTTTTATATGTCGTTTTATATTATATTCTTCGACATCGTGTAAGATACCATGAGCCGCCTTCTTTCTGCTGCAATAATTGCAAATTGTTTTAATTGAGTACAGCTTTCAATTCGAAAAAATAATTTAATTGTATTTTTCATATATATAAAGAATTATAAATAGAGATTGACATGCCAAACTTATCATTCTATCTTTACCTTATTTCCAATAACAGAGAAATATTACATAATTCATTTACCTATCCTAATTTTACTTTACCTTTCTCCGAACATTCTTTTCGACACGAACTAGAAACATCCGGGATCCGATCGTCTGTACCCACAAACCAGAGCCTGGAAACATCCCGGATCCGATCGTCTGTCCCCACAAACCAAAGGATAGTTTGTCCCAAAACCATGCCGTACTGGGAGAGGGCTTGCAAAGATACCAACTTGAAACACTCGGGATCCGATCGTTTGCCCCCACAAACCAACACGTGTCTTTCCAGCATGCTTTGTCCTCAATCACATGCTTCTTGGAAATTTCTTCCTTAAATTTAGTGTCTTTCGTCAAGTACAGTGCCCCATAACTGACCAAAGAGCAGGATTGTAAAGGGTGACCGGAGATGTCTTCAAGATATAATTCGATATTGACCACACGGTATTTATCAAACAAAGGATCATTTCTAAGCTCATCACACGGATCATATCCAACAAACACATGTTCCTCCGTCACAGTTCTTGTATCATACCAGCCCTCAAAGTAGCAATGCAAATCACTAAAGTCTCCGTTCTCATTTTGAAAATGGTATTTACATTTCACTCGGAGACCAGATCTGTCACTGCCACTGATATCATGGAATGCAATAAATGCACAACTAATGAAGCCCAAGAAATCGTTTTTAGCCAAACCTGAAGGCAGCTGGATTTCAATTGCTAATCTCGCACCCGTTGACCACAGCAGATTAGTTTCAAACTGGTGATTGCCAACTCTAGGGATGAAAAAGCTAGATTCGCCTGCTAATATAGAAGGTACCTGCAACATGAAACAAATTAATATGGGAGATGGTGTCGTCACTTAATGCAAGAGATATGAGAAGAAGGAGAAAAAGCATCTTGAGGCCTCTAATCTTTTAGAGTTTTGTTGATTAAGTTCTTGATCTTTCAATTTAACATATAAATGGCCAACGGCTTTATTTGTCGATCAACAAAAATTAAAAAGATCAAGGGCCTTTGGATGCTTTTTTCTCTACAAAGAATAATACCTGACTGAACAGCCTTTCTGCATAAAGCTGAAATTTTGCGACAGCATATGATAGGATTTTACTCCTTTTAGACATACTCAAGCTGTTACAATTAGTGAAAATGAACTCGAAAATGTTTCCTGCGGCTCCTTGTTCATCCATACGTACGGAGCTCAGATCAAGGCAGCCGTGGGCATCTAATCTTGTCAGGTTTGGGGGAAGTTCAGGTAATGACCGAAGAAGAACGCAATTTCTCACACCAAGATATTGCAACTCCAAAAGCCCTTGAAGGCTTGGAGTTATTTCTACAAATGGATTTCCACTTAGATCCAAAGCTTCTAGTGACGATAAACAGCCAATGAAAGAAGGCACAAAATATAAACCACAGTTATTGAGATACAGCTTACGTAGATATTGTATCTGCAATCCTTCTGTAGGATAAAATTTCACACCAAAAAGATATCCACAGTTTTTCAAATCCAAACTTGATAGCACCTTCAACTTTTGAATAGGTGAAGGCAGCTCTTTTATAGCTGTTCCATCTAGATAAAGATATCTCAAAGAATTCATATCCTCCAAAATTTCTGGGAAATGGTCAAATATACAGCAGCCCGAGAGATTAAGCTTTTGCAGATGTTTCAACTTACAAATACTGCTTGGAAGAGTACGTAATCTGGTGCAGTTTTGCAGATTCAGTTCAACAAGTTCAAAGGATTGCTGTATCGACGAGGGAATTTCTTCTATTGCAGTGCCATCAAAACACAACTTCTTGATTTGTATTGAAACCTCTGGAAACTTTGTGATGCTAGAGCAGCCAGAAAGAACCAATTGCTCTAGAGATGCCAACCTAGAAACATCACTGGGAAGATTCTCCAGTCTTTTGCAGTTCATGAGATCCAGACATAACAGCTTGGAGAGAAGACCAATTGAAGAAGGAATCTGTTCAATTGCAGTCCCACTTAAGTACAAGTATTTCAATTCCCCACAAATCTTGGGAAACCTGGTAATATTTGACCAACCAGAAAGATCAATGAGCACAAGAGCTTTTAACAAATGCATACTTTCTTTCTAAAAATACTTATCACAAGAGCTTTTAATCAATCAATCAATGTTCCTATACTCCACAACATATAGGTCATCTTTGGTTCACGGAATAGAACAGGGTGGGAATAGAATAGCTATTCTACGTAATGGAATAGAAGAGGAATGGAACAGCTATTCCTTTTCCTATCTTATTTTAATGTTTGGTTCACTATTGAAATAATATATGAAACATGTCATATTAAAACAAAAAAATAAAGAAAACTGGGTGAACATAGAAAATGTCACCTTGAAAAACCAAAATATGCATTACTTTCATTTTAGAGCAAAATAATTCCACGCGCTGAGTTGACATGCCAAGCTTATTATCCTATCTTCACCTTATTTCCAATAACAGAGAGATATTACATAATTCATTTACGTATCATAATTTTACTTTACCTTACTTCAAACACACTATGAGAAAACCCCGGGCTTGGTATTCCAAATATAGTGCGTTTTGTCCAGCACAGTGCCCCATAGCTGACCAGGAAGCAGGATTGTAAAGGATGACCGCTGATGTCTTCAAGATGTAATTCGATATTGGCCACACGGTATTTATCAAACAAATGATCATTTCTAAGACCATCACACGGATCATATCCAACAAACACATGTTCCTTCCTCACAGTTCTTGTATCATACCAGCCCCCAAAGTAGCAATGGAAATCATTGAAGTCTCCATTCTCATTTTGAAAATGGTATTTACATTTCACTCGGAGACCAGACCTGTCACTGACACCATGGAATGCAATAACTGCATAAGTAATGAAACCCAAGAAATCGTTTTTAGCCAAACCTGAAGGCAGCTGCATTTCAGTTGCAAATCTCAGACCATTTCGATACAAAATGCAATCATCAAATCCAGGGAACCAAAAACTAGATTCCCCTGCTGGTATAGAAGTTACCTGAAACATGAAACAAATTAATATGGGAGATGGTGTCTTTACTTAATGCAAGAGATATGAAAAAGAAGGAAAAAAAAAAGCATCTTGAGACCTCTAATCTTTTCGAGTTTTGTTGATCAAGTTCCTGATCTTTCAATTTAACATATTAAGCTCTCGATCTTTACAATCACACATATTAAGCCCGTAGTTAGTAAGGCAATTAGTTTTGAACACCAAACTCGATTAAAAATTTGCTTGCTTTCGGACGCTTAAAAATACAACTCCAAATGCAAATGAAATGAGCAACACCCTTTGGTCTGAGTTTGTTTCTTACAACTAGCTTTACTGGTACTTAGGGACTTAAATGTGTACAACTATAAATGGCTAATGACTCCATGTGTCAATCAACAAAAATTAAAAAGATCAAGGGCCTTTGGATGCTTTTTTCTCTACAAAGAACAATACCTGACTGTATAGCCTTTCTGCATAAAGCTCAAATTTTGCCAAAGCATATGATACCATTTTAGTCCTTTCATACTCGCACAACTCGTCACAATCAGTGAAAATGAACTCAAAAATGTTTCCTGCGGCTCCTTGTTCATCCATACGTACGAAATTCAGATTAAGGCAGCCATGGGCATCTAATCTTGTCAAGTTTGGGGGAAGTTCAGGTAATGACTTAAGACGAATGCAATTTCTCACACCAAGATATTGCAAATCGAATAGCCCTTTGAGGCTTGAA
This sequence comes from Euphorbia tirucalli, assembly GCA_039660915.1. NCBI lineage: Eukaryota > Viridiplantae > Streptophyta > Magnoliopsida > Malpighiales > Euphorbiaceae > Euphorbia > Euphorbia tirucalli. The sequence goes on from CM077640.1 coordinate 686,602, forward strand.
GTTATTTCTATAAATGGATTTCCACTTAGATCCAAAGCCTCTGGTGACGATAAACAGCCAATGAAATGAGGCACAACAAATAAACCACAATTATTGAGATACAGCTTACGTAGATATTGTATCTGCAATCCTTCTTTAGGATAACATTTCATGACATAAAGGCAAAGATATCTACAGTTTTTCAACTCCAAACTTGATAGCACCTTCAACTTTTGAATTGGTGAAGGCAGCTCTTTTATAGCTGTTCCATCTAGATAAAGATATCTCAAAGAATTCATATCCTCCAAAATTTCTGGGAAATTGTCAAATATACAGCAGCCCGAGAGATTAAGCTTTTGCAGATGTTTCAACTTACAAATACTGCTTGGAAGAGTACGTAATCTGGTGCAGTTTTGCAGATTCAGTTCAACAAGTTCAAAGGATTGCTGTATCGACGAGGGAATTTCTTCTATTGCGGTGCCATCTAAACACAACTTCTTGACTTGTATTGAAACCTCCGAAAACTTTGTGATGCTAGAGCAGCCAGAGAGAACCAATTGCTCTAGAGATGCCAAACTAGAAATATCGCTGGGAAGATTCTTCAATGTTTTGCAGTTCATGAGATCCAGACATAACAGCTTGGAGAGAAGACCAATTGAAGAAGGAATCTCTACAATTGCAGACCCACTTAAGTACAAGTATTTCACTTCCCCACAAATCTTGGGAAACGTGGTAATTTTTGAGCAACCAGAAAGATCAATGATCACAAGAGCTTTTAAAAAATGCATACTTTCTGGAAGATTATGGAGCTGTTTGCAGTCCTTCAAATTCAATGTAATAAGTCCACGGACCTTCCCAATTGACTCTGGAAGTTCTTTTATAGCTGTCTCGTTTAAATTTAAATAAGTCAAGTTTTCAGAAAACTCAGGAAACATACTAAGATAGGAGCAACCAGAAAGATTAAGCGTTTTGAGAGATCTCAATTTTACGCCAGTGGGAAGGCTTGACAGGCTTTTGCAGCATCTCATGTCCAAATCAACAAGTTGATCTAGAAACTTAATTGATGAATCAACTTTTTTCAAGCTAGCACAATGCGCAAAATTCAAGCTCTCGAGATTCTTTGCCAGCGTGAGGTCTGGAAGTGCAAGTAAGTTCTTACAATTACTGAGATTCATCTCTTTCAAACTCACAAGACGCTGCAAAAACAATAAACTGCCTTCGGTAAATTACCTACACTAAACGCATTGAGACCCTACAGAATGGGGAAAAAAGATATTACCTGCGTTCCTGACCACAGTTGTTCTACTTTGCTGTATGTCAGGTTAAGTACAACTAGATTTGCTGTTTCAAACTTTGAAGGCATGGAGCTTAGTGGGTATTCTTCCCAATGAAGATAGCTTAATTTGCCTGATAGAAAGTCTAGGCCATCAGGAAGATACAATTGACAGCTGTTTCCAAATCCAGTACCGTAGATTTTGAGCAGTCTGAGATTAAGCATTTTGGCAAAGGCTTTTAAGCCCAAATTCACTTTTGGGATTTTCGATGTATCTAAAAATATCCCTTCAACCTTTTCAGATCCCTAAAAATCAAAGTAACAAAAATATCAAGCTTAAATTCTACATGCAATTAACACAAAATAAGTGGAAAATAATCACAAAAATATTTTTAGAATAACCAATTACATAAATTTATGTCACTCTGTTACCTACAGTATCATTCATGATGACATGAAGAAAATCATCTTGAAGCCATATCCTGCTACGTTGTCCAGGCTCATTAGGTGATTCCTTGAGAACAATTTGCCGACCCATTTCTTGAAGCAAATCATGCATTTTCAAAACTCCATCTGAAACGGTTATGAGAGATTTTTGCTTGAGTTCTGTCATTCCACATTCTGGGAACATTCTGCAACTTTTCAATATGGTTATTACATAATCCTCCTCATGTCCATTGAAAAAACATGCAATATCCAGGAAAATTTTCTTTTCTATCTCCTCCAATCCATCATAACTTATTTGAAGCTTACTGAGAATTTCTCCATTAGGAACTTCCTTCAACCTATCCAACATGCTCTTCCAGTCTCTTATTACAGATTTGCTATATAAGGAGGAACCCAAGACTACGAGTGCTAATGGAAGGCCATCGGCATACTTCACAAATTCACGACATAGCTCCGCATATTCTTCTTCCCTGGAACTATTCTGGATGGCTTTCGAACGAAAGAGTTGAAGGGCTTCATTATCATTTAACTCCTTAACCCTGTATATTTCATCCACATTTTGTTGGATCAACAAGCTTTCATCCCTAGTCGTGATGATGATTCGACTCCCAGGACCAAACCATGTTTCACCTCTTCCGCCAATCAAAAATTTTATCTGATCCAACTTACTGACATCATCAAGTATGACCAAAACCTTCTTACGACTTAGCCTATGTCTTATGTGGTCCTCTCCACTATGCCGATCATATACTCCCTTACTTTCCCCGAGAGTAGCAGATAGAAGTTGATTTTGTAAATAAACTAAACCACAAGGATACTTTTCTGAGGTTTCTCTAACATCTTCAAGAAAGCAGCGACCCTCAAACTCATCAGAAAGTTCCTTGTAAACAACACTAGCAATTGTTGTTTTGCCGATGCCGCCCATGCCACAAATTCCTATAATTTTAACTTCGTCCGACTGCCCTAAGTCCAAATACCAAAACATGCTCTCCAAACGTGATTCCATCCCAACAAAATCCTTAGCTATGCTACGACTTAGTGTGCTCATCAATATTTGAATTATTTTCCTGACGATTTCTTCAATAAAATCCGATTCATCCCTGTAAAAGGTGCAAGCAAAACATATATAATTAAATCAAATCATGTCTCCATGTTTCCTTTAATCACTTAACTTTGTTTTTTCTTTCAAGTCCTTTTTTTAATGGAATATTAAAGACCGTAAGAAAAAGGTGTCAGAAACCATCAAAAACCATAGCAAATTCAGGTAAATTATTCCAATGTGTCATAATTTCTCTGGATAGACAATGAAGTTAATTAAATGAAGAAAGAATAAACTTTCAACTTACTTGTCTTTTAACTCCCATCCAGAGAGATCGGCAATTTGTTTAGCTGCAATCCTCCATTGTTGGACCTTATCGCTGTTGTCTTCATGCTTATTGAAAGCTGCTCCAAAATCCCCAGTCTGATACCTCACATCGGATGGAGTCACATCATAGAAAATTGGCAAAACGATTTGCCTCCCACCGGCTTCCTTGCATTTAGAAATTTGAAAGAGTTCCTCCAAGCACCAGGTCGAAGTAGCATAATTCTTGGAGAAAATGATGAGTAAAGTTCTGGACTGATCAATGGCGAGAGGAAGTTCGAGAGGAAGGGGTTCTCCTTTAGTAAGCTCTCTATCATCCTTGAAGGTGATGATACCTTTCCGGCAGAGCTCTTTATAGAGATGGGAAGTAAAACTATTTCGAGTATCTTTGCCTCTGAAACTAAGAAACACATCATATTTCCACACTTCTCTACCAGAAGAAGAAGAAGAAGCCATTAAAATTATTTACGTATCTGATACCATAAAGGACGGCTAGGGTTTTTGGAATTGATCTCACTCACTTTCCTTGAGGAGATTATGTTGTATTTATAGTAAATAATTACAACAGAAAATATTTACACAAATATCACCCAAATATATATAAATATGGACATAGCATAAAATACAATTTATATTGCTCTATTACATTGAAACGTAAAGCTTAAGAGCGTGCTTATTTATGAACCAATTTCCTCCCAACACAGCTAAGAAGAAGGGCTAAATCGTAAAATCTGATAGAATTAAATTGATTTTTAATGGATTTACTTATATGAGAATTCTTTTTACACATAAGCAAAAAATTCAAAATTTTATTTTATTGGCTGTATAATTAAATTTTGTTTGGTATTAATTTAAAATAATAAAATTAAACAAAAATTTCTATTACAAAACTACAAATAAACTAAAATTTATATTAAACTTTTTTTTAGTTACCTTTTTTTTAGTTACAAATTGATTAAACTTCATGTTTTGTATTTCTAATGATAAAAGACTATCTTATCTCTAATTATATGTTTATTATAGAATTTACTTTTGCTTACAACATTCAAGGATGATAAATAATAAAATAATTTCTCATTCAACTCATTAATTGAAAAATATTACCAAAAAATACATCTCAAATTTGAATATAATCCGATTCTAAACGAGAAAAATACATTATTGAAATTAAAAACCACACTCTAAGAATTGTTTATAATTATAATTAATCATAAAAATTTTCATCTTACTTTAACAAAAATGACAAATTAATATATATATATATATATATTATTTATTTATTTATTTATTTTCTCATCCTTATCCTTGGCAGTTTCTTGTATAAATAATTCAGTAATAGTCAAAAAGATGTTGATTTATCAAACTTTAAAAAAAGCTGGCACACTCGATAAAAGAAGCTTTGGCCTTTAGTCAAAAACGTGTTGATTTTTGTACAATTTTTCTGCACATTCAATCAACCGTCCTTTTTCTTTTTCTGGCTGTGATACATTATCAAAAGAAAATGACAAAGGACTGTGCTACTCATTTCTTAGACTTTTACAGATTTTACCGATTGTTTAAGGCAAATCACATCCTGAGTCCCCTGAACGTTTATAGAATTTATAATTGGTTCTTCGATTAATTTTTTTAACACATTAAATATATGATCTTTTTGTTTTAATAGTATTAGCCCCAAACTCGATATTTTTTTTTCTCTTGTGGGCTACAGTAACTGTTCACTAACACGTGATACAATTTTTGAGAAAAATAGAAGACTCTAGAATTGATTAGATGTATTAGAATCATACTTACTATGCAGTTTTATGATACCTATGAAAATAAATTATATATCCGATTTAATCTCACGTGTCTGCTAAAATTGTGTCATATACCAGTGAATAGATAATATAGCCCATGGGAGAAAAAAGTGTCGAGTTTGGGGCTAATATTATCAAAACAAAAAGATCATGTACCCAATATGTTGAAAAATTTGATCAGGGGACCAATTATAAATTTCATAAGAGTTCAGGGGCCTCAAGATATGTTTTGCCATCATTGAAAATTGAAGTTGATGTCGTCATGGCTTACAACAGCCTCAATTATTTTGAGGCTGCTTAATTACCAATTAATTTCTGGAATTTTTATATAAATAAATGTTAGTTTTTGTTATTTTATACAACTCAAATTCAATAATAGAAAGTTTCTATTCTCATATTCTCTTTTTATCTGAGTTCCACTACTGTTATAATCTTCTTATTATTATAAGCTATGTTTATTAAAACCATTTTATAACACGTTATCAGCACGAGTTTGCTCGAGTTTGCTCATCTGGTTAATATCAATCCAGTTTGTTCTATTAAATCAATCCAAAGTAAGTTATAATTTCTGATTTTATTTTCTTATAGGTATCTAATTTTGATATAATAGAAAAAATTCATTTTATTTTTTTTAGATATGTCAAATCTTGCAAATATTGATTTTGCGGCACTTGATGTGACCGGAAAGAATTATCTTTCATGGGTATTGGATGCTGAAATTCATCTAGATGCTATGGGTCTCGGAAAAACGATCCACGAAAACAATGACATTTCATTACAACATAAAGCAAAAGCCAAGATTTTACTCCATCGTCATCTTGACGAGGGGCTAAAAGCTGAATATTTAACTTTTAAAGATCCATATATCTTATGGAAAAATTTGAAAGAAATATATGACCACCAGAAAATTGTTATTTTACCTAAAGCTCATTTTGAATAGATGCATTTGCTGTTGCAAGATTATAAATCTGTGAGTGAATATAATTCTGTTATGTTCAGAATTACATATAAATTAAAATTATGTAGAGAGAAAGTAACTGATAAAGATATGATTGAAAAAACTTTCTCTACATTTTATTCATCCAATATGCTCCTGTAACAGCATTACAGAGAAAGGGTTTTTGAAAAATACTTTGATTTAATCTCTTGCCTCCTTGTGGCTGAGTAAAATAATGAACTTTTATTGAAAAACCCCTGCATTCTCTGAAGTGAATGCAACATCGTATAATAATAATGAAAATATTAATAATCGTGGTTATAGCCGCGGTCGCGGATGTGGTCGCGGTTGTGAACGTGATCGTGGTAGCCATAATAATAATAATAATTTTTGCTAGAAGTGGAAAAATCCAACTGGAAAAATTGATAGGAAAAAAATAGTCAGAATTCAAACAATAATGAAGATATATTGTGACACCCAACTCCAAAATATTTTAACCCTTATACTCCCTCTAACATCTCTCGAATCACCTAATAATTTCCTTAATTTCCAAATAAATTCCCCGTCATCATCAATCTTCAAATTCTAATATAGAATCTTCTTCTTTTTATGTTTTACACAACTATGTAAACCAACTTTCAAATATAACATATAATTCATGTAATATCATATAAATCATGTAACACATATAAATTTGTATAGCATCTTACTTTCTCGTATTCCATATGACCACCATAAACACACAATCACGTATTTAGCTCAGCCCTTTTAACTCATAGAACTATTCATACTAGCACCCATATAAACATATTACATAAATTAATTCACAAATATCACCACAGCACATACAAATTTATATCAAGTTTATACTCACAAATTAGCTTCTGGTTTCTGTGGCAATAACCTATACCATTCTCTAAACTATCCTCAAATAAATTCATCTTTAACAACCTATCTCCAATTCTATTATCAAGTAATCTCTTATTACTAAAACTATATAATTAAATCTATCTATTTGGCTTGGAATTGATAGTAACTAAATATCAAACTTCCTACGTATCCCAGTAATTCCAATTTGGAAATCAAAGCCACGCAGTTCTCCTAATCTTAAAATAACTTAATTATCATTCTTATATAACTTATTTCGTATAATAAGTCACCTTATCACTATTCACTTATACGGTCACTATTCATGTATACGCCACTGTTCATAAATACGGTATAATACGGTATAACACTATTTACCAAATTTTCAAAAATCACCCTAAACATCATATATTCCTCCAAATGTATTCCTAGTAAGATTTCATATTTTCTTCACATATAAATCTCACGTAAACTAATTTTACAACAAATAATATAATTAATTTAACTTCAAATACTTCAATAATTCATATAAAATAATCTGCTCAAAATCATCCAAAACTCCAAGAATTAATATTGTTCCACTTAATTCATGGATCAATATAAAAATATTAAACCAACAGGAACTCACCGGAAAATATTCCGATCACCGAAATAGTATCCAAAATTCGAACGGAGAATACCACTAGATTCACAGCAATGCTAGGAGTCCAAAAATACTAATTTTATTCTCATATCACTTCATAGTTAGAATTAATTTACAAAAATACTGTAAAATTTCATTTCCAAATACACTACCATATTGACCTCAACATAAAATCCTAACCGTACATATTAAAATTCACTTAGTTCTAAACACGTACCTGAAATTTCATCACGATCAGACCACAAAATATTCAGTTATTAAATTTCTTCCAAATATATGTGCTTATATATATATATATATATATATATATATATATATATATATATATATATATAAAATTTTCACTCCCCGAACTTTTTTTTTTTTTATATATATATATATATTTCCTCAATATTTTACCCCATATATATATATATATATATATATATATATATATATATATATCCACAAATTATAATATCACTTTTTAAATATTAATACTTATTGAATTTTCGGGGTATTACATATATGTTACCGTTGTGGTATGACTGGTCACTGGTCACATACTTGTCATACGGCAAAACATCTAGTTCATCTTTACCAAGCATCATTAAATATAGGCACTGATATGGAAACAAATAGTATTTTTAATAGTGATGATCTTGCTGATATTACTCATCTAGATATGGTTGATTTTTTCACACTCAGTATAAGTGGAAAGGAAATTGTACATGACAATTAATATCATTTTTTTAAATTATATTTTACTAATATGCTATTTTTCTTTTATTTCCTATTTTGATGTTTTAATGTAATTTTCTCTTTGAAATTTATAATAATATATTATTTCTTTTAATGAAGAACATGAATTCTTTTCCGGTTTTAACTGACTTCAATGAAGCAAATATATGTATCATAGATAGTGCAACCACACATACCATCCTCAAACATACAAAATATTTTTCTACTTTAAGAATGGGTGAAGCAGTTGTTACTACCATATTTGGTAACATACAAATAATTGAAGGCTCCGGAAGAGCTAGTATAATTTTACCAAGGGGAACGAAATTTATTATAGATAATACATTATTTTTCCCAAAGTCTCATAGAAATTTATTAAGTTTTAAAGATATTCGTAGAAATGGATATCATATTGAGACTGTTAGTTTAGATAACCATGAATATCTTTGCATTACATAAATAAATTCAGGAAAGATATGTGTATTTGAAAAATTGAATACTCTTCCATCTAGATTGTATTACACATTTGTAAATGTGATTGAAGCACATTTTACTATGAACCAGAAATTTACAGATTCAAATATTTATAAAATTTGGCATGATCGATTAGGATATCCTAAATCAATAATGATGAGAAAAATTATAGAAAATGCAAATGGGCATCCATTGAAGAACCAAAAGTTTATTCATAATAATGAATTTTTCTGTGCTGCTTGTTCACAAAGAAAATTAATTATAAGGCCATCAAAGGCTAAGGTTGGAATTGAATCACTAACATTTTTAAAACGTATTCAAGGTGATATATGTTGACCGATTCATCCACCATCTAGACCATTTAGATATTTTATGGTTTTGATAGATGCTTCTACTAGATGGTCACATGTATGTTTATTATCATCCCGCAATATGTTGGAATTCAATCACTATCATTTTTAGAATGTATTCAAGGTGATATATATGGACCGATTCATCCACTGTGTGGACCATTTAGATATTTTATGGTTTTGATAGATGCTTCTACTAGATGGTAACATGTATGTTTATTAGGCATAAAGACCTTTTTAGCCCATGTGCTATCATCAGTTTGCCCCTTTAGCCCCTGTGCTATTGAACTTTCCCTTTTACCCCCTGTGGTATGTAAAAACGTTCCAAATTGGCACCTAGAAAGCAGATTCCGTCAGATTTCGTTGATAAAATTGTTAACAGAATTTGATGGAATCTGACGGAATATGCTTCTTAGGTGTCAATTTAAAACGTTTTTGTATACCACAGGGAGCAAAAGGGAAATTTCAATAGCACAAGGGTCAAAGGGGCAAACTGATGATAGCACAGGGGCTAAAAAGGTCTTTAATCCATGTTTATTATTATCCCGCAATATGGCTTTTGCGAGATTACTTGCTCAAATTATTCGGTTACAAGCACAATTTCCTGATTATTCGATTAAGACAATTCGTCTTGATAATGCTACTGAATTTACATCCCAAACTTTTAATGATTATTGTATGTCAATAGGGATAAAAGTTGAACATCCTGTAGCATATGTTCATACACAAAATGGTCTAGCAGAATCACTTATTAAGCATTTGCAATTAATTGCTAGACCATTGCTTATGAGAACTAATCTTCCAACCTCTGTATGGGGATATGCAATTTTGCATGCAGCATCACTTTTATGTATTAGACCAACAAGCTATCATTAGTATTCCCCATTATAATTAGCTTTTAGTAATGAACCCAATATTTCTCATCTAAGAATTTTTGGCTGTGCAGTATAAGTTTCAATTGCTCCACCACAATGTATGAAAATGTGTCCTGAAAGGAGATTAGAAATTTATGTTGGATATGAATCTCCTTCGATAATTAAATATCTTGAGCCATTAACAAGAGATATGTTTACTGCACGATTTGTAGATTTGCATTTTGATGAGACCACATTTCCAAAATTAGGGGAAGAAAATATGAATAATATTGTAAATGTGGAAAAGACAATCACATGGAAAGTTCCATCACTTTCTCATATGGATCCTAAATCAAAGCTTTGTGAACAAGAAGTTCAAAAGATAATTCATATTCCAAGCTTAGCAAATCAGTTGCCAGATACACTTGCTAATCCAAAACGAGTAATAAAATCGCATATACCAGCAGTAAATGCGCCAATTCGTATTGAAATCCCTAAAGAACAATCTAATAATAATTCTCAAACACACCTGAAGCGAGGGAGACCTATTGGTTCTAAGAATAAAAATCCTCGGAGAAGAAAATGTATTAATAATACAAATGATTCTATTGAGAATGAAGTGGTCAATGATAAAGATGATCTTGTTGAGAAAGAATGTACTAATATAAATACACTTCTTGAAGAAGTACAAGCACCCGAAGTTGCTGAAAATGAAGAAATTCAAATAAACTATGTTAGTACCAGAAAAAGATGGAATCGAGATGAAATAGTTATGGACCATATATTTGCATATAATGTGGCAATAAATATTGTGAATGAAAATATGGATCATGAACCATAATCTATTCAAGTATGTCAAACTAGAGATGATTGGCAGAAATGGAAAGATGCAATTCAAGCCAAATTAAATTCTCTTGAAAAACATGAAGTTTTTGGACCAGTAGTCCAAACTCCACAAGGTGTACAACCCGTTGGATACAAATGGGTATTTGTGAGAAAGAGAAATGAGAAAAATGAAGCCATAAGATATAAAGTAAGGCTTGTTGCATAAGGTTTTTCCCAAAGACTTGGGATTGACTATGAGGAGACATATTCTCGTGTGGTGAATGCCATAACTTTTTGATATCTAATTAGTTTTGCTGTATAAGAAAATTTGAATATGCATCTAATGGATGTAGTTACAACTTATTTGTATGGTTCACTTGATAATGATATTTATATGAAAATCCCCTAAGGATTTAAAATGCCGGAAAAACATGGTAAATGTGAACTTTATTCGATAGAGTTACAAAGGTCTTTTTATGGACTAAAACAGTCTGGACGTATGTGGTACAATTGCCTAAGTAAATATTTGATGAAAGAAGGTTACAAAAATAATCAAATTTGTCCATGCATTTTTATAAAGAAATCAGAATTTGGATTTACAATCATTTCCATTTATGTGGATGATTTGAACATCATTGGAACTCCAGAAGAGATTTCCAAAGCAGTAAATTCTTTGAAAGAATAATTTGAGATGAAGGATCTTGGAAAAACGAAATTTTATCTTGGATTAAAAATTGATCACCTAGACAAAGGAATTTTAGTTCATCAATTAAGATACACAGAAAAGATCCTTAAAAGATTCAATATGGAAAAGGCACACCCATTGAGTAACCCGATAGTTGTTCGATCACTTGATGTAAATAATGATCATTTCCGTCCTTGAAAAGATAATGAAGAACTTCTTGGTCCTGAAGTACCATATCTAAGTGCAATTGGTGCGCTAATGTATCTTGTTAATAATACGAGGCCTGATATTGCCTATTCTATGAATGTATTATCGAGATATAGTTCTACACCTATACAGAGACATTGGAACAGAATTAAGCATATATTCCGCTATCTTCAAGAAACTATTGATTTGGGTTTGTTTAACTCATATGAATCCAAACCTGAATTAGTTGGATATGCGAATGCCGGTTATTTGTCTGATCCACATAAAGCCCTATTTCAACAGGCTATTTATTCACATACAGAGGTACTGCTATATCTTGGCGTTCAACAAAGCAAACCATTACTGCTACCTCTTCAAATCATGTGGAGTTAATAGCCATTCATGAAGCTAGTCAAGAATGTGTTTGGCTAAGATCATTAACCAAGCATATACGAGATACATGTGGTAGAACATCAGATACATAAACTCCAACAACAATATATGAAGATAATGCTCTTGTATTGCTCAATTGAAAGAAGGCTATATCAAAGGGGACAGAATAAAGCTTATTTCACCAGAATTTTCTGTCCTCATGATCTACAAATGAATGGTGAAATCAGTATCCAACAAATCTGTTGATGTTACAACCTAGCAGATTTGTTCACTAAAGCATTACCAACTGCAACTTTTAAGAAGTTAGTTTATGGTATTAATATGCATCGCTTCAAAGATCTTTAGTAATGTTGCGAACAGGGGAAGTAAATACTGTACTCTTTTTCCCTTGACCAAAGGTTTTTTTTGTCCCACTAGGTTTTTCCTTTGGTAAGGTTTTTAATGAGGCAGTGTCCCATTCGCAATGATGACATCAAAAGTGGGGTGTTGAAAATTGAAGTTGATGTTGTCATTACATACATCAGCCTCAATTATTTTGAGGCTGTATAATTATCTTTTAGCCCCTGAAATTTTCCTATAAATAGATGTTAGTTTTTCTTATTCTAAACAACTCAGATTCAATAATAGAAAGTTTCTATTATCATATTCTCTCTCTATCTAAGTTCTACTACTGTTATAATCTTCTTATTATTATAAGCTTTATCTATTAAAGCCATTTTATAAAACTGATCACTTTTTTCAAATATATTAAGTATAATATCTTACTATTTCAATAGTATTGGTCCCAAACTTAATACATTTATCTCACATAAACTACGATATCTGTGATGTAATACAATTTCTTTAAAAAGTAGAAAACTCTGGAGTTCACGGGAAGGATTGAGTTGTACTTCATATGCATGTGTGGCGTAGCTATAAATAAGAACCATACTTCCAATTTAGTCTAACATGTTTGTAAAAAATGTGTAAGTGTCAATTAACTAATAGTAGAGCTCATAAAAGACAAATGTATCAAGTTTAGCGCAAATACTATCAAAACAAAAAAAATCATGTACTCAATATGTTGAAAAAATTGATTAAGTAGATAATTGTGAAATCCATAAAAATTAAGGAGCTTATGATGTGGGTTTCCTATTTTTATAAACAAAAGTTACAACAGTTAGACAAGACATATAATTCAATAATAGTCGAACATTTATCTCAACTAATACAATACTGAACTATCATAAATTTATGGCCTTCCTTTACTTTCCTAACGTTAATGTCAATAGATTACGTGACAAAATATCAATAAAATTTCTTGCTGATGTCACAACAAATGCGTCACCTTCATCTTTCAATTCTAGATCAAGGGCCGAGACAAAGAGCCAGGTCTTCAATAACAAAGCAGCCATCTTCAGGATTTTCTAAGGTTGTGCTAAATGGTAACATATTTTCAACATCTGGGTTTGTCTTCACGGATAAGAAATATCAACTAGGTTGGTCTATTTTATTCAGATGGATAATCTAGCTTGTGTCTGAAGACGAAGAAGATGCCTTCTTTTGGCCACAATAAAAGCCAAGAATTATTTTAAAGAGGTTAGAAGCAAAAAATTAATTTTACAAGTTCTAACTATTTACTATTTTACTATTAGTAAAGGTATTTTAGTCTTTTTCTTTATTTTTAGTCTCCCCCAACTATAAATACATCTCTTCCTTATTGTAGCCACCACCTTTCATTAATCAAAATTACAAAAACTTTCTAGACTAAGGTTTGAATCCTAGAATTTCCATTTGGGAGAATTTTTCCTTCAAGTTTAGCTTGAGAAATCTTTGTTGGTATAAGATTAAAATCTTCAATTTTCTTTCTCTTAATCCCTTTCTTTCTGTATCATTAGAAATTTGAAAGAGAAAGAAGCATAAATTCGTAGAAAAATGATGAGTAAAACTTTGGATTGATGAATTGCGAGAGAAAGTTGGAGAGGAAGGGCTTCCCCTTTAGTAAGCACTCTATCATCCTTGAAGGTGATGATGCCTTTTCAATAAAGCTCTTTATAGAGATGGGCAGTAAAATTACATCAACTATCTTTGCCTTTGAAAATAATTAAGAAACACACCATATTTCCACTCTTGTCTAAAGGAAGAAGAAGAAGAAGAAGAAGAAGAAGAAGAAGAAGAAGAAACCATGAGGACAAGCTTTATCAAGCATGAATCTATGATGAAAAGAAATTTCTCGAGTACCTAAAAAAAATTTTCGACAAGTGAAGTTTCTTACACTTGTTCTTATTTTGGAGGGTTTTGTAGAGTTACAGGTCAACGAATGGCATACAACAGTTGGGCCAATGATGAAGGCTCCTAAACCCAAGCATTGAACCAATCTTTAGTCCATGGGCCTCCAAAAGTGCCAACAACATAGCCCATTTATGAGCTATTTATATAGAATGAGTGAAGACAGTTAAAAATAAAAATATTTAGTATTTGATAGTCAAAAATAAAAATGTTTAGTATTTGACCAATTAAAATCTAAAATATTTTGGTCATTGAACAATTATTAATATCTATAATAACTTACATAATTAGTGCTACCTATTGTAATAAACAGATCATTCTTACCATTTACTTTCACTTTTTAAACTACCAATTTTATTAAATTTTATGGTTTAGCTATTAAATGTTTTTTTATTTCTATATACCATGTATCAAAAGGATCAAATCAATAGGTCAGATACCACCTGGACATATGATGTATAGATCAGGCCCAAAAAGCTCTTTACTCCAAGAAAATTACACAAAACCATACAACTTTCAACTTTTTTTTTTCCTTTTTTACCCCTAATATGTTTATTTTCATTTTTAACCTTTTGTTATTATAATTTTATATGCCATTACTTTTATTTATTACTTACTACATATTATACCCTTTTTGTCTCAATCCTTCTTCTCCTATGCTTATACTCCACCTCCTCATGGGTCCCATTACTATTTTCTCTTCTCTTTTTTAATTTTAATCTAATTTTACATTTATCTCTCAATCCGTTCATTTTTTGTTCATGCCACTTTACATAGTTTTTTTTTTCATTTTTTGTTCATATTTTTTTAATGGTATAAATATGATATCTTATTATACTTTAATGATACTATTTTTGTTATTTATAACTTTATATTATTTTATACCTTCCTAATACCATATTTATATTTTTATAAAACTGTTTTTGTGGTTTATACCATGTTTATACTTTCCTAATACCATATTTGTACTTTCATAAGATTGTATTTATTTTTTATACCATATTTTTATAAATGTCATATTATTTTTTCATTGCTCACACAATATATAAATAAATTGTTTAATTTTTCTAATAACTTATTACTGCTGAGAAAAAAATAATTATTAAACTTGGTAATAATTATAAAATAATTTTAAACTAGCACTACTACATTAAATCACTAATGCAACACCCTAATGCAACATGTTAGACTAATGCAACACTCTAATGCAACATGTTAGACTAATGCAACACCCTAATGCAACAGGTTAGACTAATGCAACACCCTAATGCAACACGCTACGCTAGCGCAACACCCAAATGCAACAGACACGGCTAATGCAACACCCAAATGCAACAGGTGAGACTAATGCAACACACAAAGGCAACATGTGAGGCTAATGCAACACACCTAATGCAACATGCTAGGCTAATGCAACACACCTAATGCAACATGTTAATTAATTGATCAATTGCAACAGCATTGGTGGGTTATTGCAACACTTAATAAGCTTTTCAATTAATTAAAATTTTTCATCCCATTATTTTGGGTAAAAGATCAGAGAGCGGGAAATTTTTTTCCCTTCCCACCCCTTTCTGATTTTGCTTTGTTTCACGCCCATACCATCTGTGTTTCACTACCTATCCCTTCCCAATCTCTCTGATTCATCCATCCACGCCCAGCTTCTCATCTTTCCGTCGCCGCTCCGCCCACCGTTGCTCCGCTTCGCACCGCTTCCTTCCGTTTCGCACCGCTGGTTCGCTCCGCTTCCTCGTTCCACTGCTTCCTTCCGTCGTCGCCATTGTTTCTGGTTAGTGCTTTAGTTAGTTGTTTTTTTTTTACCTTTTGTTTTCCTCTCTGATTCATCCTTTCGCTCTGCTATTAGCACCCCTGAAGTTAAAATGAGTTTAATTTAATTATAAGTTTTTTCTTGCCTCAAATTAAAGATTAGTAGTTGTTTTTGATACCTCGCCTATTGAATCCGATGATAGTTAAGTTAGTTAATTACCGTAATGTGGCTTGAAAATTTGAAAAGACCGAAGCAAAACCCAGGTTTGTGTTTGTAGATAGGGTTCAAAGGAGCTGATGCTGCTAATGTTTGCTTGGTGTACATGTGTTCATAAATGGCTCTTTTGATATTTACTAAAATTTACAGCACATAAGAGTTCCTTTTTTTTTTCCTTTTCAAACAAGGATCTTGCACCCTTCATTTTGTGATTTTCTCTCTCTATTATCATTCCTAGCTTTCTCATCTCAGCTGTATGGAATGCTAGTGCTTGTCTTATTACAGCAGTTGACTGAAGTAGATGAACTACTTCTGAGTTTTGCATGTTCCTGGTTTGTTTACTTATATCTGTAAATGGGTGCAGTTTGGCAATGCTATTCATCTGATTCTTTATTCAGTGGACAGTATTGACTTTGTGGCGGTCCATGTAAATTGTTTAGCTCCTGTAATTTTGGAATTGTTGACTCAGCAAGAACAATATCATTTTGGTGAGTCTGGTGGGCTTCTTCTTTTTTCTGATGTACCATGAACTTAATTTAGATTCTAAAATATCCAATTCATTTTATGATTATTTTATCTGCATTAGACAACAGCCAGATCTGCCTTTCTTTGGAGGAAAAGATTAGCGACCCGCAATATAAAACATTCTCTTTCTTTAACTAGAAAAAAACGCCTAATATGTGCAATTGTAAGTGTATGGGCAAGCTTGATAGAGAACAGAATCATGTGAACAATGAGTAATCAATAATACAGGAATTATGGGGGAGACATGTATATCAGTAGAGAGAGAGAGAGAGAGAGAGAGAGAGAGAGTTAGGCTCTGCTCTGTGAGTGGAGAGGGAAGGGTTCTTCCTGTGGGGATTGCGTTCTTGTTCTATCCATGGATATCTTTTTGTTTGTAATTTCTTTTTCTTCCCTAATCTTTCTCTTTGCAAGGAATATAGTATAGCGTTTCTTATATTTGTTTAGGTGTTTTGATTTTGTTCTTATCAAAACTTGAAAGGAATGGAAGAAAACTAAAATCAAAAGATGCAAAATATTGAAGGCCTTTATTCAAATTGGTTGTACTGGAATTAATAGGAAGCATTGGCATGTTCTTCCAACTTGAAGTTTTGTACTTTTTCTTTCGAACTCTGTAAAAACAGACCAGGAAACAGATACAACCTCGCAAAGTTTAGTCTTATGGATGATCTAATTGTCCTACAAATTCATTTTGCAGATGGAATAGATTTACTTAATGTGAGCTTTGATGGTCAGTTGGCGCCTGATAGAATCTCAGCCAGGGCAAGAGTAGAAGAACTCACAAGAATTGCACCGTTGAGAAGGTACAGACAGAAATGTTTGTTTCTCTTAGGTCTGATGTTAAATGTCTCGCCTTTTTGTGAACTAACCATTGTTTAAAATTTTCTAATTTCATGCCAAGGATATGCGAGTTGTATTTTGAAAATTAGGGCACATCATTGTTGTTATGGGAAGGTAAATGCACCATAATATACAGTGACAGTTACTTGGAGAACTATAATTTGAAAATTAGGGCACATCATTGTTGTTATGGGAAGGTAAATGCACCATAATATGCAGTGACAGTTACTTGGAGAACTATAATTTGGCATATCAGCATCTTTCCTTTGTGTTATTCCTTTCATTAAACTCAGTTTTTCTCTGGCATTGCAGGTGGAAACTTGTAGAGATTGATGCTGATATGCCAAAGTTAACTTCAGAAATGAAGCATGTTATGTCTCTAATTACCCCTGCAAATACCTATATGGTAAGTAGTTCTAATTCCTTAAGTATTGTCTATAATATAGGTCTGTCACTCGATGCTCAGCAACAAAAGGCATATAACTAGTGCTGAAATGAAGCATGTTTGGTTTGAACTTTTCTTCTTCACATTTTAATTTAATTGAGATACTACAACTATAATTTAATTCTAAAATAATCTGGTTGTTAAGTTCTCATCTGAAATTTTTCTTCTACAGCTGTAACTGAAGCTTTGGAGGAGTTGAAGTTAGGATCAGCTGGATATTACAAAAAGAAGTTGCAAAAGAATAAAGGTACCGTCATATATACATGTAAATATATTTATAGATGTTTAAGTGTTGTATTATTTCTTTGCTGCTGGTTTTTTTGTGCTCTCAATTGCTCTATTATTTAGCTTCGTTAATACTTACTCTTAGCTAGTGTTTGTTTCAATTGTTGCCTTGAATGTTTTATGTTGTGTTTGTTGCTACAATGTTCATGTAGTTGTATATATGTATTGTGTGCTGCTAAATTTTCTCTATTAAAAGTTCTGTATATTGATGTATGTTATTTATTTGTAGTAGCTTATAAATAACACTAAGTTAGATAATAAGCTAATGAACACATAATCTGCTTTTAGTTAGTAATGGCTGGACCAAGTACGGAATTTCGTAGGTCAGGTGCCTAAGCACATGACGGAAGCTCAGCTTCTCGCAATGTTCAAAGAATTTGCTCTGGTCGACGAGGTCAACATAACCAAAGACAAGACTACGCGTGCCTCCAGAGGTGATTTCTTTTTCTTTATTCTCCTTCTCCTTCGTTTCACATTCAATGAATCTGGTTATGCTTCTGATTTCGTCTTGATTGGCTTGATTTGCTCCATTTAGTTCCAGATTTATGGCCATTCCAACCCTAATTTGTAGTTTGTTGTTTTTAGGATGTTGTTTTGTAATATGCCCGTCGAGGCAGGAAGCAGATAAGGCCGTTACTGTGTGCCATAATAAGAAAACGTTGCCTGGGGTCAGTACAACTTATTTTTCCTCTAACTTCCTCATTTTGTTCTCTATATCTTTCACATTGCATTTTAATCTTTTATTGAGTGCCAGAACTGATTTTCGTGCAATCAATTATTCTGCTGAAGTATATCTAAATGGATACCAAAAGTTATTGCCAAAAGGGATGTTTCGAAGACATTCTCTTGATGTTACTGATATTCTAAATCCTGAAGGTCAGAATTTGTTGGCTGTGCTTGTTCATCCTCCATATAATCCGGGAACAATTCCTGCTGAGGGAGGGCAGGGTGGTGACATAGAGCACTAATTGTGTCATTCTGCTTGTGCATTTTAATACATTGATGATATGCTGTTAGTTCACTTGCTTCTTTTTCATAATCTGTATATATTAATGATACAAAATGTCTAACCCTAATTAATTGAATCCTTTTCACATGTCAAATGCTGAAAGTACATGGTTCATAATAATTATGCTTATAATGTTTCTTTCAGGTTGAAGGATGAGAAACTCTAGAAACAAGTTCTCAAGATGCTGATGCTTATGCTGTTCAAGACCTCAATCTATTTACAGGGTAAGAATTACATATATTCTAAGATATGAACAATGAGGTTTTCTGTTTATTTGGTCTGCCATCAAATAATTAGAGGTTTTCTGTTTTTGAGTTCACATTTCCACCTGCACTACGGTATCCTGCTAACTTCATGTTCTGGTGTCACTACCAAATTAGGCTATTGATACTTGTTAATATTTGCTGCTATGCTGATAAGAGTGCTGTGATAATGGGTTGATTATATCTGCTGGTATATTTCAACTAACCTCTAATCATAAAACAACACTGTTGCTTAGTTCTCTCTTCAGTTGTTTAGCGTGTGAGCAGAGTTTAGCTTTTAGTCAGTTTTTGAACTTTGTTGAACTTTGTTTAGCCCATTCTTCTCTCTTACTCATGGTGTAGTCTCCTTTGCCCCTGCCTTCATCGAAAAGGAGCATTAAGAATGATTTTTGCAGATACTGAAATGAATTTTGTAGATTCATTTCAACATTATCAGATACTGAAATGAAGCACATTGGCACAGATGAATTCAAATCACATGGTTACTGAATTTATTCATTTTTTTCCTCTTTTTAACAAGGTATTGAAATGTCTAGACAGTAATGATTATTTATCTGTTCCTTTTACCCTTGTATCTGTTAGGTCAAGCATCAAGTTCAAGTACAAATAACCCATTCACAAAACCCCTCAAGGGTGATCAAAGAGACTAACATATTCATGACCCAAACACCTCATGGATTCCCATGAACTTAAAATAATTAACCAAAACCCGAGCTCAACATTTTTACAACATTATAGTTACGACATAAAGATACACTTCAGAAAAGCATTTCTTGACTCTTGTTCAAGTCCCTAATTTCTTTTGCACTCTAAATTCTTTTTGACCTACAAGCTAAAAACATTCTTTTTTCCTCTGACATGTTTCTCTAAGCTTAAATTCTGAACCTGGATTCTTTGTTGATTAATTTATGTGCTTGATCTATTGTCCTGAGAATGCACATTTCTATATTTACTGCATGCAACTCTTTTGAGTTTATCAAAGATGAAATCATGCAATTCATCAGAAACATATTCGATGCCCATCAAAAGTATATAATGTGCTTCAAGTTATTTTGCACCATTCTGCAGTTTTCAAATGGCTTTATCTCCAACACTGAAAATAAGAAGTGTGTCTATGCAGTGAACACAATGCTCTGCTGTGGCTAATTTTTTTTTTTTTTCATACATTAGGTAGTCCAATGAAGATGTCAATGGCAGATATTGAACACAGGCTTCCTCCCAGATCGAAAATTGAACAAGTCACTACAAATCTTACTGGGTTTCTTCCACATCTTTCCACAAGAAATTTAGGCAGCACTACCTATACATTGCATCTGTTTTTTTTATTTGCTTTGTGTTTATTTTGTTGGGTATGCATGTCCATTTTACTTTCCATTTGCTAATTTATGAACATACAAATGTTTCCCACGGCAGCTATAGTGTAGGAAGAGAGATCTGGGTACACATTTGATAGGCTTTGCAGATCAAATTTTTTAAGTGAAGTTAAAATGCCTTGTGACACAACTTGTCATATAGTCTTGAATGTTGGTTTTTTTATACAAAAGATGGATGGTAAACTTGCCAACAAATTAAAATGTTGCCCACATTTAAAATGTGGTCATCAATGGCAAGATTTAAAATTTTTGAAGAGGATAGGACTTGCATATAGGAATAGACTTCTTTTGGCTCAAATTGTGTAAAGGTGTTTCTCTCATTTATTAAACTGGGGATGGGAAAAGAAATGCTGTCTTTATGGTATGCCATTCTTATAAACACTCATTTTTTACTTTGATAACAAAGTAGAAGTATGGATGCAATGAATGCTTTTTTGCTTCCTAGTACCTGTGGCCTAACTTCACACTATCTGAGGTTTTGTTTAACGTGTTAGATTTATAGGTGTGCCCTTTTTTTTTTTTTTTTTGTGTCTAAGAACTCCAATTTCTATTTAAAATTATACTGCAAGCAAGAATTGATGCTTAAACTCAAAACATTAATCCTCCTAATTTAATGTAATTATGTAACTGAGTAGTTTATCTCATGTTTATACACATCGAAACAAGTGGGAATGCAAATTATGTATGTAGAATGCATGATTTATTCAAAGACTAGTACCTATTAACGTCTGTTGTGAAATAATTTTGGTTCTTGTTGTGCATTCTTATTATTATTTCATCTGTTGAAATATGTTATTAGGCCTATTCAAAGATTTAAATGTGTTTAATTTAGGGTTTAGCCAATATCCTTCCGAAGGAAAGTCTTATTTGGAAGTTGAAACTGCTCAAGTCAGCAGCTGCTTATACCAATTCCTGTCTTCATGCTGTCAAGGCAGAAGTCTTAGTGCTTGCTAGGTCTGTATTCTATCTTTATTCTGTGTAGTTTCACAATTATTTCTGCATATCTTTTGATTATTTATGCTTTGGGCATTGGAGGGGTGTTCTCTTTCTATGTTTCAATTTACTCACTCTTCATGTTGTATTTCTAGTATCATGATAGGATTGCAATGTTATGCTTTTGTTTGCAAAAATACAATGTTAAAATTTCGAATTGTATTGACTTTGTACAATTATAGTGTCCTGAGTAGTCAGAGTTAACAATCTTATAATATTTCTAAGAGTAGCATTAGTAATCACTTGTCATTAGAATTTTACAGAAAACACCCCCAATGCTTTTTGGAATCTTATAATATTTCAGTATCTTATAATATTTCCTGAAATGATTTTTTCAGGAAATGATCTTATTGTGTTCAATTCTATCTGCTTGTTCATTCCGATTTTTGCAGGCTGCTGCTGGAGTGTTGGTGTTGAGCATATGTTCCTATAATAAACCATATGTTCCTATGAATAACTAAATGTTAAGTTGGAGTCTCAGAGAGCTGACATAGAGCACTAATTGTGTCATTCTGCTTTTATTTTTACTTTATGTTCTAATTTGTTAAGTTATTGTTGGTTTACTGCTGGTTTTGTGAGTCTTTTTGATTGTACCACAGTGATTTCTTGTTGTATGTGCTGGCACTTAAGACCTCCTGTGTTATATGCAGAAAAAGGCACTCCACCTCAAGTGTATCACCCCATCAAGACACTTCAGTGTCCAAGTTCAAGGAGTCCAGGTTATTTTATGAGGGGCAGAGCATCCACAGCCCAACAAATGCTGCACTTCTTCTTGAGAATATCAAACAAGAGGCTGATAGCATTGACACTGATCACTTTGAAGGTACACCTGCAAGAACACTGTCTGCTTCTAAAAGAAGAATGTCTGTTGATAATCGTGGTATATCAGGACTTGATCATGGTGTTGATTCAATACGACGACTTGGAAGAAAATGAAGATGAACAAGAAGAACCATCGGAGTGAATTATATGGAAGGCATATTAGAATGTCTATGATGTATACCTTTCTTTATCAAGTTTGTGGACCTTTAAGGTAGAACAAAAGTTAACAATGAATTTTTATATTTTTATGTTATACATTTGAACTAAATTATGGATAATGAATTTTGTAGTGACTTTTCTATATTATGAAATGAAAATATTCTATTATATGTATTTTTTAGAATGAAATTTCTATTTTTGATGGAATGTATTGTAAATTGGATAATCTTGCACTAGATTAAAGAAACCAAATAAATATTATAGCAAATAATTATATAGCAAATAATTAATAATAAATTAGAATGAAAATTGAAATATGTCTAATGCAACAGGTGTAAAATTTTCCTAAAGTTGTTGCATTAGAAAATCTGATGTTGCTGTAACTCTAATGCAACAGGTGTAAAATTTTGTAAAAACTGTTGCATTATTGATATTTTGTGTTGCAATACGTCTAATGCAACAGGTGTACAATT
This sequence comes from Euphorbia tirucalli, assembly GCA_039660915.1. Lineage (NCBI taxonomy): Eukaryota > Viridiplantae > Streptophyta > Magnoliopsida > Malpighiales > Euphorbiaceae > Euphorbia > Euphorbia tirucalli. The sequence goes on from CM077640.1 coordinate 709,830, forward strand.
TAATATAATGGTGTTGCAATAGATGTATTACGCTGTTGCCATAGGGCAAATGCAACAGGTTTAAAAAAAAGGACGGAACTGTTGCATTAGGTCGCGTTAACTGTTGCATTAGACCTAATGCAACTGAAGCTAGTGCAACACACCATGTTGAGCTAATGCAACAGTTAAATGGTCTATTGCAACAGTTATGGCACCTAATGCAACAGCAAAAACCTGTTGCATTAGGTCTTAAATGTAGTAGTGTAGTGAGATTTTCACGAGTATTAACTATATATTAAGGGTTGAATGGAACATACTAAGAAGAATTATATTGTGCTTCAGTTTGTATAAATTAAGGTGAAACATAATAAACTAATTAACGTATTTCACTTTTCTGAAATTGTAGATTCACAAATTAGAATTCACAGTTCTATTTTTCAAGAAAATTCCATACAGTTTTATATAATTTTATGTCAATAGATTAAGCAAAAATTGCATCGAAACTCAAAATAAGAATTCGTAGTAATAAAATAATCTAGACCTCCCAAAATGTGTACAATCCAGAGTTTGAAGGTGAATAGTTCGCACAAATATCAATATTTATGGAAGTAATTTACAATAATTAGACACAAAATGATCATAATTTATGGGAGAATAACCACAAAAGTTAAGCGATTCCTGCAGTACGCTATCAAAAGTGCACATGAAATCCGCACCAATATAGGTTTTTATCGTTAGGTCAAGTATTTATGGTGTGCAATCAGCTCACTTTGGTATCACAGAGATGCTACATGCGTAGATGTGGTTGGATATGCCCTGCAAATAAAAATCAAAGAACAAAAGCATGTAGCTTACCTCAGCGGCACAATCTCTTTCTGAAATGAGTAGCACTATTTGAGCAATCTTGTTCATGTCTACCATTAGTTTGATTCATATTCTGACTACCACTAAACAAGGATCCTCCTGATTGGATTAGCTCCTCCATATCCCGACCATGTAATACGCGCATGCCACATTTCTTGATTCCCTCTCCATAGCAAGTAAGCAACACCCCGTTTTTTCTATATGCATAACACACTTCTTTCATGTCCATCATAAAGTTAACCAAGATCATATAAAGATGATCCGTTGCTGCTGGACTGCTACTGGGTGGCATGAGAGGTAAAATATCAAACCTTCTCCTATTATTGAATCTGATACTCCATGACATATTCTTATTTAATTTCGAAAATGCTTCCCTTTTAAGAAGGATGCAAACAGCAAACCCGAAAATATGTGAATAATTTTCGTAAAGCAATTCTACTCTCAATGTGCTCCCAACACCCTGATAGTTGAACCAGCTAGGAATTTCAGTTCCAGGTAAGAACAATCTAAAGTCCGGACGTGGAAACATAAGGGCCCGATTTATGATCTGCAAGAAAGTATTACATATTATAAACCACATTGGAGCAGGAAAAAAAAAGTGTTGATGCAGACTGTAAAGAGAGAAAAACCTCATCATCCCTGCTTTTGCAACTTGCGTACTTATTCATTGCTTTCTGCCAGATTCTGAACGAGCAAAGCAGGCAGTTTTTTAGTAAACGTTGATAATCATTCAATTTGGTGCAATTACGAAGATACAAAGCAAACGTTTGCACATTGCTTTTTTCCAATAAATTTGGAAGAACTTCCCGTGATGTGCAATTTTCCATATGTAGACGCACAATACTTGATGGAAGATCCGGCATTGACTTGGGCATCTTACAATTGGCAATTCTAAGATATTTAAGCCGTGAAAGTTTGTTGAGACTTGATGGTATGCTTTTGAAATTATTTCCACTTAAATTCAAAATTTTTACCATTGGAATTTTTCCTGACAGATCACTGGGAATTGCCTCGTCTAGAAGATTGCAGTTGCTGAGATCCAATTCTCTCAAATTGGGAAATGCAGTCGAAGAATGCAACAGCGAAGCCAGAGGATATCGATTTTGATTTTTCGAAGGCATTAAACAACAAGGAAGAAGAGGCAATTGCTGTGTACCGATTCCAGCCATATGAAGCTCCTCCAAAGATTTAAGATCCGCCAACTTGTGAGGCAGTATGGAGAGCTTTGTGCAGCCATCCAAATTGAGAATTTTAAGAGACTTCAAATCATATAAGCCACTTGGAAGAGACACTAGGCTTCTGCATAGCCTCAGGTTCAATGAAACAAGCTTTTGTAAAACTCCAATGGATCGATGAACTTCATGTAATCTTAAACAACCTTCAAAATTCAACTTCTTAAGATTTGATGATAAGTGCATTTTATGCACGTAATCCGTTTTTGTTTATAGGCTTTAATTGATGTATGTTTAGTTAACTTAGGCGGATTTACTCCATTTTGTGTAATTACTCGTGCTAGGGACTCTGAAGTTGGAAATGAGCTTAAAGAGCCGATTTTGGAAGCTTGGAGTGCTTGAGGATGGAGCTTGAAGTCATAACCCATGGGCATGGCTTATGGAGTGCTGTTGATGCTGAAATTGGGCTTAGGAAGCTGTTTTGCATAAGCCAAGACCATGGCTTAAGGGGACCTGCGAATTTTGAAGATTTTTTAGGGAATTTGAAGACTTCTAATTTAGTCTTATTTTATTTTATTTCAGCCTTTTTGTGATAGGCTATTAGAGATATTTTATTTTTAATAACTCTAATTAGATTTTCCTACAAAAATCTTAATTAGAGTTATTTCCTTTTTAGAACTCTTTCCTTAGTTGATTAGGTTTAAAAGTAGTTAGGTCATTTTATTTTTTTTTCTTCCTCTTATCTTCTCTTCTTCTTCTTCTTCTCTTAAATTTCGGCTGTCTCTCTTTTCTTTCCTTCTCCAATGTGTTCTTCACCCATGATGAACTAAAACCCTAATTTCTAGCTAGAAGGAAAATTCAGTCTTGTAACGTCTAACTGTGAGATCATTTGTTCTTTCTTTATTCTTTAATTCAAGTAATCGATTTCCTTCTGTTTTTACTACTTTTACATGATTTAATTAAGTTCTTGATTTAATTATTTACATGTGATTGCTCTGCTATTTAAGTAATTGAATACGTAATTGTTTAATTCACTTAACCTAAGTAGCAAATAATACGATTAATTACGGACAAGTTTTAATTCGTGTTATGGATGAAATCGATATGCTTTAAATAATCCCGCTTGGGTGATTATTGAGTAGAATTAGTGTCTCTTTCGTTTCTTAAAGCTTTTAATTGAGTTAAATCCCGAAGCTTGTTCGGGACTGTTTGATTAATTAGAGATAATTAACGAGCTTCTCTTGGTTATCTATTCCATAAGAAGAGATTAGGCGATTCATGCTTTATGATTGCTATAGCTAATTTATTTGAATGTATTGAAGTTATCTTTTGTTTTTGATCGATGATCGGTTGGCTTGACTCAAGACTCGAATTCACCTTCTAGCTGGAATTCGCCTCATATAAATTTTACCCAATTATTTAATTTCTGTTATTTTTATATTTTAATTGCATCTCAAACAACCCCCTTTACTTTTCTTGTTTAGTTTTAGAAGAAATAATCGGCCAATCCCTATGGATTCGACCCTGCTCCATTTGTACTACAAACTTTTGTTTTCAAGAGTAGGAATTTATTTTTGGTGTGTTCGGCACGCAGCAAATTTTGGCGCCGTTGCCGGGGATTGGTGTTCCAATTAATTTATTTCTTCTAATCTGTACTTTTTAGTATATGCCACGTTCTTCTCGTACAGGTGAACTCGTGTTTGATTCTGAAATAGAGAAAACTGCTCGTCGATTGAGAAAGCAGACGAAGGAAAGAGGATCTCGGGAATCACTTCCACCGGACGTGGTAGCTGATTCGTTAGAATCAAGTGAGAGTGAAATCGAGGAAGAAGAAGATATGGCTTTTGTAGAACAAACATTGAGAGCCATGGCTGAACCAGATATGGATCAACAACCTCTATGCATACTATATCCGGAAAATGAGGTAAATTTTGAATTAAAATCTGGTTTAATTCACTTATTGCCTACTTTCCGTGGACTTTCAAGTGAAGATCCACATAAAAATTTGAAGGAGCTCCATGTAGTATGTTCGAGTATGAAATCGCCAGGGAATGCAGTTTCTGTGGAGCAAGTGAAAATGAGAGCCTTTCCGTTTTCACTAACTGATAAAGCTAAGGATTGGCTGTATTATCTCCCATCTGGATCAATCACAACCTGGGGCGAGATGAAGAAGCAATTTTTGGAGAAATTCTTTCTTGCTTCTCGAGTTTCTTCAATCCGCAAAGATATATCGGGCATTCGCCAATATGCTGGGGAGAATCTTTATGAGTACTGGGAAAGATTTAATCAGCTTTGCACTAGTTGCCCAAATCATCAGTTAAAGGACCAACTTTTACTTCAATATTTTTATGAAGGACTAACCTTATCTGACAGGAATCTAATTGATGCATCCAGTGGTGGATCCTTGGCCGATAAGACAATTACCAATGCAAGAGAGCTGATTTCTAGAGTGGCGGCCAACACACAACAGTTTGGCAATCGACAAGATCATCCTGTGCAGAAAGTGAATGAGGTAAATACTTCTTCTATTGAAAAACGACTTGACACCCTTACTTCACTCATGCAGAAAGCCTTCTTGGGAAAACAACAACAACAAGTGAATGTTTGTGGGATTTGTTCAAGTTTCAATCATCCTACGGATTCTTGTCACACTCTCCAAGAGGAAGAACAGGTGAATGCTGTTGGTAATTTTCAGAATCAACAAAACCAGCGGAGAAATGATCCATACTCACAGACTTACAATCCAGGATGGAGGGACCACCCAAACTTTAGCTATGCTCAAAAGCCTAATAATTTTCAGCAAGGGCAGCAGTCCAATAATTTCCACCCAAGACCACCATTTCAAGCGCCACAACCGCCCCCTCCTAAGCCAACTATGTCTTTAGAGCAAATAGTGTCTGCCTTGGCTTCCAACGTGCAACAATTTCAACAAGACACTAAGACAAGCATCCAGAACATAGAAAACCAAATGAGCCAATTAGCCACCTCGGTGAGTAAGTTGGAATCACAATTTTCTGGACGTTTGCCATCACAGCCTGAAATAAATCCGAGGCAGAACGTTAGTGCCATCACTTTAAGGAGTGGCAAGGAGATACCATCTGCTGGAGTTTTGAAGCATGAGGTGGAGAAAGAACTAGAAAAAGAGGAGGTAACTCCTACACCAGCTAAGCCACCACCAGCCATTGTCATCCCACCTCCATTCCCAAGTCGATTCTCCAAATCTCTAAAGGAGGACCAAGAGAGAGAGGTACTTGACTTATTCAGAAAAGTTCAGGTAAATATTCCTCTTCTTGATGCAATTAAACAAATTCCTCGTTATGCTAAATTCCTGAAAGAATTGTGTACTAACAAGAGAAAGTTTAGGGGTAATGAAAAAATCAGTGTGGGAGAGAATGTTTCTGCTGTTATTCAAAGGAAACTCCCACCAAAATGTGGAGATCCAGGTATGTTCACTATCCCTTGTAAGATAGGTAGTACTAGAATCGGGAAAGCAATGTTAGATCTTGGAGCTTCAATTAATATCATGTCACGATCTCTTTATGCATCTTTAAATGCTGGACCTTTAAAAGAAACTGGTGTGATAGTTCAACTTGCTGATAGAACTAATGCTTATCCTGATGGGGTACTAGAGGATGTACTTGTGCAAGTTAATGGTTTGGTATTTCCTGCTGATTTTTATGTTTTGGATATGAATGATGATGATTGTCCAATATCAACACCCATTCTTTTAGGAAGACCATTCCTTAAAACATCTAAAGCTATAATCAATGTGAATGAAGGTAAACTCACTATGGAATTTAATGGTGAAATGATTTGTTTTAATATATATGATGCCATGAAATTTTCAAGTGATGAACATTATGATTTAGCTACTGATGTTGCAAATTCTGTTGTTCATAAGGTTTTTGACACAGGAGGTTGTGAAAAAATCTTACAAGTGAAGCCAGTTGAGAGTTCGGCCTAAAAAGATAATCCGAAGATAAAGCCTGAAAACTTGATTGATAAATTTAAGGTTTTCTATCTTGATGATAATGGAAAATTTCCGGTGATAATACCAAAAGGATTGGAAGGACTTGAAGAGGATGTGATAGTCCGAGTTCTCAAGGAACACAAATATGCCATTGGCATTACCTGAGTAATTAAGATCGGCATAATGTCTAGTCCAAGACAATAAAGAAAGGCGCTTTTGGGAGGCAACCCAAATTGATTTTAATTCAGATTAATTATTTTTATTTTGTGTGTTAATTTGGTATTTTTATTTTCATTTTTATTTTTAGTTAAAAAAAAAAAAAATTTTGCGTCTTTCGTTACCTTTGATCATGCTTTAGGTTGCTAATTACTTGTTTTTAAGATACAGACAATTTAATTAAGCCAGGGTCTTGGCTTGTGTGAACTAGAAATTTAAAAAGGGGAAGACATAAGCCATGATCATGGCCTGTGCGAATTAGTCTTCTGTTTCTTTGTGTGACAAGTTTGAGATTGTAGACTTAAGCCAAGGTCATGGGTTGTGCGAATTAGTCTTCTGTTTCTTTGTGTGACAAGTTTGAGATTGTAGACTTAAGCCAAGGTCATGGGTTGTGGGAATTAGTCTTCTGCCTCTTGTTGACAAAAACAATTATTTTCTTTATTTATTTATTATTTTATTTCATTTTTTTTAAAAAAAAAAATTTTTTTTTCTTTATTTATTTATTATTTTATTTCATTTTAAAAAAAAAATTAATTTTTTTTCTTTATTTATTAATTATTTTATTTCATTTATAAAAAAAAAAATTTATTTTCTTTATTTATTTATTATTTTATTTCATTTATAAAAAAAAATTTATTTTCTTTATTTATTTATTATTTTATTTCATTTTCTTCAAAAAAAAAAAAAATTAAAACACGTGCAAAAAAAAAAAAAAAATCTGCTGTTGACCATTAATTAATTAATTAATTAATTTTTTCTTCTTTTTCTTTTTCTCTTTTTTTCTTTTCTTTCTTTTCTTCTACCCCTAATTTTCTTTTGCAGACCCCTCCTTCTCCAACGTCCACGGCCGCCGCTCCCAACATAGTAGCAGCCGCCACCCTTGCTCCTCCGTCGCTGCCGCCTTCAGACCAGTAGCCGCCGTCCAGTCAAAATCCTCCGTCCAGCCGAAATCAGCCGCCCTCAATCTTCAGCCGCCGCCTCAACCTTCGGCCGACCACCATCTTCTGCCGCCGCCCATCTCCGCCGCTGCTCCACTTTCTTCTCCACCTGCAGTCCCCAGCGTCTACAGCCGCCGCCCCTTTCCACCGCCGGCCGACGTTTCTTCCTTTGCCTGACTCATTTCGACGACTGAAACACAGATTCCGGTGCCTGAATAAACAACTCCGGCCAGTAGCAAGTCTGTAGCAGCAGATTTTGCCTCAGAAAAGCCCCACTCTAGTTTGCAAATTCTTTCTCTCCCAATTGATTTTTTTTCAAATCTATATGCTAATTTGATAATTGATGTGAGAATTGAATTGGAATTAGTCCATTGCTCTGAACCGTCGCTGCAAATTTTTCATGAGTGCAATAAATTTTAAGTTTCAAAATTGTTTTATCTTGAATTTTGATTAAGAAGCTTTGGAAATTAGTACTTGCATGCTAGCTAGCCTCATTGTAGGCTAATTTTACTTCTTAATTGAGAATTGGAAATTGCTTATATCTTACTCAACTTTTGATTGCAAATATTTATTGTGCAAAATTGATTCACTATTATGGGGTCAAATTGATTGTTATCTTTTCCCTATCTATTTAGCTGCTACCATGTTTCAATTAATTTGGCAATTTCATGGAGATTATAATAAATGGTTGAGTATATATTTGAGATTTCATTGCTAATAATTATGCCTTTGCTTGTTGATCTGTGGTTTGTATCTCTAACTAATTATTCAGTATGATGTTATCTTAATATCTCTTGGATAATTAGTTTTCTTGATTTCATAGTTGTGTTGTGCTTAATTAGTGGTAAATTAGGACGTATTGCCGCTATTTGTTTCAAATCAAGGATAATCAATCCCTCACGACTTAAAGCAAGTGCGTAGGATGAAGAGAGGTGGCCCGAATTGAAACTATTATGGCTAAGTTGTACCAAATTCAGAAGCGCGATCCCCCGTGCCCGCCTTCCCCTTAGGACCATCAGATATTTGGCATTCATAATCTAGGGGAGTTCTGTTCTAACTTTCTTGCTATTTTTACTCTGGTTTGTGATGCTATGTTTTCTTGCACATCGATGGCTATGTGCAGATTTAAGTGGGGGGAGGGGTTATACATTGTGTGCTTATCATTATGTCTATATTATTTGTTTTGTTCTCTTAACTGTCATCTCGCGGAAACATAAATTAGTTTCAACTCCTTTATCATTTTGCATTGTTCTCTTTAGCAATTGTAGAACCGAAAACTTTTCTTCTATGTCTTGTGTACTTGTCAAGGGAGATGTTTGCATAAATGAAGTATGAGGTTCTAACTGGTTGAAATCACTATGATCAATAGACACTTGAATTGAGACGTATCACTTAGAGACATAGATTGTATAAGAAACTTCTTTTGACTAACCATAAATCAAGGGGATAAAATAGGTTTTACGCATGTTTTTGATTTTAAAGTTCTTAAAAAAAAAAAAAAAAAGAAAAAAAAGAAAGAAAATTCACATTCTATTCCGTTGGCTTGATTTGCGAATCCAAGTTATGAATAGTGCTAGTAGCCGCTTAATGAAAATGCTTAGCCAAGTAAGTCGGGTGCATTGTGTTTGCTCCATTTTTGTTATCCGTTCGGAAAAGCTAAAGCATCTTAAGTAAGGTTAAAAGTTGTGAAAGAAAAATAAATAAATACAATAAGATCACAAAGTGATCCGTTAGTTGTTTATGTCTTAAATAAATTGTGTGCTTATCCAAATCCTATTGTCCCTTGTTTATGTTTTTGATTAAGAAGCAATTAGGGGTCTACTATCCTAGTGATGCAAATCACATTCTAAGTTGTTAATTGAGTAGCTTTGGGTGCATTAGTTGGGGCTAAGTGCCAAGTTTATCGCATCTCTCCCTTGATAAGCGTGCTTGATTTATTAGTTGATTTTTGAAACTATGATTTGTGAGATATAATGCGCTTTTAATTGTCTTTGGAGTTGGGCTTGTTTTGTTTGCTTGAGGACAAGCAAGGTTTAAGTGGGGGGAATTTTGATAAGTGCATTTTATGCACGTAATCCGTTTTTGTTTATAGGCTTTAATTGATGTATTTTTAGTTAACTTAGGCGGATTTACTCCATTTTGTGTAATTACTCGTGCTAGGGACTCTGAAGTTGGAAATGAGCTTAAAGAGCCGATTTTGGAAGCTTGGAGTGCTTGAGGATGGAGCTTGAAGTCATAACCCATGGGCATGGCTTATGGAGTGCTGTTGATGCTGAAATTGGGCTTAGGAAGCTGTTTTGCATAAGCCAAGACCATGGCTTAAGGGGACCTGCGAATTTTGAAGATTTTTTAGGGAATTTGAAGACTTCTAATTTAGTCTTATTTTATTTTATTTCAGCCTTTTTGTGATAGGCTATTAGAGATATTTTATTTTTAATAACTCTAATTAGATTTTCCTACAAAAATCTTAATTAGAGTTATTTCCTTTTTAGAACTCTTTCCTTAGTTGATTAGGTTTAAAAGTAGTTAGGTCATTTTTTTTTTTTTTCTTCCTCTTCTCTTCTCTTCTTCTTCTTCTTCTCTTAAATTTCGGCTGTCTCTCTTTTCTTTCCTTCTCCAATGTGTTCTTCACCCATGATGAACTAAAACCCTAATTTCTAGCTAGAAGGAAAATTCAGTCTTGTAACGTCTAACTGTGAGATCATTTGTTCTTTCTTTATTCTTTAATTCAAGTAATCGATTTCCTTCTGTTTTTACTACTTTTACATGATTTAATTAAGTTCTTGATTTAATTATTTACATGTGATTGCTCTGCTATTTAAGTAATTGAATACGTAATTGTTTAATTCACTTAACCTAAGTAGCAAATAATACGATTAATTACGGACAAGTTTTAATTCGTGTTATGGATGAAATCGATATGCTTTAAATAATCCCGCTTGGGTGATTATTGAGTAGAATTAGTGTCTCTTTCGTTTCTTAAAGCTTTTAATTGAGTTAAATCCCGAAGCTTGTTCGGGACTGTTTGATTAATTAGAGATAATTAACGAGCTTCTCTTGGTTATCTATTCCATAAGAAGAGATTAGGCGATTCATGCTTTATGATTGCTATAGCTAATTTATTTGAATGTATTGAAGTTATCTTTTGTTTTTGATCGATGATCGGTTGGCTTGACTCAAGACTCGAATTCACCTTCTAGCTGGAATTCGCCTCATATAAATTTTACCCAATTATTTAATTTCTGTTATTTTTATATTTTAATTGCATCTCAAACAACCCCCTTTACTTTTCTTGTTTAGTTTTAGAAGAAATAATCGGCCAATCCCTGTGGATTCGACCCTGCTCCATTTGTACTACAAACTTTTGTTTTCAAGAGTAGGAATTTATTTTTGGTGTGTTCGGCACGCAGCATTTGACATCTCTGTGAAGTCCGGTGTCTTGATCAAATTCTCTGAGTAACTTAGATCAATAACCTTCAGCCACTTTAATCTTGGCTTCTAATTAAAAAAAAATAATAATAATAATAAAAAATCATCTCCAAAAGTTACATGACGAAACTCATTAACAAGATTCACACAACAAAAACTAAAATCTGAAACGTACTTTTACACCCTCCCATAATTGTTCAATGCTGCTATGATGCATAATGAGTTGGGCAAGACCATCCGGTTTGAAATTTGAAGGCAAACTTTTGGCAGGATATAGATCCCAGTTGAGATATCTCAATTTATTGGAAAGATTCTCAACATCATCAAAAGTGTGTATACTTTTTAGTATAAGCAATCTCAGATTTTTCATTTCGGAGAAGCCTTTAGCACTCAATTCGTATCCTTCTTGAGAATGAAAATCCAGGACTAGGCCTTCAGTTCCTATAGGACCCTAAACATTAAATGCCACCATTAATAGAAAACAACAGTTAAATGAAGAAAATTCATAGAAATTAAGGTGATTACATACCTTATCATTCACTAGGACGTCATAGGCATCCTGAAAAAACCATATCCTACTGGGGTTTTCAGGGAACTCTCGGCGAACAATAGCTTGACCCATTTGTTGAAGCAAGTCATGCATCTCAACATAACCATATGTTATATCTATTAGAGATTTAGCAACAAGTTCTTTCAGTCCAATCTCAGGATGAAATCCACAACATTCAAGTACTTCCTTTACATAATCTACATTCTTCCCTTTGAAAAAACATGCAATATCTAGGAAAATTTTCTTTTGTATCCCCTCTAATCCATCAAAACTTATTTGAAGCTTACTGAGAATGTCTTCATTAGGAATGTCATTCAACCTTCTTCATTAGGAATGTCATTCAACCTATCCAACATGCTCTTCCACTCTCTTATTACAGATGTGCTATATAAAGAGGCACCCAAGACTATGAGTGCTAATGGAAGGCCACCGGCATACTTCATAAATTCACGACATAGCTCCGCATATTCTTCTTGCTTGGAACTATTCTGGATGGCTTTCAAACGAAAGAGTTGTAGGGCTTCATGATCATTTAACTCCTTAACACTGTATATTTCATCCACACTAGCAATTGTTGTTTTGCCGATGCCGCCAATGCCACAGATTCCTATAATTTTAACATTGTCCAACTGCCCTAAATCCAAATACCGAATCATGTTCTCCAAACGTAATTCCATCCCAACAAAATCCTTAGCTGTGTTATGACTTAGTGTGCTCATCACCTCGTCAATTATGTACCTGACGATTTCTTCAATAAAATCTGATTCATCCCTGTAAAAGGTGCAAGCAAAACATATATAATTAAATGAAAAATTCAAATGAACAACTCTTTCTTAATTATCACGTCTCCAAACTTTCTTTTTTCTTTCAAGTCCTTTTTTTTTAAATGAAATCTTAAAGACCGTACAAAAAAAATCAAGAAAATCAAAAACCATAGCAAATTCAGGTAAATTATTCAAATGTATCATAATTTTTCTATATAGACAACTAAGTACTGGAATTGCACCAAGATTCAAGTTGTACAAAAAATTCAAATTCAAGTTGTCTTTATGCTGAGCAAAAAATTCAAATTCGGATGGAGTCACATCATAGAAAATTGGCAAAACTATTTGCCTCCCACCTGCTTCCTTGCGTTTAGAAATTTGAACGAGTTCGTCCAAGCACCATCTAGAAGAAGCATAATTCTTAGAAAAAATGATGAGTAAGACTCTGGACTGATCAATTGCGAGAGGAAGTTCGAGAGGAAGGGGTTCTCCTTTAGTAAGCTCTCTATCATCCTTGAAGGTGATAATACTGAGAGATTTTAGGTTAGAGAAGACTTAGGGTTTGGGCTCTCAATCAATCGTATTGAGAGTTAGTGAAATTAATATATATAGGCATGTAAATACAATTGGGTAATTACATAATGGGCTTTACAATTGACAAAATATACAATTAACTATAATACATAATGGGCTACTCTATCACTCCCCCTCAAGTTGAGCTGGGGCAAAGACCACAGCCAACTTGTCACGCAGAAGTTGGAACCGAGTCCGAGGTAGAGCTTTAGTGAGAATGTCAGCAGCTTGATCATCCGTGGAAATATATCGAACAATAAGTTGCTAGCAAGAGACCCGCTCACGAACAAAATGGAAGTCTAATTAAAGGTGCTTAGTGCGAGTATGAAAGACAGGATTCGCAGTATGATAGGTAGCACTAAGATTATCACACCACAAGGTTGGAGCCACGGGCAAAGGAAAACCAATCTCAAGGAGAAGCAGCTGAAGCCAGGACAATTCAGAAGTAGTAGTAGCAAGGGCCCTATATTCGGCCTCAGTAGAAGAACGAGAAACAGTCCGTTGTTTGCGTGATGCCCAAGAAATCAAGTTGGTGCCATGGAATACACCAAAACCAGATGTGGAACGTTGATCATCAACATCGCCCCCCAATCCGAATCAGAGAAGGCATGTAAGGCCATATCCTTTTGGGGCCGAAACCGCAAACCAAAAGCCACAGTGGCCCTCAAATACCGAAGAATGCGTTTAAGAGCTTGCCAGTGGAAAGAGGTGGGATTGTGCATAATACTGTAAGCCCGAAAGGCAAAGGCAATGTCAGGACGAGTAAAGGTCAGATACTGTAAGCCCCTAACAAGGCTGCGATAAAGAGAGACATCATCAACTGGGGAACCACCACGGACAGATAACTTGTCAGTAGAACAGGCAGGAGTAGCCACAGGTTTGGAGTCAAGCATACGGACCCGGGCTAAAAGATCAAGTATATACTTCTTCTGCATTAAAAACATACAATCATGGCGACGGACTATCTCAATGCTGAGAAAATACTTGGCAGGACCAAGATTCTTAATAGCAAACTGTGACTGTAAACTGCTGATGAGGGCCGCAGCAGAGGAGGTATCATTGCCCAATATCAATAAATCATCCACATAAATGAGACAAAACAAGAGAGTATTACCACGCCGCAAAAAATAGAGGGAAACATCAGCGCGCGAACACTGAAAGCCATAGGCAAGGAGGGCCTGAGTGAGGCGCCTATGCCACATCCGAGGGGCCTGCTTAAGACCATACAAAGATTTCCGAAGGCGACAGACATGTGATGGATACATAGGATCAACAAAACCAACAGGCTGTGTCATAAACACCGGCTCATCAAGCTCACCATGTAGGAAGGCATTGGAGACATCCAAATGAGTCACAAACCAATTAAAAGAGACAGCCAAGGAGAGAAGAAGCTGAATAGTAGTGGGTTTGACCACCGGACTAAAAGTATCCTGAAAATCAAGACCCGGACGTTGATGAAAACCCTTAGCAACAAGCCGCGCTTTGTAGCGCTCAATAGAACCATCCGCCTTCAACTTGGTCTTGAAAACCCATTTACAACCAATAACATTATGAGTTGTGGAAGGAGGCACAAGCTCCTAAGTGCCATTAGAGATAAGAGCAGAAAATTCAGCAGCCATAGCTTGACGCCAATGTGCACTCTTGACAGCCTCACTGTAACAAGTAGGGTCCGGAGGATGAGCCGAAGTAAGAAACAACCTGGGAGGCAATTTTCCAGACATTTGGCGTGTAACCATACCCCGCTCAGGAGCCGGACAAGGGGCCTTTGTAGTGCTGTTGGGAACAGCAGCAGTTGGGACAACAGACACATCATAATGTTGGAGGTCAACAACCAAAGGAATACCAGGGGAAGAGGATGGAGGGTTGGTGTTTGGAGGTGAAGAGGTGGCGGTTGTGTTTGGGGAAGGCGGCGAAGTGGTGGACGGCGGGGAGGAGGAGGGCGGGGCTGGCGGGTGAGACGTGATCTGATAGGGCGGGCTGGTTGAAGGGCGGGGCGGGCTACGCGGGCCTGGAGGAGAAGGCGTGGGGCTGGTATGTGAGGCTGAGGTTGAGTGGGGGATAGGTGGAGGGGAGAAGGGTGCTGGAGAAATTTGGATTGAGGGTAAGGAGGCGGGTACAACACCTGGATCAGCATTGGTTGAGTGGCACAGCTCCGGATAAGGGAACACCTGTTCATCAAAGACAACATGATGTGAGACAAAAAATTTTCCAGAAATGGGATCAAAGCAACGATAGCCTTTATGAAGCTTACTATAGCCAAGGAAAACACATGGACGAGACCGATAATTCAGCTTATGCGAAGAGTATGGACGCAACCATGGATAACATAAACAACCAAAAATGCTTAAAGATAAATAATCAGGTTGCTTCCCAAATAATCGGAAGAAGGGAGACATATGAGCAATAACAGGAGATGGCATGCGATTAATTAAGTAGACGGCAGTATCAAAAGCAGAAGACCAAAAAGAAAAGGGTAATTGTGCACGATTCAACAATGTGAGGCCTGTTTTTGTGACATGACGATGTTTACGCTCCGCTACCCCGTTTTGTTCCGGGGTGTATGGGCATGACATCCGGTGTTGAATGCCATTTTGGGACAAATAATTTTTCATGGCAACAAATTCTCCCCCCCCCCCATCAGATTGAAAAGTTTTAATGGAGCGCCCAAAAGATTTTTCAACAACAGAACAAAATTTAATAAAGCAACTCAGCACTTCAGACTTATAGTGAAGAAAATAAATCCAACAATATTTACTATAAGCATCATAAAGCAAGAGATAGTAAGAAAATCCATCACGTGATTGAACAGGGGCAGGACCCCAAACATCCGAACAAATTAAATCCAATGGTCCAGCAACAACAGAATCAGAAAGATTAAATGGCAACTAATGACTCTTACTGACCGCACAACTTGAACAAATGTGACGGTCAGATTTATTGGAAAAAGAAATATTATTGTGATGCAAAATATGACTGACAACTTGTGTAGTGGGATGACCAAGCCTCTCATGCCAAGTGGACAAAGAGGTGAGATGAGACTGGATAAGAGCATTCGGCAAAGCTGGCATTGTGTACAACCCATTCTTATTTGGGCTGCGGAGTATCACCTGTTTGGAATTCAGGTCCTTCACAACAAAAAACTTGTCAAAAAACTCAACAGAAACATCATTATCTTGAGTTAAAGCACTAACAGAAATTAAATTGGAATTAGAGTCAGGAACATGTAAAACATTAGATAAATGGAGTGCATTAGCAGAATTAACAGGAATAATGGAAGAACCAACGTGTTTAATAGATAAGGAAGAGCCATTACCAAGATGAACCTCTTCAGGGCCAGAGTATTCAGAGTGGAGATTCAAGTGACCCAAATCCGAAGTAAGATGATGAGTTGCACCACTATCCATGATCCAGGAGGGGGTTGTGGGTTGAATGGTGGTATGGTTGGAGGCGGGGTAGTGGGATTGCTGATTCCTTTGGGTATTTAACCTTGGGGATGGACATTGGCGAGCATAATGGCCCAGTCCCCGACAATTCTGACATGTAACCGAAGCAATGTCCACTGGAGCTGTTGTAGGAAAGTGCCCTTGCTGTGGGCGTGACCTAAGAAGACCAGGGGTGGAGGAGGGCGTGAAACCAGGATGAGAACGTCTCCCATAACCCGTGTGGTGCTGCTGAGTTTGAGATCTTCCACGCCCTCTCCCTCTAGAGCCGGAAGTGGGCTGCCTAGCCGTAAAGTGGACTGTTGGGGCATTAATATCATCAGAACCAGCCTTTTCTCGTTTAATATGACGTTCTTCCGTGAGTAACAGCCCATACAAATCATCAAAAGTAACTAATTTGGAGCCCAAACTATGGAAAAAATCCCGGAAGGGACCCCTAAGACCATCAAGGATAGCATCAACTAAATCTTCATCCGAAACAGAGTATTGCAACGAAATTAGTCTATCCATAATTAACTTAGCCCACTGCATATAATCAGTTATAGACTCGGAATTTCCCTTCACTAAAGCATGCAATTCTTGTTTTAATTCTCTAATTTGGGCCCTAGACCCGGAGGCATAAGCACATTCAAGTTTCATCCAGGCTTCACGAGCCGTTTTCACACCAATGACTTGAGGAAGAATAGAAGGAGAAATTGAATTGAGTAACCAGCTTAATACCTGCTGATCACGACGATACCAGAGGAGATAAGAGGGATTGGGGCTGCCATCGGCCATGCACTCGGCTGGAATAGGAGCCGTACCATCAACATGAGTCACAAGGTCACATCCGGCAAGCATTGGCAAAATAAGAGTCTTCCATAACACATAATTACCGGAGTCCAACTTCAGGGGTAATTGATGAGAAAAGGATGGCGTAACACCCGCCATAGAGGAGGAAGAAATCGAAGAGTGGGCTGCATCAATGAGAGCAGATTCAGTAGACATCTTGAGATAAAAGAAAAGAGAAAATCTATAGAAAATAGAGGGCAACAGCGGCTGAAAGAAGGGACAGCAGAGGATGTGAAAGGGATGGCGGTAAGAAAGAACCAACGGCGGCAAGAAAGAGGCAGTTCCAGCGAGCAAGAGTGGTGGACGGCTGGTCGGCTGTGAGGCCCTTAGGGCTCTGATACCATGAGAGATTTTAGGTTAGAGAAGACTTAGGGTTTGGGCTCTCAATCAATCGTATTGAGAGTTAGTGAAATTAATATATATAGGCATGTAAATACAATTGGGTAATTACATAATGGGCTTTACAATTGACAAAATATACAATTAACTATAATACATAATGGGCTACTCTATCAAATACCTTGCCGACAGAGCTCTTTATAGAGATGGGCAGTAAAATTATCCCTAGTATCTTCGCCTCTGAAACTCAGAAACAAATCATATTTCCACTCTCGTCTACATGAAGAAGAAGGTGAAGAAGCCATGAATACGAACTTCGTCAGGCAAGAATTTGACCTCAGAAGAAATTTCTCCAGTATCACATATTGGCGGGTTCGCTGGACCCACTTCAGTGTGAAGGCCAACGAATGGGATACAATAGGCATTAGATAATAGTTGGGCCAATAATGAAGACTCCTAAGCTACCAACAACATTGCCCGTCTATGGGCCATTTAAATAAGTAAATATAATGGCGTGTTAAAAGTATTTATATTTTCAAAAATTATATTATTAGTTTATTAGGGTAAATATATTTTACAAATTATATTCATAACATTTTCCTTCAACTTATTAATTCCCACTTTTTTCAGAGAACTTCTATGATATATCGGGAGTAGACTACTCCAGGACAGTAGGAGTACGCCACATCAGTATTATGTTGTCATGCCGTATTTCAATTGGTAGGAATACACCACACTAGCGTTATGTAGCATACTCCTATTGTCAGAGTAGTCTTCTTCCGGCATATATTAGAAATTATCCTTTCTCCAAAAGATTTCTCTTTCTCTTATATTTACTCTTCTATCTCATCTTCTATAATTAAAAATTATATTTTAATTTCTCTTAATATTCATTCATTTTTTCGTTATCCTATTTCAGAGTATGTTTTTGGTTTTTTGTCTCTTCAAAATTTTATATATATACTGAAAATCCTGCTTATATACAAATTTTATACCGCAGCAAACTAGTTTTCTTTAGGGGAGACGAATTACAGAAAAATATCATCATAGCTCAAAAGGTGATGCACTCCATGCGTATTAGGAAGGGCAGAAGGGGCTTAATGGCTATAAAGGTTTATTTGGAGAAGGCGCATGATCATTGGAGATGGGATTTTATTGAGGATACTTTGTATGATATGGGCATTCCTGGTTCTCTTATTAAGGTTATGATGCTTTGTATCAGGACCAGCTCCATGCAGATATTGTGGAATGGGTCGATGACTCAATCCTATCACCCTTGTAGAGGAATTCGCCTGGGAGATCCTATGTCTCCTTACTCATTCGTCTTATGAATGGAAAGACTGGCCTAGGGTATTAATAGAGCAATCCATCTTAACCATTGGCTTCCTATTCAGCTGAATTGATCTTGTCCTGATCTTACTCATCTTTTCTTTGCCGATGATATGTTAATCATTCAAAGAATCCTGGATTATTTTGGCTTGAACTCTGAGCAGAAAGCCAGTATTGCTAAAATTCTCATGTTCTTTTCCCCTAATGTGGCGCGTGGGCTAACTAATTTCTTTGGTTTCAAGCAAAAGAATGATGTGGTTCTCTATCTGGGGTTTCTTATGCTTCATTCCAGGATCCCTAAACAGACTTACAATTACATATTGAGTCTATCCAGGGGAAATCATGTGGCTGGAATGCTAGTAAGCTGTCTTTAGCTGGTCGAATTACTATAGCAAAGTCTATGCTGAGCTCCAGGGGTAATAGGTGTGCTGATTTTCTTACTAACTTTGCCTTCTCCAAGCCTATTGTTGGCCATTTCTTCGATGTTCCTCCTGATGGGTTGATGTATTTGATTCTTCAAGATGTTGCGGTGATGGCTTTCCCTTGTCTGTCTCAACTAGAACTTCGAGATTAGAATCCAAGAGGTACAAGAAACTTCTATAAATATTTGAAGAATTTTTAATCAAATTTCATCATTAATCAACATTGCATTTGTGTCTTTATGAAATTTGGAGTTTCATAAATACATTTTGCAAAACTACAACCACAACATGAAGATTACAAAACCATAAAAACCATACGTTACTTAGTTCATTTACCTCTAATATACTACCTTACCTTAACTTCGACAATCCTCCATCCCGGGGCTTAATGTTCCAAAACTAGTCTATTTTGTCAAGTTGGATACTCCACAGCTGACCATAACACGCAGTATCATAGAGAATAACCACTAATGGTCGTTTTTGAGATCTATACACGGATCATATCCAACGAACAAATGTTCATCCCCTAACAATTCTTGTGTCATACCAGCCTCCATAGTAGAAATGGAGATCATTAGAGTCTACATTCTCAACCACACCTGTCACTAACACCACGGAATGCAATAACAGCACAGATAATGAAACCAAAGAAGCCATTTTTAGGCAAACCTTAAGGCAGCTGGATTTCATCTGCAACTCGGCAACTTGTATTCCTTGAGAGAAGATACAAGATTCCTTTATCAATTGGAGACAAATAGTGATCAGATTCCTGTGTCATCCATGTCCGCTGTACCTTTTGAAAGAATCAACTAATTCTATCTTCACTGAGCAAGGTCTCGGTACTTACTCGCAACATTCTACTTGTGACTAGATCTTTAAGGTTTTCAAGCACATACTGACCTGCATCATTTGAACTAATTTGTCAAAAAAAATATAAAATTCGAAGGCCAAATTATACAGAACTTTCATGTTAGAGCAAAATATTTGATTAGACAATGAACCTAAACTAAATCTCAATGATTTGACCATGCAATGGCATCCAACTTCAAATTCCAGATCCCTATACTCCACAACATATAGGTCATGATTGGTTCACGGAATGGAACAGGGTGGGAATAGAATAGCTATTCTACGGAATGGAATAGAGGAGGAATGGAATAGCTATTCCTTTTCCTATCCTATTCCAATGTTTGGTTCAATATTGAAATAATATATGGAACATGTCATATTAAATCAAAAAAATAAAGAAAACTGGGTGAACATAGAAAATGTCAACTTGAAAAACCAAAATATGCATTACTTTCATTTTAGAGCAAAATAATTCCACGCGCTGAGTTGACATGCCAAACTTATTATTCTATCTTTACCTTATTTCCAATAACAGAGAGATATTACATAATTCATTTACCTATCATAATTTTACTTTACCTTACTTTAACCACTCTATGAAAAAACCCCAGGCTTAGTATTCCAAATTCAATGTATTTCGTCCAGCACAGTGCCCCATAACTGACCAAAGAGCAGGATTGTAAAGGGTGACCGCTGATGTCTTCAAGATATAATTCGATATTGACCACACGGTATTTATCAAACAAATGATCATTTCTAAGACCATCACACGGATCATATCCAACAAACACATGTTCCTTCGTCACAATTCTTGTATCATACCAGCCCCCAAAGTAGCAATGGAAATCATTTAAGTCTCCATTCTCATTTTGAAAATGGTATTTACATTTCACTCGGAGACCAGACCTGTCACTGACACCATGGAATGCAATAACTGCACAAGTAATGAAACCAAAGAAATCATTTTTAGCCAAACCTGAAGGCAGCTGCATTTCAGTTGCAAATCTCCGACAAATTTGATACAAAAAGCGATCGTCAAAACTAGGGAAGCAAAAACTAGATTCCCCTGCTAGTATAGAAGGCACCTGAAACATGAAACAAATTAATATGGGAGATGGTGTCTTTACTTAATGCAAGAGATATGAAAAGAAGGAAAAAAAGCATCTTGAGACCTCTAATCTTTTCGAGTTTTGTTGATCAAGTTCTTGATCTTTCAATTTAACATACTAAGCTCTCCATCTTTATAATCACATGTATTAAGTCCCTAGCTAGCAAGACAATTGGTTTTGAACATCAAACTCGATTAAAAATTTGCTTGCTTTCGGACTCTTAAAAATGCAACTCCAAATGCAAATAAAATGAGCAACACCCTTTAGTCAGAGTTTGGTTCTTACAACTAGCTTTATTGGTACCAGGGACTTAAACGTGTAAAACTATAAAGGGCCAATAACTTAATGTGTCAATCAGCAAAAATTAAAAAGATCAAGGGCCTTCAGATGCTTTTTTCTCTACAAAGAATAATACCTGACTGTATAGCCTTTTTGCATAAAGCTGAAATTTTGTCAAAGCATATTCTATGATTTTATTCCTTTCAAGCACACTCAACTTGTTACAATTAGTGAAAATGAACTCAAAAATGTTTCCCGCAGCCTCTTGTTCATCCATAGATACGAAGCTCAGATTAAGGCAGCCGTGGGCATCTAATCTTGTTAGGTTTGGGGGAAGTTCAGGTAAAGACCGAAGACGAATGCAATTTCTCACACCAAGATATTGCAAATCAAATAGCCGTTTCAGGCCTGAAGTTATTTCTATAAATGGATTTCCACTTAGATCCAAAGCCTCAAGTGACGATAAACAGCCAACGAAATGAGGCGCAACAAATAAACCACAATTATTGAGATACAGCTTACGTAGATATTGTATCTGCAATCCTCCTTTAGGAGAACATTTCATACCATAAAGGCAAAGATATTTACAGTTTTTCAACTCCAAACTTGATAGCACCTTCAACTTTCGAATTGGTGAAGGGAGCACTTTTATAGCTGTTCCATCCAGATAAAGATATCTCAAAGAATTCATATCCTCCAAAATTTCTGGGAAATTGTCAAATATACAGCAGCCTGAGAGATTAAGCTTTTGCAGATGTTTCAACTTGCAAATACTGCTTGGAAGAGTATGTAATCTGGTGCAGTTTTGCAGATTCAGTTCAACAAGTTCAAAGGATTGCTGTATCACCGAGGGAATTTCTTCTATTGCAGTGCCATCTAAACACAACTTCTTGATTTGTATTGAAACCTCTGGAAACTTTGTGATGCTAGAGCAGCCAGAGAGAACCAATTGCTCTAGAGATGCCAACCGAGAAATATCACTGGGAAGATTCTTCAGTCTTTTGCAATTCATGAGATCCAAACAAAACAGCCTGGAGAGCTGACCAATTGAAGAAGGAATCTCCACAATTGCAGTCCCACTTAAGTACAAGTATTTCACTTCACCACAAATCTTGGGAAACCTGGTAATATTTGAGCAACCGGAAAGATCAATGATCACAAGAGCTTTTAACAAATGCATACTTTCTGGAAGATTATGGAGCTGTTTGCAGTCCTTCAAATTCAATGTAATAAGTCCACGGACCTTCCCAATTGACTCTGGAAGTTCTTCTATAGCTGTCTTGTTTAAATTTAAGTAAGTCAAGTTTTCAGAAAACTCGGGAAATCTCCTAAGATATGAGCAGCCAGAAAGATTAAGTGTTTTGAGAGATCTCCATTGAGCGCCAGTGGGAAGGCTTAACAGGCTTGTGCAGCATCTCATGTCCAAATGAACAAGTTGATCTAGAAACTGAATTGATGGATGAACTTCTGCCAAGCTAGTACAATGCGCAAAAATCAAGCTCTCAAGATTCTTTGCCAGCGAGAGGTTTGGAAGTGCAAGTAAGTTCTTACAATTACTGAGATTCATCTCTTTCAAACTCACAAGATGCTATGAAAACAATAAACTGACTTCAGTAAATTACTTACACTAAACGCATTGAGGCCCAAAAAAATGGGGAAAAGATATTACCTGCATTCCTGACCACAGTTGTTTTACGTTGCTGTATGTCAGGTTAAGTTCAACTAGATTTTCTGCTTCAAACTTCGGAGGCATGGAGCTTAGTGGGTATTCTTCCCAATGAAGATAGCTTAATTTATCTGATAGAAACTCCAGGCCATCAGGAAGATATAATTTACAGCTGTTTCCAAATCCAGCACCGTAGATTTTCAGCAATCTGAGATTATGCATGTTGGCAAAGGCTTTTGAGCTCAAATTCACTTTTGGGATCTTCGATGTATCTAAAAATATCCCTTCAACCTTTTCAGATCCCTAAAAATCAATGTAACAAAAATATAAAGCTTAAATGCAATTAAAATTTCAAAAATTTATTTCAATTGGGAAAGTACATAAATATATGTGGAAGGCTCTAACCAGATTTTTAGTCAATAATTGGTAGACATCGGCATGACTCCACAATCTACTGCGCTTACCCAGCTCTTTAATTGATTCTTGGCGAACGATTTCATGAGCCATTTCTTGCAATAAATCATGCACATCTAACTTGTTTCCAAGGATAGTAATAAGGCATTTATCAACAAGAACACTAATTCCAATTCTGGCCGAGAAACCACAACCATCCATTATTCTCTGTACAAAATCAACTTGCTGCCCCGTAAAAAAACATGCAATATCAAGAAACATACATTGCTCTTCTTCATCCAGTGTGTCAAAACTTGCCCGCAACACGCTGAAAATTTCAGGCTGAGGAATTCTACCAAGTTTGTGCAGTGCACTTTCCTACTCTTGTTTCCCTCTGCCAAATAAAAAAGATCCCAAAACTTTGAGTGCCAAGGGATTTCCCTGAGCATAAATCACCGCCCTTTCAGATAGCTCCATATATTCTGCTGGAGGATGGTTTTTCTTAAGAGCATTCAAACTGAATAGTTGAAGAGCATCATCATCATTTAATCCTCGAACTTCATATAGTTCATCAACTCTATTCTTCAGAACTTGCTTATCTCTAGATGTCAATATAATTCTGGTACCCAAGCCAAAATTTTGTGTTCCGATCAGTTCATCTATTTGGCTAACAGAATCAATGCCATCCAAAACAAGCAATGTCTTCTTGTGTTGGAGCATGCCATCCGCAACTCGACAAAGCTTTTCCCTTAGACCAAGTAGCCCACCACGTACTGATTCTTCCTTGATATTTTTAAGAAAGCAGCAACATTCAAATTGACAAGAGAGAGTGTTAAATATAACTTTGGCAATAGTTGTTTTTCCTATGCCACCCATGCCCCAAATCCCTAGAATACAAACTTCTGACACCCCAATGTGTAATAACTTTGTAGTTTGTTCAATGTGCGAGTCTATTCCAATCAAGCCCTTCAAATCTCTCAAGTATGGACTGTTCAATTTCTTCCAAATATCTTCCACAATTTTTCTCACAAGTTCAGCCTCATACCTATTGAAAAGGGAAAAAAAAGACTGAGATGAAACATATGGTAAGAGAAACAAATTAAGAAAATAAAGGAGTAAATTTCCACAGTAACATCTTCTTTCAAATATGTCGAACACACAAGAAACTTGATAAAAAGAACTGCATCGATAGTTTTTCTCTGGTAATAGAAGTTTATAACCTTACAATGCTGCAATAGACAAAGAGCAAAAACACTCAATAAAGCCAAATAACAAAATTCTTGATTGTCCTTTCTTTCTCACCCAACACCAATACACACACACACACACACACATATATTTGTGTGTGTGTGTACTAACTAAAGCTAGAGTCTCTTGTAACTAACTTCCCATAGGCCCCAAACCACCACTCTCCTAATTTGCAAATTATCCTTTATTACCATTATTACATTCTCTATCACATGTCATTTCCATGACTAGAGGCATTAACTATATCATGACTTTAGAAAAGAATATTCTGCACCATTTTTTCCAATTCAATTGAGATACTCAACAAAACCTAAGCAATTAGTCCTAAAGTGTTAAGTGATTTGAAAGTTCATGTCATGTGGATACCAAATGACAGACATTCCAATTAACGAAACCAAATAATAAATTTATGATGATGATAATAAACATAATAATAATAAAAGAAAAGAAAAATTAAGTAAACAAAAGATGTGAATTAAAAAAAGAAAGAAGGAGAATTTTTCTTTTTTCCTTCTATTTGCTTTTTCTTCTTTCTTCCATCCCTTTCTGCTTTTTGGTAAGCCAAATACCAAAGTAACTTGATCAGTACCTAATTGCCTCAAGTATGAAGTAAAGTAGCATAATTTAGCAATCAAATGGCATTGGTCAACAGGAGTCAGGGATTCCTATCAGTTTAGAATTAGTTTGATGGATAAGTATCAATGTTTAGTGAAAATTGGTGTGGAATACTTTATCCATGTTTTGATCTAGCATTCTAGCAAGATAAAGAATGTTCTAATATGGACCATGGTGCCATCAACCACACACCTTCATCTTTAATAGCAGAAGTTCAGACAAATGATATAGTGTGCTATCTAGGACCATTCCTAGTGAAAAGCTATATGGATTAAATATAAATTGTCTCAAATGTTGGGTTAACTACCCACAGATGGAAAACAATATACCTGATATCCTTGGAGGCATATCCAGAAACGCCTGCAACAGTCCTCAGGACAGATCTCCATCTTGGTAACTTTTCCAATTGGTCCTTAAAATTCATCTGCAGCTGAAGAAGTGCATCTGCAAAAAGCCCACTTTGTTCTTCCACCTCAAATGGATTTACATTGTAGAAAACTGGTAATATTGTCTGTCCATGAATTTCCTTGCATTCAAGAATCTTAACCAATTCATCCAAACACCATGGAGAGGATGCATAGTTCTTGGAGAAAATGATAACAGAAATCAAAGAATCTTCAATAACTCTCAAAAGGGAAGGAGTTATCTCTTCCCCTCTTTCAAGGTCATTATCAATGAAGGTCTTTATTTTTTTACAACACAAAGCATCATAGAGATGACTAGTAAAATTATAACGGGTGTCTTCCCCTCTAAAGCTAAGAAACACATCATGCTTCCTTTTACGTGAAGCAGCAGAAGAAGAAGAAGATGCCATCATGGATACTTATACAATGAGAAGAGCAATCATACTACCAGAGATCACCTTTTTAAAAAAAAAAAAAACAATTAAATGTTAGGTGAAATTTCTATCGGAAATGAAGATTAGAAATTAAGGAGCGATGAACTGACCTGAAGAATGAAACTTTTACTTACAGTGAGATACGTTGCAGATCTTTTGTTCTGATATGGTGATCTGATTTGGATGTTAGATTATAGCAAAAAGAAGAAGAGGGTAAAGACTAAAGAGTGAAGACTCTGGGTCAGTCAACACTCAGCTTGCCTAGAAATAATCTTACATTTAACTTTTTCTTTCTCTCGTTTCTTATCTTTGAATTTTCTAACAAGTCGGCAACTACTTTTTACTTAGTAGGGTCAATCTTGGATCAAATCACTGTTGACATTCAGTCCATTAAAAAAAAAAAAAAAAAAAAAAAAAAAAACCTCTCTACAATAAGTTTACTTGACATACTTATGGACCAATTTGATCCAAGATGTCAAGTTCAAAGACAATCAGTTATCCCAAAGTTTGTTTTAGGATAAATTGACTCCCTGAAGAGGCAAAATTAACCCAAATTAACCCTTTATCCGTAACATCAGCGGAATAAAATATACGAACATATTTTCAAATTAACTAAACAAAAGAGACAAGTTTATCAATTCATGATAGATAACTTCCAGACATTTAGTTTCACTTCACAATACTTATATAGACAAAACTAGTACATATTCAACAGTTGAATACATGCTGCTCCATTCTTCTATTTTTGTTAACGTTAATGGTAGCAATCTAGCAGATTACATAGCAAAATATCTTACCCATGTCACAAGACGTGTCATGTATAGCCTTAATCACCTTCATCTTTCAATTCCACGTGACAAGGTGGAGGCAGGTCTTCTGTGACACCTAACTCCAAAATTTTATAACCTCTATACTCCTTCCAATATTTCTCGAATCACCCAATAATTTCCTTAATAACCTTCGCACCACCCAACAATATCTTTAATATCCAAATAAATTTCTCGTTGACATAAATCTTCAAATCCGTATATAAAATAATCTTATATTAATGCATCAATAAAATTAAATATAATCTATCTAATTTAATATACTTATTTGGCTTGGACTTGATAATTATTTATTATCAAGCTTCCTACGTACCCCAAATTCCGATTTGGGAATCAAAGCCACGTAGTTCTCCTAAACTTAAAATAACGTAATTATTGTTCCTCTACAACTTATTCCATATAACATATCACCCTATCACTATGCACTTATACGGTTCATATTGATACGAAGATACGAGTTACTATTTATAAATGCGGTATAATTTATATATACCACTATTCACCAAATTAAAAAAAAATTCACCCCAAACATTATATATTTCTCCAAATACACACATATAAATCTAACTTAAACAAATTTTCTAACAAATAATATAATTAATTTAACTCTAAATACTTAAATCATCAAAAACTCCAAGAATTAATATTGCTCAAAATAATTCATAGATCAATATAAAAATATTAAACTAACAAAGACTCGCCGGAAAATATTCCGGTCGCCGGAAAAATACCCATAATTCGAACGGAGAATACCACTAGATTCACAGCACTGCTAGGAATCCAAAAATACTAATTTTATTCTCATATAACTTCATATTTAGAATTAATTTACAAAAATACTCTAGAATTTCATTTCCAAATACCCTATCATATTGACCTTAAAATAAAATCTTAACCTACATATTGAATCGCTTAGTTCTAAACACGTACCTGAAATTTCATCGCAATCAGACCGCAAAACATTCACTTATCAAGATTATATATATATATATATATATATATAGAGCGAAAAGAAAGAGGTGGGGTGGGGAGAAACGTAATCCCAGGCAAAAGTGATATATATATATCTATAATTGATTTCGTCCAGAGACTTCTTCGTCTCACCGCCCACTTTTTATTTATTTATTTATTATAAAAATATCTTTTATTTATTATAAAAATATCTTTCTTTGAGAATTACCTTTTTACCTTTAATATAATATATTTTTACTTCTTAAATTCCTCCATACAATTTTTAATTCATTTCTATTATATCCTTCCTATATATATAATTTTCACCCCATAACTTTTTATTTTATTTATTTTTAATTATTATTTCATTTTTGTTATAACTCCCTCAAATAATTAATGGGATAACTAATTTATAATTTAGGCTTTCTTCTATATATATATATATATATATATATATATATATATATATATATATATATATTTAAATTAATCATAGTAATATTAAAGACAATATTAGGAATCAAAATTTACATATAAAAATTCGGGATGTTACATTTCTCCTCCCCTAAAAAAAATTTCATCCTCGAAATTTCTAATGAAACTCGAAATATTAATCTAAACTTTCATATTATTTTCCTCCAAATAATTGTACGTGTATACGAATCCAAAAACACAACCATTACTTTTACATAAATCTTAAATATTATCTCATTACATTAAGAACTTGAAGCTTATGTACTCCAGTTCATCCTAATTAGTTCTTTCCTTGCTACTATTTCTAAATAACACTTGCTTATTGAATTAATCGCTAAATTGATCATCAACCGCGAGTACTTAATAGCCAAATACTTTTATCATTTTACTATACCCCATAGATCTATTTCATGAGGACGTCAGTAAATTAAATTTTGAATCAAAAAATAATTTTATTCATCCATTTAAAATTTGTAAAAGTGACTTATTATAAACTCATTCACAGTAAAAATTTATATTTTATTTTATTTTATTTTTAACTCAAGTATCTTGTCATTCATTTTAATACAATAACTATATAAAATCATATCTATACCTTAAAAGAAATATAACTCATGCATATAATATTATTCATATAAAATTCAATCTACCAAACTAATCACAAATTCAACCATATGCACTTCCAGATTATTTCTGTTATCTTTTTCCACATATAACTATCAATTAAACTAATTAACCAACAATATTGGGTAATTTAATAATATTCAATCATTAATATGAAATTATATACTAGAAATCACCACAATACAAATAAATTCAAATCAAGTTTATACACAGAAATTAATTGCTAATTTCCTTGTGGGCAGCTTGTACCCTCTTTCTGATTATCTCCAAGGTTTTGAGCTCCTATAAATATGAATTCATATCAAATACAAATACATCATATATGTTTTCTTCCCTTTCTATGAGAACAGTCTCTTATGTATAACCATCCTCACGTATATATATAGGTTTTTATGACCTTACCACACTTAGAAATTCATAACTTTTGCCATATATATTCAAATGACCTGATTCTTATTTTATTTTACTCCCAACACACAAGTACATGACATAATAAAATCACATAATTTTCGGACTATCATATAATTTATTATCAACTTTATTTTCTAGCCCTGTTTCTGCCTCGTTTTACTTGAACAGCCCCTAGTAATTTCACTATAACTTTATCCGTACAACTTGGATCAAGCTAATTCTTTTTCCTACCTAAACTAGACACATAAGGGAACAACATATCCAAAAATAAGCAATTTCTGTATGCTAAAATAATTATGGCATAACTTTGAATCTAATCCTGTCTCTTTGATCATCCAGTTTTAAGCATATCCTCTTTCAAAAATTCTAGCTTTCACTATACTTGTCGAAAAATTACAAAATTTTGCACAAATATTCCTAAAACATAGATACACAATTTACTTTTTTATAAATTTTACTGATTCTACCTCTAAGACCACAAAAATAGTACCACAAAGTATAGATCATACATTTTTCTTCTTCTTCTCCACTTCTTTATTTCTCTTCTTCCTTTCCTCTTCTATATTTCCTTTCATTACTCTCTTCTTTAAATCCTCAAACTCATTCAACTCGGTCTACAACTCTTAATTTCAATCCATTATTCGATCACTTATTTGAGAATGCATATGGTTTTCTATTTCCTGTCCCAAATACTGGTGTAATAGAAATGCTCTTTTGAATATAAAAAAATACCATCATTTTCAATAATATATATGAATATATACTTAGAAAAGAAAATTCTTTTCTTTTGTTTCAAATCGTAACTTTTTTTTTTTCTATATTGGTATATCAAGTTATCAAAATTTCCATGTGGAACACCATAAGAAAAAGATGATTCCACAAAAATCACCTCATCATCTTTTCCACATTCGCATAAATCATTTTCCTCAATTCACTGGCTTTCACAAATTTCCCATGAAACTTCACGTGTTCCACATTCTTTGAAATTTTAAAACAATACATCGTAAATTCAAAATTATTCACAAACATTTGCATTATGGAAAATTTAAAACATTTCTCGAAAATCTAGTGAGTAAAATCACTTTTCTAAAGATATCCTTGTCATCTACACATATATATTTATTTGGAACTTATAACACTTGAGTCAGATGTAACAGACCAATGCATAATCGATGCAATGTACATTCTGACTCATAATATGTGATGTAATTTCATGATGCATGTGTGTATGCAATGACAACATCATCTGATCTCAATGTTAAAGTTCCAAAATATTCAAGAAAAATATTGCAAAACTCTTTTGAAAATTATCTATCGTATATGTTTTATCAATAATCATTATACACTCAATCACGAATCCCATTGATCAACTTCATAGAGCGAGACCACGTAGGGATGACTAACCAGCTCTAGGAAGCAACTGAAGATACTTGCGTGAAATCTTCGCATTTCACGTCTTATTACATATGAAATAAGCTCGTGGAAACCATGCATCCACGGCCAATCATATATAAAGTATGCGTGGAAACCTTGTGCATCCACATCTTATCACATATAAAATATCTATGTGGAAACCATGCATCCACATCTTAGCTTAATTAGTATCATCAACACAATACCCGTCATCATGGGCATGATCAAATAGTCTTATAATTGAGTGTATAATAACAATTGATCCGACATATATCATATTTAAAAACAATATATATATATATATATATATATAAAATAGAAAACTTAAAATTTTTTTTTTTTATTAAAACCACATATGCATTCTCAAGTCTGTATGCATCATTTTATCTTTTTATACTCGATTTCTAGTCAACCACAACATATTCATCTTAATTAACCTTTACGTTCTAAACACAATATTTGATTCACCATTATCAATTCACATACACTCTCTCTCGGTCCGAGGAAATATAACCTAAGCTCTGATACCATTAAATGTGACACCCAACTCCAAAATTTTATAACCTCTATACTCCTTCCAATATTTCTCGAATCACCCAATAATTTCCTTAATAACCTTCGAACCACCCAACAATATCCTTAATATCCAAATAAATTTCTCGTTGACATAAATCTTCAAATCCGTATATAAAATAATCTTATATTAATGCATCAATAAAATTAAATATAATCTATCTAATTTAATATACTTATTTGGCTTGGAATTGATAATTATTTATTATCAAGCTTCCTACGTACCCCAAATTCCGATTTGGGAATCAAAGCCACGTAGTTCTCCTAAACTTAAAATAACGTAATTATTATTCCTCTACAACTTATTCCATATAACATATCACCCTATCACTATGCACTTATACGGTTCATATTGATACGAAGATACGAGTTACTATTTATAAATGCGGTATAATTTATATATACCACTATTCACCAAATTAAAAAAAAATTCACCCCAAACATTATATATTTCTCCAAATACACACATATATATCTCACTTAAACAAATTTTCTAACAAATAATATAATTAATTTAACTCTAAATACTTCAAAAATTCATATAAAATAACCTACTCAAAATCATCAAAAACTCCAAGAATTAATATTGCTCAAAATAATTCATAGATCAATATAAAAATATTAAACTAACAAAGACTCGCCGGAAAATATTCCGGTCACCGGAAAAATACCCATAATTCGAACGGAGAATACCACTAGATTCACAGCACTGCTAGGAATCCAAAAATACTAATTTTATTCTCATATAACTTCATATTTAGAATTAATTTACAAAAATACTCTAGAATTTCATTTCCAAATACCCTATCATATTGACCTTAAAATAAAATCTTAACCTACATATTGAAATTCGCTTAGTTCTAAACACGTACCTGAAATTTCATCGCAATCGGACCGCAAAACATTCACTTATCAAGATTATATATATATATATATATATATATATATATATATATATATATATATATATAGAGCGAAAAGAAAGAGGTGGGGTGGGGAGAAACGTAATCCCAGGCAAAAGTGATATATATATATCTATAATTGATTTCGTCCAGAGACTTCTTCGTCTCACCGCCCACTTTTTATTTATTTATTTATTATAAAAATATCTTTTATTTATTATAAAAATATCTTTCTTTAAGAATTACCTTTTTACCCTTAATATAATATATTTTTACTTCTTCAATTCCTTCATACAATTTTTAATTCATTTCTATTATATCCTTCCTATATATATAATTTTCACCTCATAACTTTTTATTTTATTTATTTTTAATTATTATTTCATTTTTGTTATAACTCCTTCAAATAATTAATGGGATAACTAATTTATAATTTAGGCTTTCTTCTATATATATATATATATATTTAAATTAATCATAGTAATATTAAAGACAATATTATGAATCAAAATTTACATATAAAAATTCGGGATGTTACATCTTCAATATCAGAGCAGCCAGCTTCTGGATTTGCATGGATACACCTTTTGAAGATTTTGGTCCTGTACTATGCAAATCCCACATTTCTTAAATTCGTCTCAGCTGGGTTGTTCTGCTTTCTTCAGATGGATAATCTAGCCTGTGGTTGAAGACGAAGAACAAGCTAAGATGATCAAAACTAAGTGCTGAATCCCTAGGGACTGGAAATACATTGAACCAAGTCTGAAACTCTCCATTTTCACTGCTGACCTCAAGCCACCAGTCCGGCTGAGAATTAGGTCTCCACTTCACAACTGCACATACAGCGAACCCTGCAATGTTCCGCAAGTTTTCATCAGGAGAGAGATTTATTTTCAGATATGGTCCATCTGTATTCTGATGGTTGAACCAATTTGGAATTTCACGTCTAGGAAAGCAGGTATAAAATTCAGGAATCTAGTTGCCGGATTCCTGCATTTCTGTGCCATAAGAAAAGTATTTTAGTTTGTTAAAAGTCAAGGAGAAAGAGAAGGATAACTGTGCTAGTGTTAATAGAGATCTGCTTGCAGAATTTTGCGCATTGGTTCCAAAATTGGCAGCTGTTATAGTGTTTCATTAGGCACCGAATTAGTGCTACCCACAACAGGTAACTTTCAAGCCATGTATGTAGATATCATATCTACTTCGTCCTGATTGTCATTCAGCTTGGAGCAATATGAAAAACCTATATAAAAACTACGTCTCTTGCCGCATAATCTGAGCTTGTCAAATAACATTGGGAGAGTCTGCAGTGAAGTGCAGTTTTCCATTGTCAGATATTTAACACTTGATGGGAGAGGCGGCAAGGACTGAAGACTTTTGCAATTCCCAAACTCCAAATATTTGAGTTTCATAAGTGGAAAAAGATCAGGAAGACTTCCCAAAGAAATGCACCCTTTCAGGCTTTTAATAGTTGAAGGAAGATCAGGCAATGCTTGGAGCCTCTTGCAATTAGTAGCCTTAAGAGATATTAATCAGGAAAGAGAAACATCGCAGATCTTTTGTTCTGATATGAGAGTGGAAATTAAAAGATTCAAAAAAGTTCCTAAAATAGATGCACCATTTCACATTCAAACCTTCAATATTTGAAGATCAAGCAAATCATTGTAGCCTCTGACAGAATCAAATTCACAATCATTTTTCTGTAACAAAACAATACTTTACATAGTTCATCTGCATTACTTTAATACATGCATGCTCAAATCTACAATCCTGAACCAAATGGAGAGACCACCTGAATCTTAGCCATGGCAACAGGGGTTTCGGTCTAGGCAACCAACCCATGCGCCTCAGCCGCAAAGCAAGTCAAGTATGTCTCTTAAACAAGTTGTTACTGTTTTAGCTAATAGCTTGCAACGACATCAACAAGAAACCAAGTCTAGTATTTTGAATTTGGAGAACCAAAAGGCACAGCTGTGGGAAAGATGGAGAATCAATTGAGGTGAAGATTACTTGCGTGAAGAGACATTTGTTTATTTTAAAAGACTCCTGTTTTTTTTGTTTCAAATTTGATCATTGAAAATCCTTGAAAAAATGGAAAAATGTCATGTTCGGTGTCTATTTTTAATCAAATTTATCAATTGAAGATTTGTATATTTATCAACATTTCAAAATTGTACTTTTTATATCTATTGTATAAATGTAGATCACAAGCAAAGAGTGTACTTTGAAACATGATTGTTGAGTTTGTACTTTAGCTTGCAATTAGTACGTTTTAACGACTACTTCTGACAAACTTCAGCAAAATCGTTAACTAAATTATGAAGATACAAGATACAAGATTCCTCTATCAATTGGAGACAAACAGAGATCAGATTCCTATGTCATCCATGTCTGCTAATGATATTTGTACGAATCAGCTAATTCTATCTTCACTGAGCAAGGACTTGGAACTTGTGACTACATAGTGACCTGCATCATTTCAACTAATTTGTCAAAAACAAAAAAAAAAAAAAAGTGAAATTCAAAGACCAAATTTATAGAGAACATTCATGTTCAGAGTAAAATATTTGATTAGACAAACTCAATGATTTGACCATGCAATGGCATCCTACTTCAAATTCCATGTCCATGTACTCCACGACATATAATATAATGGTGGAAACAAAGCACTAAAAGACTTACAATGTGGTCAGATCAATGTCAAGTTGAAAAACCAAACTATACATTACTTTCATTTTAGAGCAAAATAATTCCACGAGCAGAGTTGAAGTGCCAAGCTTATCATTCTATCTTTACCCATTAACAAAACGATATTACATAATTCATTTTCCTATCATAATTTTACTTTAGCATACTTTAATAATGCTCAATTGAAAACCCCAGGCCTCCAAATTTATTGTGTTTTGCCCAGCACAATGCCCCATAGCTGACTAGAGAGCAGGATTGTAAAGGATGACCGCTGATGTCTTCAAGATATAATTCGATATTGACCACTCGGTATTTATCAAACAAATGATCGTTTCTAAGCCCATCACACGGATCATATCCAACAAACACATGTTCCTTCGTCACAATTCTTGTATCATACCAGCCCCCAAAGTAGCAATGGAAATCATGGAAGTCTCCATTCTCATTTTGAAAATGGTATTTACATTTCACTCGGAGACCAGACCTGTCACTGACACCATGGAATGCAATAACTGCACAAGTAATGAAACCAAAGAAATCATTTTTAGCCAAACCTGAAGGCAGCTGGATTTCAGTTGCAAATCTCCGACTATTTCGATACAAAAAGCAAGCATCATATCTAGGGAAGCACAAACTAGATTCCCCTGCTAGTATAGAAGGCACCTGCATCATGAAACAAATTAATATGGGAGATGGTGTCTTTATTTAATGAAAGAGATACGAAAAGAAGGAAAAAAAAAAAGCATCTTGTGGCCTCTAATCTTTTCGAGTTTTGTGGTCAAGTTCTTGATCTTTCAATTTAACATATTAAGCTCTCGATCTTTATAATCACACATATTAAGCCCCTAGTTAGCAAGACAATTAGTTTTGAACATCAAACTCGATTAAAAATTTGCTTGCTTTCGAACGCTTAAAAATGCAACTCCAAATGCAAATAAAATGAGCAACACACTTTAGACTGAGTTTGGTTCTTACAACTAGCTTTATTAGGGACTTAAATGTGTACAACTACAAATGGCCAATGACTCCATGTGTCAATGAACAAAAATTAAAAAGATCAAGGGCCTTAGGATGCTTTTTTCTCTACAAAGAATAATACCTTACTGTATAGCTTATTTGCATAAAGCTGAAATTTTGTCAAGGCATATGATACGATTTTACGCCTCCCAACAAAACTCAACTTGTTACAATTAGTGAAAATGAACTCAAAAATGTTTCCTGCGGCTGCTTGTTGACCTATAGATGTGACCATTAGATTAAGGCAGCCGTGGGCATCTAATCTTGTCAGGTTTGGGGGAAGTTCAGGTAATGACTTAAGACGAATGCAATTTCTCACACCAAGATATTGCAACTCGAATAGCTCTTTGAGGCTTGAAGTTATTTCTATAAATGGATTTCCACTTAGATCCAAAGCCTCTAGTGACGATAAACAACCAATGAAATGAGGCACAACAAATAAACCACAATTATTGAGATACAGCTTACGTAGATATTGTATCTGCAATCCTTCTTTAGGATAACATTTCATAACATAAAGGCAAAGATATCTACAGTTTCTCAACTCCAAACTTGATAGCGCCTTCAGCTTTTGAATTGGTGAAGGCAGCTCTTTTATAGCTGTTCCATCCAGATAAAGATATCTCAAAGAATTCATATCCTCTAAAATTTTTGGGAAATTGTCAAATATACAACAGCCTGAGAGATTAAGCTTTTGCAGATGTTTCAACTTACAAATACTGCTTGGAAGAGTACGTAATCTGGTGCAGTTTTGCAGATTCAGTTCAACAAGTTCAAAGGATTGCTGTATCAACGAGGGAATTTCTTCTATTGCAGTGCCATCTAAACACAACTTCTTGATTTGTATTGAAACCATTGGAAACTCTGTGATGCTAGAGCAGCCAAAGAGAACCAATTGCTCTAGAGATGCCAACCTAGAAATATCACTGGGAAGATTCTTCAGTCTTTTGCAATTCATGAGATCTAAACAAAACAGCCTGGAGAGCTCGCCAATTGAAGAAGGAATCTCTACAATTGCAGTCCCACTTAAGTATAAGTATTTCACTTCCCCACAAATCTTGGGAAACCTGGTAATATTTGAGCAACCAGAAAGATCAATGATCACAAGAGCTTTTAACAAATGCATACTTTCTGGAAGATTATGGAGCTGTTTGCAGTCCTTCAAATTCAATGTAATTAGTCCACGGACCTTCCCAATTGACTCTGGAAGTTCTTCTATAGCTGTCTCGTTTAAATTTAAATAAGTCAATGATAAAACCATAATCTTCATTTATTTTCAATGATAACTTAGTTAATTTAATTGATTCTTGTATTTAAATGTGGAATATTAATGTCATAATTTTCTTTTAGGTACAAAATCAAGTAATTAATAAAGATTGAGCAAAAATTAAGGAAATTGAAGATTAATTGGAGCAAAATTCGGATATGCTAAGCAGACTATTTTAAAGCACAATTTTACGGTTAGGCGTGGGCACGCTTAAAGCTTAAATCGGGAATTACTGCAACAAATCAGAAGAAGATTGAGGAGAGAGATATTTTCATGATTTGCATAAATTCTTTCCATTTTGAACGAGATTTGAAGATTTATTTAATTAGGATTCTTTTTATTTCTTTCCTTTCTTACCCTTCTCTTCTCTTATAAATAGAAGGGTTTTTCATTAGTTAGGGATCTTTTCTTTCTTCCATCTTCATTCTTTTACATTTTTATATTTTTGTTTTCTCTTAAGTTTTCTTTTATTTCTTTGTTTTTTATTTCAAGCCATGAGTGGCTAAAACATATTCTAGCCGTGTTTATCAAAGTTTGATTCCTTAATAAAAATTGTGAGAATTGTTCTTCAATTTTATTTCTTTTCTTTTATGTTTGAATATCTTCGGTATACTTGAGATTTTAGTTGATGTGAATTTTGACGTCGTATTCTCATCAATTAAATACTTCTAATTGGATCTATGAATTCGTATATGTTCATAAGATTCAATAAAGTGGAAAATAAATGTATTCAATAAAATTAAATTGTTGGAATTACATTTGTGAAGATATTCAATGCACCTTAAATAATCCAATTCGAGTATTATTGGGTGTTGAATGGTGGCTTTTCTAAATTTTAATGTTGTTTACAATCTAAATCTTAAGAGCTAATTTAGGATTGATTAGTAAACAAGATTTATTTGCGGATCAATTCCCATCTAAATTACAATCTAAGGATAAGTAGAGTATTAGAGCTTGTTAATACTCATAACCATTCCATTAGAGAAAGAAATATATATTTATATTCAATGATCAATTTAAAGGAATCAATACTGAGGTAAATTATGGCTGGAAATTCTTTCTATTATTTTATTACAATTATATTTTTCGCTTAATTTTATTATCAAATTGATTATTTCACAAAACCCCCCTCTTTTAATTGTTGTTTTTGAATTTTAGATAAATAAACTCAGTCCCTGTGGATCTCGACCCTACTCGCTAATACTACAAATTTTAATTGCGAGAAATAGGAATTTATTTTTGTTGCTTTCGACACCTAACAAATTTTGGCGCCGTTGCCGAGGACTGGCGTATTATTTTCTAAAATTTTATGACCCGCACTGCTCGTGGAAGTGATTTTCAATTTGATCCTGAAATTGAGAAAACTGCTAAAGCATTGAGAACATCCGCGAAGCAGCGAAAAAATCCATCCACTTCTTCCATATCTGAATCTGATTTTGAACTCGATTTGTTAAATTTCTTTGACGAATCTGAAACAATGGCTAATGTTGAACAGCCTTTACGTGCTACAATTAACCCGGATGTTAATCAACAGCCATTGTGTATTGAATTGGGAAATACAGAAGCAAATTTTGAGTTAAAATCTGGTTTAATTCATTTACTCCCTACTTTTCGTGGCATTGCAGGTGAAGATCCCCATAAACATTTAAAAGAATTTCATGTTGTTTGTTCTAGCATGAAACCTCAAAATGTAAATGTAGACCACATTAAAATGTGCGCTTTTCCGTTTTCTTTAACGGATAAAGCAAGAGATTGGTTATACTATTTACCCCCGGGATCTATCACAACCTGGAATGATTTACAAAGACAATTCCTTGACAAATATTTTCCTTCTTCTAGAGCTACCAATATTAGAAAAGATATTTGTGGAATTCGTCAAAGTAGTGGAGAAACGCTCTATGAATATTGGGAGAGATTCAATCAGCTTTGTGTAAGCTGCCCTCATCACCAAATTTCTGACACTCTTCTAATTCAATATTTTTATGAAGGTTTGCTATTGCAGGATCGGAACATGATTGACGCATCAAGTGGTGGTGCTTTAATAGATAAAACACTCACTCAAGCAAAGGAGCTAATTTCCAAAGTTGCTGCAAACACACAACAATTTGGCATTAGACATGATGCATCAATAAAAAATGTTAATGAGGTAAGGGTCCATGCAATTGAAAACTCTCTTAAGGATCTGACTTCTCTTGTGCAAAAACTGGTTGTAGGAAATCACCAACAAGTCAATTGTTGTGGAATTTGCTCTAAAATTGACCATTCAACGGACGCCTGTCCAACTCTTCAAGAAGGAGAACACGTTAATGCTGTAGGAGGCATCCAAGGACAGCAATATCAAAGGAAATATGATCCGTATTCTTCAACTTATAATCCTGGATGGAAAGATCATCCAAACTTTAGTTACGGACAGAAAAATAAATAATTTCCAACAGCCCAATTTCCAGCCACGACAACCTGTACCTCAACCTCCTCCAAAACCAGGTAACTCTCTTGAAAATATTGTTTCTTCTCTTGCTAATAGTGTGCAGCAAATGCAGCAAAATTCTGTAGCTTTTCAGCAAGAAATGAGGACTTTTCAGCAGAATACAATGACCTTTCAACAAGATACGAAAGCTAGTATTAAAAATTTGGAGAATCAAATGAGTCAAATAGCAATTACTGTGGGAAAAATGGAAAACCAGAATTCTGGAAGATTGCCATCACAGCCCGAAGTGAATCCACGACTCAATGCAAGTGCCATCACGCTAAGAAGTGGAAAGGAGTTAAAAGAACCTATAAAAGAACCCTCTAAATGTGCTATAGAGGAAGAAATTGAGAAAGAAGTAGAGCTGTCACATTCTGAAGTTTCAAAACCGGTGCAGCCACATGTTACTCTACCCCCATTTCCAAGTAGATTGGCGAAATCAAAGAAAGAACAGCAAGAAAGAGAGATTCTGGAAGTATTTCGAAAATTGGAGGTCAATATTCCCCTTCTTGATGCTATCAAGCAAGTGCCAAGGTATGCAAAATTCCTTAAAGATTTGTGTACTAATAAAAGAAAATTGAAGGGTGATGAAAAAATTCATATGGGAGAAAATGTGTCTGCTGTTCTCCAAAAGAAGTTACCACCTAAGTGCAAGGATCCAGGTATGTTCACCATTCCTTGTAAAATTGGTAATTTAAAGGTGGAAAGAGCAATGATAGATTTAGGAGCATCAATAAATGTTATGCCTAGCTCAATTTATCATTCTATGAATATGGGACCTTTAAAAGAAACAGGAGTAATCATCCAATTAGCTGATAGGTCCAATGCATATCCTGAAGGTGTTTTAGAAGATGTTTTAGTACAAGTTAATGAGTTAGTGTTTCCTGCAGATTTTTATGTGTTGGATATGGAAGAAGATCATTCTTCTAAATCTGTACCTATCTTATTAGGGAGACCATTTTTGAAAACATCTAGAGCAAAAATTGATGTGGCTGAAGGCATTCTTACTATGGAATTTGATGGAGAACTAATTAGATTTAATATCTATGATGCTATGCGTTTTCCTAGTGATGTTAATGCTGTTTTTCATATTGATATTATTGATAAATTAACTCAGCAAGTGTTTGAACTCACTGATGCAGATCATTGAAAGTTAGTTATCAATGAAGGAATTAATTTTGAAAAATTAAACAGCCTTGAAGAAAAGTTTGTCATCAATGAGGAGCTGGAAAATTCAATTTCCAGCTTAGAAAGTTTAAAGCAAATCAGGTATAATATATCGTACATTGATTTGCCCATATCTAACAGCAAACTTTTACCTTCAATTTTGCAGGCACCCAAGATAGAATTGAAGATTCTGCCCGAACACTTGAAATATGCTTATCTAGGCGATGATCAGACATTACCTGTGATAATTTCCAGCAAATTAACAGTTTTAGAAGAAGAAAAACTCGTACGAACTCTTAGAGAATATAAGAAGGCCATTGGATGGACCATTGCTGACATAAAAGGCATCAGTCCCTCTACATGTATGCACAGAATTCTGCTGGAAGATGGTTATAAGCCTACAAGAGAAGCTCAGCGTAGACTTAACCCACCAATGATGGATGTAGTAAAAAAGGAAATCATGAAACTTCTTGATGCAGGTATGATCTTTCCAATTTCTGATAGCAAGTGGGTAAGTCCGGTTCAGGTAGTGCCCAAAAAGACTGGTTTCACTGTAGTAAAAAATGATAATGGTGAATTAGTTCCAACCCGGATACAAAATGGATGGAGGGTCTGTATAGATTATAGAAAATTGAATTCTTCTACCAGGAAGGATCATTTTCCTTTACCTTTTATTGACCAAATGCTAGAAAGATTGGCTGGTTGTTCTTATTATTGTTGTCTTGATGGTTATTCAGGTTTTAACCAGATTCCTGTAGCCCCCGAAGACCAGGAAAAAACAACATTCACGTGCCCTTTTGGTACGTTCGCTTATCGCCGTATGCCATTTGGCCTATGCAATGCTCCGGCAACGTTTCAAAGATGTATGGTTAGTATTTTTTCAGACTATGTGGAGAACATCATAGAGGTATTCATGGATGACTTTACTGTTTATGGTAATTCATTTGATGATTGTTTGAAAAATTTGACTAAAGTGTTAAAAAGATGTATTGAAACAAATTTAGTATTAAATTATGAGAAATGTCATTTCATGGTTGATCATGGTTTAATATTAGGACATGTGGTTTCATCTAAAGGAATTGAAGTTGATAAATCTAAAGTTGACTTGATTAAATCTTTACCTTACCCCACTTCCGTAAGGGAAGTACGGTCATTTCTTGGTCATGCAGGGTTTTACCGAAGATTTATCAAAGACTTCTCAAAGATTACTCAACCCTTAACCAAATTGTTACAGCTAGATGTCCCTTTTGAATTCAATACAGAATGCAAAGCATCATTTGATCAGCTCAAAAGATTGTTGACAACAGCACCGATTATCCAGCCCCCGAATTGGGAATATCCATTTGAGATAATGTGTGATGCTAGCAATTATGCTGTAGGAGCAGTATTAGGACAGAAGATTGGAAAAAATACTCATGCTATATATTATGCTTCAAGAACTCTAGATAGCGCTCAAAGAAATTACTCCACAACAGAGAAAGAGCTTTTTGCTGTAGTATTTGCATTAGAAAAATTTCGGTCATATTTATTGTGTACTAAAGTCATTGTTTATTCTGATCATGCAGCATTGAAGTATCTCCTTGACAAAAAAGACACGAAACCAAGATTGATGAGGTGGATTCTACTTTTACAAGAATTCGACTTAGAAATCAGAGATAAGAAAGGAAAAGAAAATTCAGTTGCTGACAACTTGAGTAGAATAGTGCTCAGTGAAAATCCTGTACCTGTGCAAGAATCATTCCCAGATGAGTATCT
Source organism: Euphorbia tirucalli (assembly GCA_039660915.1). Lineage (NCBI taxonomy): Eukaryota > Viridiplantae > Streptophyta > Magnoliopsida > Malpighiales > Euphorbiaceae > Euphorbia > Euphorbia tirucalli. The sequence continues at coordinate 752,179 of CM077640.1, forward strand.
TTTTAAAGTTCAAAGTTTTAATCCATGGTATGCTGACATTGTAAACTATTTAGTTACTAAAACACTACCCAATGATTTGACTAAAACACAAAAAGATAAAATCAAGAGTGAGTCGAAATATTATATTTGGGATGATCCATACTTGTGGAAGCACTGTTCTGATCAGATAATTCGTAGATGTATACCTGAAAGTGAATATTTGTCCATCTTAAAGTTTTGTCATTCCTACGCCTGTGGTGGACATTTTGGTCCGAAAAGAACAGCAAGGAAGGTGTTAGAATGCGGATTATATTGGCCTACTTTGTTCAAAGATGCATATCTATTTTGCAAGTCTTGTTATAATTGTCAAAAAAGTGGTAATTTAAGCCATAGAGATCAAATGCCTCTTTCCCCAATTTTAATATGTGAAATTTTTGATGTATGGGGAATTGACTTTATGGGTCCATTTCCATCTTCTTTTGGCAATATATATGTTCTTTTAGCAGTAGATTATGTATCAAAATGGGTGGAAGCTAAAGCCACCAGGACTAATGATGCTAAGACTGTTGTAGGATTTGTGAAAAATCACATTTTTACCAGGTATGGAACACCCAAGGCAATTATCAGTGATAGAGGTACACACTTCTGTAATCGTGTCATAGAAAACGTGTTGAAGAAATACAATGTGATGCACAAGGTATCCACAGCTTATCATCCACAGACAAATGGTCAAGCTGAGGTGTCTAACAGGGAAATCAAATCAATTTTGGAAAAGACTGTCAACACAAGCAGGAAAGATTGGAGTACTCGTTTAGATGATGCTCTTTGGGCTTACAGAACAGCATACAAGACTCCAATTGGTATGTCTCCCTATCGACTCATTTACGGTAAGCCCTGTCATCTTCCTGTAGAGCTTGAACATAAGGCCTATTGGGCAATTAAACAATGTAATATGAGTATGGATGAAGCTGGTAATCACAGGAAATTACAATTGCAGGAACTTGATGAAATAAGACATGATGCTTATGAGAATTCTAGAATTTATAAAGAGAAGACTAAACTTTTTCATGATAAAAATATTTCCAGAAAACAATTTGAAGTTGGTCAGAAAGTTCTCTTGTTTCATTCTAGACTTAAACTATTTCCTGGGAAATTAAGGTCAAGATGGGTAGGACCTTTTCTGGTGACTAAAGTGTTTCCTCACGGTGCAGTTGAAATTCAGAGTTGTAGCACTGGTAAAATATTTAAGGTTAATGGACACCGTCTAAAACCTTATTATGAAGAATTTCAGGTAAACAATTTGGAGGTGGTCACTTTAGAAATTCCTGAATACAGAGACTGAACTGGAATTTTCGTCTAGCCAAAGACGATAAATGGAGGCACTGGTTGGGAGGTAACCCAATAAGAATTGCAAAATTAACAATAGGTAATTATTTCTTTTATTGATTTATGTCACAGTCTAAATTTACTGTTCATACGTCTTCAACCTTTGTTATAGCAAAAGAGAGCAAGTGCAGGTCATTCTCTGGTGAAGGTATGTTTAATAATGGGTACTGTGGTTTAAATGGTAAAAGATATTATAGTTATTTGTTTTTGTTTTAAGTTTAGTTTGTGTGCTGTTTTAATATTTTTCTTATTTTGAGAGTCCTTTTAATCTTTACTTATTTACTACTCACATGTTAATCCTTATTTATTTGTTTTAAGTTTAGTTTCTCTCTCCTCTCCCATTCTTTCTTCTCCTCTTCGCGACCTCACCTCCCTTCACCAACCCCCAACCCTAGCCACCACACATACAGCCGCCCATCCCTTCGGCACTGCAACCCGACGCCACCTTCCACCGGAGTCCCGATTTACCCTTTCTTCTCGGTGTTACTTATCTCGATTTCGTGACTCTATCCACCAACAACGATCGCGAATCACCGACTCTCTCCTTCCCTCTGCTTTTCGGTAGTCTCCATCTGCACTTACCACCAATACATATTCCCTGCAGCTCGACAGTAAATCGCCTTGACAAACCGGTTTGAATCTCTTCTTTCCCTTTGCTAATTTTTCAGTTTAATCCAGGCTAGGAATTTGATGGTTGCGGTTCTCAAATATGGTTGCTATGCATGAGAATTTCTTTTAGGATAATCGATTTCTAGAAATTCAATCTGAGCTGCTGTCGAGAGAGTATGAATTTTAGGACTCTTCTTGTGCTAGTTGTTGCACAGGTAACTTTATGAAAAATATTGCAAGCTGTCTTCAATTCAGTTACAATCTTACCTTGCTGAATTTTACGCTTCCTTAGCATATGAGACTACTGATTTTGTTCTCTACACCGGGTTCTTATACATGTTAATTCTTGAAGCTGACATTGAATTGCTGTAATTTCACTTGAGCTGCTGAATTTTAGACATCAATTCCAATCTGAATTAATTGTGAATCTGTTGCTCTGTCACAAATTGCTACTTGAATTGTCATTATAGGATATTCTGCAATTCTACTGTTGCAATGACCTATGAGTTTTTCAAACTAAAACAATGTGCAGCTATTTAGATTCTTAAGCAAATTCTCTGCCTCAGTGTGATTTATTGGATTGCTGAATTTATGCTGGTTGTTCTATATTATCACATTATTTTGCTGAAATTCTGCTCATTATCTTGCCATTTTCAAACAAGAGTCGTTCACTCACAGTTTCAAGTTAGTATTTTTCCTAAATTGACTTCTTGCATATTCTTTTAACAAATTGAAATGACAATGCATATTGTTACTGCAACACATACATCTCTTTTAGATATCATTAGGAAACTATACTGAAATTGTGGAGCTGCTTTGGCTGATTATTTATGAAAGAAGTTGGCCCATCTCACGTTGGCATCATCTATCTGATCGGGTTCAGCAATTGGAGGAGGTGCTGCGCAATTATGAACAAATCAAAAATTCATGGAGGATCTCTTCAAGCATTTGGGGCTACCGACTCCCTCTCTTTGAGGCAACTTCAGGGCAGTACCTTGTTTTTTTTTTTTTTTTTGCTTTAATTGTCTTTTGATCCTATTTTCTACATTGGGGACAATGTAGATGATAGGTGTGGGGAAGGATTTTATATTGGTTTGTATTTCTTAATACTTCCTATATTTTGACACATGCTACACTTTAATTAGGCAATATATCTAAAGAATTTTTAATGTTAAAAACTTCATGTCTAGATCCTTGATTGAATCCATATGCTATCAATTTGAAGTATTTTCTTGCTTAATCTTTGAAATCTTTGGATTTGAGTATGAAATTTTTCTTGTCTTTTAAAAGTCAAATTAGCATGAAGGATAAGGCAATAGTAGTTTGGTAATTAGACACAAAATGATCATAATTTATGGGAGAATAACCACAAAAGTTAAGCGATTCCTGCAGTACGCTATCAAAAGTGCACATGAAATCCGCACCAATATAGGTTTTTATCGTTAGGTCAAGTATTTATGGTGTGCAATCAGCTCACTTTGGTATCACAGAGATGCTACATGCGTAGATGTGGTTGGATATGCCCTGCAAATAAAAATCAAAGAACAAAAGCATGTAGCTTACCTCAGCGGCACAATCTCTTTCTGAAATGAGTAGCACTATTTGAGCAATCTTGTTCATGTCTACCATTAGTTTGATTCATATTCTGACTACCACTAAACAAGGATCCTCCTGATTGGATTAGCTCCTCCATATCCCGACCATGTAATACGCGCATGCCACATTTCTTGATTCCCTCTCCATAGCAAGTAAGCAACACCCCGTTTTTTCTATATGCATAACACACTTCTTTCATGTCCATCATAAAGTTAACCAAGATCATATAAAGATGATCCGTTGCTGCTGGACTGCTACTGGGTGGCATGAGAGGTAAAATATCAAACCTTCTCCTATTATTGAATCTGATACTCCATGACATATTCTTATTTAATTTCGAAAATGCTTCCCTTTTAAGAAGGATGCAAACAGCAAACCCGAAAATATGTGGGACTTTTCTACCTCACATCTCAATGAATTAAGCCACTTGCACTCCTCTCATTAAGACTTGGTCTATATCTAAAATCTTTCATGGTATCAGAGCCACGGATTAAAATGGGACCATTAAAATTGGACCATGGACATGAAATGTAGCCAAATGTGCTAGTCCGGTCCACGAACTGTCAAGTGAAATTTCACGTCAAAATTTGGACCATGGGCATGAAATGTAGCCAAATGTGCTAGCCCGGTCCGCGAACTGACAAGTGAAAATTTCACTTGAGGGGGGAGTGTTGAGATGTGAGGTAGAAAAGTCCCACATCGGCCAACAATGAGCAAAATAAAGAGCTTATAATTAGAAAGGGTAAACCTATTACTTGACTTAAGTCATGCTAATAGTTAGACTCATCTCATTAAAAAGCAAACTAAAATGAATTAAGCCACTTGCACTCCTCTCATTAAGACTTGGTCTATATCTAAAATCTTTCAAATGTGAAACAAATTGAAGAACAATTTTATTTATTTTATCAAAAACTCATTCATACAAAATGTTATGTATACAGTATATAAAGAACAGAAACGAAAAGTAAAGTTTGTTAATTCCCGCGTGAAATTAGTTTTGAATCAAGGGCTCAGATGGAGAGGAAGGAATGGTTGAGATTGTGTGATGATATTGGGTATAATTCAGCCGGCCCAAGTCTTTCAGCTGCAAGCCCAAACTTCTCTTCTTATTCCTCTGATTTCCACACCCCCTCCTCAAGATGGAAGTGAGAGAGCAGGAACCAAACCCATCTTGTGAAGAGCTGGTTGCATCGTGTCAGAACTTAAGCCTTTGGTGAAGAGATCTGCTAACTGCTGTGTAGTGCAAATATATGGTGTCTGAAGAAAACCAGTGGCAATGTGTTCCCGTACTAAATGGCAGTCAATTGAGATGTGCTTGGTTCTGTCATGGGCAATAGGATTGTGGGCGAGTGCAATGGCTGATTTGCTGTCACAATGCATAGTAACAGGCAGCTGTATTTGAATACCAAAATCCTGCAAAATGTATTGGATCCATTTAAGTTCACAGCTAGTGGAAGCCATACTCCTGTATTCTGCTTCTGCACTTGAGCGACTAACAGTGGCCTGTTTCTTTGTCTTCCAAGATATCAAAGACTGACCAAGGAATATGCAGTAGCCAGTGAGGGACCTGCGGCTTAATTTGCACTTAGCCTAGTCTGCATCACAATAAGCTGTTACTGTATAAACATCTGTAGTACCGGGATAAAATAAGCCATAATTCAAAGTTCCCTGTAGATATTGCAAGACATGAAAGGCAGCCTGCAAGTGATGAGTGCAAGGATGCTGCATGAATTGACTCAGCTGTTGTGTGACAAAAGATAAGTCAGGCCTTGTAAACTGAAGATACAACAATCTGCCAACTATTCTTCGAAAAACAGAAGGATCTTGGAGTGGTTCTCCTGTAATTGTGAGATCAAACCCAGAAAGCATAGGGCTTGGAACAGACTTTGTCTCAGACATATGAGCATCTTTAAGAATATCAGGAATGTATTTTGTTTGAGATAAAAACAAGCCAGAAGTTGACCTTGCAATCTCAATACCTAGAAAATACTTGGCTGGACCCAAATCTTTTATAGTAAAAAGATCATTCAAATAAGACTTCACCTGATCAATTTGCTCCTCATTTTTGCCTAAAATTAATATATCATCAACATAGACAAGTAATCCAATAAAACCAGCAGCAGCATGTAAGGTAAAGAAACAATGATCATGAGATCTTTGAAAACCAAAACTCAGCAATTTGGTAGATAGTTCCCTATGCCACTGCCTCCCTGCCTGTTTCAGGCCATACAGGGTAAACCTATTACTTGACTTAAGTCATGCTAATAGTTAGACTCATCTCATTAAAAAGCAAACTAAAATGAATTAAGCCACTTGCACTCCTCTCATTAAGACTTGGTCTATATCTAAAATCTTTCATGGTATCAGAGCCACGGATTAAAATGGGACCATTAAAATTGGACCATGGACATGAAATGTAGCCAAATGTGCTAGTCCGGTCCACGAACTGTCAAGTGAAATTTCACGTCAAAATTTGGACCATGGGCATGAAATGTAGCCAAATGTGCTAGCCCGGTCCGCGAACTGACAAGTGAAAATTTCACTTGAGGGGGGAGTGTTGAGATGTGAGGTAGAAAAGTACCACATCGGCCAACAATGAGCAAAATAAAGAGCTTATAGTGTTGAGATGTGAGGTAGAAAAGTCCCACATCGGCCAACAATGAGCAAAATAAAGAGCTTATAATTAGAAAGGGTAAACCTATTACTTGACTTAAGTCATGCTAATAGTTAGACTCATCTCATTAAAAAGCAAACTAAAATGAATTAAGCCACTTGCACTCCTCTCATTAAGACTTGGTCTATATCTAAAATCTTTCATGGTATCAGAGCCACGGATTAAATTGGGACCATTAAAAATTGGACCATGGACATGAAATTTAGCCAAATGTGCTAGTCCGGTCCACGAACTGTCAAGTGAAATTTCACGTCAAAAATTTGGACCATGGGCATGGAATGTAGCCAAATGTGCTAGCCCGGTCCGCGAACTGACAAGTGAAAATTTCACTTGAGGGGGGAGTGTTGAGATGTGAGGTAGAAAAGTCCCACATCGGCCAACAATGAGCAAAATAAAGAGCTTATAATTAGAAAGGGTAAACCTATTACTTGACTTAAGTCATGCTAATAGTTAGACTCATCTCATTAAAAAGCAAACTAAAATGAATTAAGCCACTTGCACTCCTCTCATTAAGACTTGGTCTATATCTCATTAAGAAGAGAAGTTTGGGCTTGCAGCTGAAAGACTTGGGCCGGCTGAATTATACCCAATATCATCACACAATCTCAACCATTCCTTCCTCTCCATCTGAGCCCTTGATTCAAAACTAATTTCACGCGGGAATTAACAAACTTTACTTTTCGTTTCTGTTCTTTATATACTGTATACATAACATTTTGTATGAATGAGTTTTTGATAAAATAAATAAAATTGTTCTTCAATTTGTTTCACATGGTATCAGAGCAGACAAAGAAGAACGATCCTTGAAGATGCCGCCTCGACGGAATAACGGAAATCGGTTCCACAATCTTCCACCAGAAGGAGTTAGGGAAGATGAACCAGAGACTGAAATTGAAGAACAAGCGGCAATTACTGCTTCCGCGATGATTCAAACGAATGAAAATCCTGGATTGGTGCTCACATCGGTCCAGTTGTCTGGCAACAATTATATGGCATGGAGCAGAGCGATGGTGAGGGCTCTGAAGGTGAAGGAAGTTTCAGAATATGTTTTAACAGATTTGGAGATTCCTGCTGAAGGATCTCAAGCTTATCGCAAATGGCTTAAAACAGATTGTTTGGTCACTTCTTGGGTATTGAATTCCATTTCCAAGGAAATTACAGACGGATTCCAGTATGTGTCAACAGCAAGAGAGTTGTGGAACGATTTAGCTCACCGGTTTGGGGAAAGCAATGGACCTCAAATTTTCCAGATCAAGAGAGAGATCAGCCTCTTAACTCAAGGTACTCTTTCTATTATGATGTATTTCAACAAATTAAAACGCTGCTGGGATGAATTAGCTTTTTTAAGGCCGATTCCTTCTTGCAAATGTGGTGCAATAAGGAATTGTGTGTGCAATGCCTTTCAGAGGATTACTGATATGAATGAGGAAGACAAACTCATTCAATTCCTGATGGGATTGAATGACCAGTATGACCATGTCCGTAATCAGATTTCACTCATGGATCCTCTGCCAAATTTAAACAAAGCGTATTCTATGTTATTGCAAGTGGAGAAACAGAATGAGATTGCAATTGAACAAACTGTTGATATAGCAAGTTTTGTGCGAAATGATAAACACAAGAAAAATAATTTTGTGAAAGGGAAAGGGAAGAAGAAGTATGAGTCCAAAGAAGATCTCTTCTGTGATAATTGTGATTCTGTTGGACATGTACGAGCAACCTGTTTTGAATTGATTGGATATCCAGATTGGTGGAGCAAGAACAAAGAGACTCGAAAGGAGAAAACTACAACTAATAAATCTGGATCAGGAAGCAAAACTAGAGCTAATGCAGTTTGTGGTAGTGAAATTGTAACTAAGAACACTGACAGTGATATTGAATCCTTCTCTGAAGAACCAGATATGACAACAATGATTAAAGAGGTGTATAAGATGATGAAGGGAAAGGCAGGTTCAGAATCACCTCTACATGCAACAGACTTTTCTGCATTTGCTGGTTTTTCAGGTCAGTGTTCTGTTACCCCTCTATCACTTGATAGCACTAATGTTTGGATAGTTGATAGTGGTGCTACATCACATATGTGCCATGTCAGGGAAGTATTTGATCAGCTGAAACTGTTTATGCATAGGCAAACTGTAACACTGCCTAATGGTAATATGGTAAATCTTAGGTATAAAGGGGATGTGATATTGTCTCCAAAATTGAAGTTGAGGGATGTTTTGTTTATCCCACAGTTCAGATATAATCTCTTGTCAGTTAGTCAAATAATGCTGTAAACTCAATTGGAAGTGGTTTTCGCTGAAAATTGCTGCTGTATACAGGACCTACATTCTAAGAAGCTTGTGGCTGTAGCTTGGAAGGTAGATGGTCTGTATTTGTTGGATGGCAATTCTTTTTCTATGTCTGTATTAGAGAAAGTGCAAAGGTGTGTCAATACTAATAATGCTGTTGTAGCTTCTGTTACTGCTGTTCCAAATCTTTGGCATTTGAGGCTTGGTCATGCTTCTATTGATGTATTAAGCCATATAAAAGATAATAAAGTGAGTTTTCATTGTTTACATGAAGATTGTACTGTGTGTCATTTGGCTAAGCAGCATAGATTACCTTTCAGTCGCAGTAGAAGTGTAGTCACAGCACGTTTTGATTTACTGCATGCTGATTTATGGGGACCCTACAAAGTTCCCTCTCTTACAGGAGCAAGGTATTTCTTAACCTTAGTGGATGACTTCACCCTTATAACTTGGGTAATTTTACTTCAGCATAAGTCACAGACTAGTCATGCATTAAGAAATTTCTTTCTCTTAGTCAATAATCAGTACTCTACTACAGTCAAAGTATTAAGAACAGACAATGGGACAGAATTCCTTAATCAGGATTGTCAAGCCTTGTTGGCAGAAAAGGGCATCCTACATCACAGGACCTGTGTTTATACACCCCAACAGAATGGGGTAGTTGAGAGAAGACATAGATCCTTGTTAGAAGTAGCCAGAGCTATACTTTTTCAGGCTTCTCTTCCAGTCAGATTTTGGGGAGAAGCAATTCAGATGGCTGTGGCCATTATTAATGTTTTGCCTTCTAGGGTATTGGACTAGAAATCACCTTATCAAATGTTCTATGGCACTGATCCTGATTATCAGCAGTTTTCTGTGTTTGGTTGTCAATGTTTTTTTGCAGATACACATCCTTTTAAGGATAAATTTTCTCCCAGAGCTTCTCAGGGTATTTTCTTGGGATTCTCTACTGGCCAAAAGGGGTATAAGGTTTGGGATTTACATCACCAAAAGATTATTGTTAGCAGAGATGTTTCATTTCAGGAAACTTGTTTTCCTTTTGCTAATTCTTCTGATTTGATATCACATACTGATTCTGGTTCTTCTGGTGATCCGCTTATTGCCATTCCTGATAATTGTTCAGTACCTCAGCCTGACTTGCGCAGGTCTTCCAGAACAAGAACCAGACCAGGGTGGATGAATGATTTTGTGGCTTCTGTTCAGAACAGTAATGTGTCTTCTCCTTCTCTCTTACATTTTACCACTGACCATAAAGTTTTCTTAGCAAACTTGTTACAGACTAAAGAGCCTAGAACATATTCTGAGGCTTGTACAGAATCATGTTGGGTTGAGGCTATGAATCAAGAACTGTCTGCCTTGGAGACCAATCATACATGGACAATTGTTCCTCTGCCACCTGGGAAAAAGCCTTTGGCTACCAAATGGGTGTACAGAATCAAATACAAGTCCACAGGAGAAATTGACAGATACAAAGCCAGGTTAGTTGCTAAGGGTTATAATCAGGAGTTTGGTATTGACTATCATGACAGTTTTAGTCCTGTTGCTAAAACTGTCACTGTTAAGCTCTTCCTTGCTATTGGAGCTGCTCTTGGTTGGCATATACATCAGGTAGATGTTAATAATGCATATTTGCATGGAGTTTTGGATGAAGAGATCTATCTTCAGCCACCTTTAGGTTATCATCAGGTGGAGGAAGGGCATGTTTGTAAGCTTGCTAAGTCTCTGTATGGCCTGAAACAGGCAGGGAGGCAGTGGCATAGGGAACTATCTACCAAATTGCTGAGTTTTGGTTTTCAAAGATCTCATCATGATCATTGTTTCTTTACCTTACATGCTGCTGCTGGTTTTATTGGATTACTTGTCTATGTTGATGATATATTAATTTTAGGCAAAAATGAGGAGCAAATTGATCAGGTGAAGTCTTATTTGAATGATCTTTTTACTATAAAAGATTTGGGTCCAGCCAAGTATTTTCTAGGTATTGAGATTGCAAGGTCAACTTCTGGCTTGTTTTTATCTCAAACAAAATACATTACTGATATTCTTAAAGATGCTCATATGTCTGAGACAAAGTCTGTTCCAAGCCCTATGCTTTCTGGGTTTGATCTCACAATTACAGGAGAACCACTCCAAGATCCTTCTGTTTTTCGAAGAATAGTTGGCAAATTGTTGTATCTTCAGTTTACAAGGCCTGACTTATCTTTTGTCACACAACAGCTGAGTCAATTCATGCAGCATCCTTGCACTCATCACTTGCAGGCTGCCTTTCATGTCTTGCAATATCTACAGGGAACTTTGAATTATGGCTTATTTTATCCCGGTACTACAGATGTTTATACAGTAACAGCTTATTGTGATGCAGACTGGGCTAAGTGCAAATTAAGCCGCAGGTCCCTCACTGGCTACTGCATATTCCTTGGTCAGTCTTTGATATCTTGGAAGACAAAGAAACAGGCCACTGTTAGTCGCTCAAGTGCAGAAGCAGAATACAGGAGTATGGCTTCCACTAGCTGTGAACTTAAATGGATCCAATACATTTTGCAGGATTTTGGTATTCAAATACAGCTGCCTGTTACTATGCATTGTGACAGCAAATCAGCCATTGCACTCGCCCACAATCCTATTGCCCATGACAGAACCAAGCACATCTCAATTGACTGCCATTTAGTACGGGAACACATTGCCACTGGTTTTCTTCAGACACCATATATTTGCACTACACAGCAGTTAGCAGATCTCTTCACCAAAGGCTTAAGTTCTGACACGATGCAACCAGCTCTTCACAAGATGGGTTTGGTTCCTGCTCTCTCACTTCCATCTTGAGGAGGGGGTGTGGAAATCAGAGGAATAAGAAGAGAAGTTTGGGCTTGCAGCTGAAAGACTTGGGCCGGCTGAATTATACCCAATATCATCACACAATCTCAACCATTCCTTCCTCTCCATCTGAGCCCTTGATTCAAAACTAATTTCACGCGGGAATTAACAAACTTTACTTTTCGTTTCTGTTCTTTATATACTGTATACATAACATTTTGTATGAATGAGTTTTTGATAAAATAAATAAAATTGTTCTTCAATTTGTTTCACATTGAGACTTGATGGTATGCTTTTGAAATTATTTCCACTTAAATTCAAAATTTTTACCATTGGAATTTTTCCTGACAGATCACTGGGAATTGCCTCGTCTAGAAGATTGCAGTTGCTGAGATCCAATTCTCTCAAATTGGGAAATGCAGTCGAAGAATGCAACAGCGAAGCCAGAGGATATCGATTTTGATTTTTCGAAGGCATTAAACAACAAGGAAGAAGAGGCAATTGCTGTGTACCGATTCCAGCCATATGAAGCTCCTCCAAAGATTTAAGATCCGCCAACTTGTGAGGCAGTATGGAGAGCTTTGTGCAGCCATCCAAATTGAGAATTTTAAGAGACTTCAAATCATATAAGCCACTTGGAAAAGACACTAGGCTTCTGCATAGCCTCAGGTTCAATGAAACAAGCTTTTGTAAAACTCCAATGGATCGATGAACTTCATGTAATCTTAAACAACCTTCAAAATTCAACTTCTTAAGATTTGATGATAAGTGCATTTTATGCACGTAATCCGTTTTTGTTTATAGGCTTTAATTGATGTATGTTTAGTTAACTTAGGCGGATTTACTCCATTTTGTGTAATTACTCGTGCTAGGGACTCTGAAGTTGGAAATGAGCTTAAAGAGCCGATTTTGGAAGCTTGGAGTGCTTGAGGATGGAGCTTGAAGTCATAACCCATGGGCATGGCTTATGGAGTGCTGTTGATGCTGAAATTGGGCTTAGGAAGCTGTTTTGCATAAGCCAAGACCATGGCTTAAGGGGACCTGCGAATTTTGAAGATTTTTTAGGGAATTTGAAGACTTCTAATTTAGTCTTATTTTATTTTATTTCAGCCTTTTTGTGATAGGCTATTAGAGATATTTTATTTTTAATAACTCTAATTAGATTTTCCTACAAAAATCTTAATTAGAGTTATTTCCTTTTTAGAACTCTTTCCTTAGTTGATTAGGTTTAAAAGTAGTTAGGTCATTTTATTTTTTTTTCTTCCTCTTATCTTCTCTTCTTCTTCTTCTTCTCTTAAATTTCGGCTGTCTCTCTTTTCTTTCCTTCTCCAATGTGTTCTTCACCCATGATGAACTAAAACCCTAATTTCTAGCTAGAAGGAAAATTCAGTCTTGTAACGTCTAACTGTGAGATCATTTGTTCTTTCTTTATTCTTTAATTCAAGTAATCGATTTCCTTCTGTTTTTACTACTTTTACATGATTTAATTAAGTTCTTGATTTAATTATTTACATGTGATTGCTCTGCTATTTAAGTAGTTGAATACGTAATTGTTTAATTCACTTAACCTAAGTAGCAAATAATACGATTAATTACGGACAAGTTTTAATTCGTGTTATGGATGAAATCGATATGCTTTAAATAATCCCGCTTGGGTGATTATTGAGTAGAATTAGTGTCTCTTTCGTTTCTTAAAGCTTTTAATTGAGTTAAATCCCGAAGCTTGTTCGGGACTGTTTGATTAATTAGAGATAATTAACGAGCTTCTCTTGGTTATCTATTCCATAAGAAGAGATTAGGCGATTCATGCTTTATGATTGCTATAGCTAATTTATTTGAATGTATTGAAGTTATCTTTTGTTTTTGATCGATGATCGGTTGGCTTGACTCAAGACTCAAATTCACCTTCTAGCTGGAATTCGCCTCATATAAATTTTACCCAATTATTTAATTTCTGTTATTTTTATATTTTAATTGCATCTCAAACAACCCCCTTTACTTTTCTTGTTTAGTTTTAGAAGAAATAATCGGCCAATCCCTGTGGATTCGACCCTGCTCCATTTGTACTACAAACTTTTGTTTTCAAGAGTAGGAATTTATTTTTGGTGTGTTCGGCACGCAGCAAATTTTGGCGCCGTTGCCGGGGATTGGTGTTCCAATTAATTTATTTCTTCTAATCTGTACTTTTTAGTATATGCCACGTTCTTCTCGTACAGGTGAACTCGTGTTTGATTCTGAAATAGAGAAAACTGCTCGTCGATTGAGAAAGCAGACGAAGGAAAGAGGATCTCGGGAATCACTTCCACCGGACGTGGTAGCTGATTCGTTAGAATCAAGTGAGAGTGAAATCGAGGAAGAAGAAGATATGGCTTTTGTAGAACAAACATTGAGAGCCATGGCTGAACCAGATATGGATCAACAACCTCTATGCATACTATATCCGGAAAATGAGGTAAATTTTGAATTAAAATCTGGTTTAATTCACTTATTGCCTACTTTCCGTGGACTTTCAGGTGAAGATCCACATAAAAATTTGAAGGAGCTCCATGTAGTATGTTCGAGTATGAAACCGCCAGGGAATGCAGTTTCTGTGGAGCAAGTGAAAATGAGAGCCTTTCCGTTTTCACTAACTGATAAAGCTAAGGATTGGCTGTATTATCTCCCATCTGGATCAATCACAACCTGGGGCGAGATGAAGAAGCAATTTTTGGAGAAATTCTTTCCTGCTTCTCGAGTTTCTTCAATCCGCAAAGATATATCGGGTATTCGCCAATATGCTGGGGAGAATCTTTATGAGTACTGGGAAAGATTTAATCAGCTTTGCACCAGTTGCCCAAATCATCAGTTAAAGGACCAACTTTTACTTCAATATTTTTATGAAGGACTAACCTTATCTGACAGGAATCTAATTGATGCATCCAGTGGTGGATCCTTGGCCGATAAGACAATTACCAATGCAAGAGAGCTGATTTCTAGAGTGGCGGCCAACACACAACAGTTTGGCAATCGACAAGATCATCCTGTGCAGAAAGTGAATGAGGTAAATACTTCTTCTATTGAAAAACGACTTGACACCCTTACTTCACTCATGCAGAAAGCCTTCTTGGGAAAACAACAACAACAAGTGAATGTTTGTGGGATTTGTTCAAGTTTCAATCATCCTACGGATTCTTGTCACACTCTCCAAGAGGAAGAACAGGTGAATGCTGTTGGTAATTTTCAGAATCAACAAAACCAGCGGAGAAATGATCCATACTCACAGACTTACAATCCAGGATGGAGGGACCACCCGAACTTTAGCTATGCTCAAAAGCCTAATAATTTTCAGCAAGGGCAGCAGTCCAATAATTTCCACCCAAGACCACCATTTCAAGCGCCACAACCGCCCCCTCCTAAGCCAATTATGTCTTTAGAGCAAATAGTGTCTGCCTTGGCTTCCAACGTGCAACAATTTCAACAAGACACTAAGACAAGCATCCAGAACATAGAAAACCAAATGAGCCAATTAGCCACCTCGGTGAGTAAGTTGGAATCACAATTTTCTGGACGTTTGCCATCACAGCCTGAAATAAATCCGAGGCAGAACGTTAGTGCCATCACTTTAAGGAGTGGCAAGGAGATACCATCTGCTGGAGTTTTGAAGCATGAGGTGGAGAAAGAACTAGAAAAAGAGGAGGTAACTCCTACACCAGCTAAGCCACCACCAGCCATTGTCATCCCACCTCCATTCCCAAGTCGATTCTCCAAATCTCTAAAGGAGGACCAAGAGAGAGAGGTACTTGACTTATTCAGAAAAGTTCAGGTAAATATTCCTCTTCTTGATGCAATTAAACAAATTCCTCGTTATGCTAAATTCCTGAAAGAATTGTGTACTAACAAGAGAAAGTTTAGGGGTAATGAAAAAATCAGTGTGGGAGAGAATGTTTCTGCTGTTATTCAAAGGAAACTCCCACCAAAATGTGGAGATCCAGGTATGTTCACTATCCCTTGTAAGATAGGTAGTACTAGAATCGGGAAAGCAATGTTAGATCTTGGAGCTTCAATTAATATCATGTCACGATCTCTTTATGCATCTTTAAATGCTGGACCTTTAAAAGAAACTGGTGTGATAGTTCAACTTGCTGATAGAACTAATGCTTATCCTGATGGGGTACTAGAGGATGTACTTGTGCAAGTTAATGGTTTGGTATTTCCTGCTGATTTTTATGTTTTGGATATGAATGATGATGATTGTCCAATATCAACACCCATTCTTTTAGGAAGACCATTCCTTAAAACATCTAAAGCTATAATCAATGTGAATGAAGGTAAACTCACTATGGAATTTAATGGTGAAATGATTTGTTTTAATATATATGATGCCATGAAATTTTCAAGTGATGAACATTATGATTTAGCTACTGATGTTGCAAATTCTGTTGTTCATAAGGTTTTTGACACAGGAGGTTGTGAAAAAATCTTACAAGTGAAGCCAGTTGAGAGTTCGGCCTAGAAAGATAATCCGAAGATAAAGCCTGAAAACTTGATTGATAAATTTAAGGTTTTCTATCTTGATGATAATGGAAAATTTCCGGTGATAATACCAAAAGGATTGGAAGGACTTGAAGAGGATGTGATAGTCCGAGTTCTCAAGGAACACAAATATGCCATTGGCATTACCTGAGTAATTAAGATCGGCATAATGTCTAGTCCAAGACAATAAAGAAAGGCGCTTTTGGGAGGCAACCCAAATTGATTTTAATTCAGATTAATTATTTTTATTTTGTGTGTTAATTTGGTATTTTTATTTTCATTTTTATTTTTAGTTAAAAAAAAAAAAAATTTTTGCGTCTTTCGTTACCTTTGATCATGCTTTAGGTTGCTAATTACTTGTTTTTAAGATACAGACAATTTAATTAAGCCAGGGTCTTGGCTTGTGTGAACTAGAAATTTAAAAAGGGGAAGACATAAGCCATGATCATGGCCTGTGCGAATTAGTCTTCTGTTTCTTTGTGTGACAAGTTTGAGATTGTAGACTTAAGCCAAGGTCATGGGTTGTGCGAATTAGTCTTCTGTTTCTTTGTGTGACAAGTTTGAGATTGTAGACTTAAGCCAAGGTCATGGGTTGTGGGAATTAGTCTTCTGCCTCTTGTTGACAAAAATAATTATTTTCTTTATTTATTTATTATTTTATTTCATTTTTTTTTAAAAAAAAAATTTTTTTTTCTTTATTTATTTATTATTTTATTTCATTTTAAAAAAAAATTAATTTTTTTTTCTTTATTTATTAATTATTTTATTTCATTTATAAAAAAAAATTTATTTTCTTTATTTATTTATTATTTTATTTCATTTATAAAAAAAAAATTTATTTTCTTTATTTATTTATTATTTTATTTCATTTTCTTCAAAAAAAAAAAAATTAAAACACGTGCAAAAAAAAAAAAAATCTGCTGTTGACCATTAATTAATTAATTAATTAATTTTTTCTTCTTTTTCTTTTTCTCTTTTTTTCTTTTCTTTCTTTTCTTCTACCCCTAATTTTCTTTTGCAGACCCCTCCTTCTCCAACGTCCACGGCCGCCGCTCCCAACATAGTAGCAGCCGCCACCCTTGCTCCTCCGTCGCTGCCGCCTTCAGACCAGTAGCCGCCGTCCAGTCAAAATCCTCCGTCCAGCCGAAATCAGCCGCCCTCAATCTTCAGCCGCCGCCTCAACCTTCGGCCGACCACCATCTTCTGCCGCCGCCCATCTCCGCCGCTGCTCCACTTTCTTCTCCACCTGCAGTCCCCAGCGTCTACAGCCGCCGCCCCTTTCCACCGCCGGCCGACGTTTCTTCCTTTGCCTGACTCATTTCGACGACTGAAACACAGATTCCGGTGCCTGAATAAACAACTCCGGCCAGCAGCAAGTCTGTAGCAGCAGATTTTGCCTCAGAAAAGCCCCACTCTAGTTTGCAAATTCTTTCTCTCCCAATTGATTTTTTTTCAAATCTATATGCTAATTTGATAATTGATGTGAGAATTGAATTGGAATTAGTCCATTGCTCTGAACCGTCGCTGCAAATTTTTCATGAGTGCAATAAATTTTAAGTTTCAAAATTGTTTTATCTTGAATTTTGATTAAGAAGCTTTGGAAATTAGTACTTGCATGCTAGCTAGCCTCATTGTAGGCTAATTTTACTTCTTAATTGAGAATTGGAAATTGCTTATATCTTACTCAACTTTTGATTGCAAATATTGATTGTGCAAAATTGATTCACTATTATGGGGTCAAATTGATTGTTATCTTTTCCCTATCTATTTAGCTGCTACCATGTTTCAATTAATTTGGCAATTTCATGGAGATTATAATAAATGGTTGAGTATATATTTGAGATTTCATTGCTAATAATTATGCCTTTGCTTGTTGATCTGTGGTTTGTATCTCTAACTAATTATTCAGTATGATGTTATCTTAATATCTCTTGGATAATTAGTTTTCTTGATTTCATAGTTGTGTTGTGCTTAATTAGTGGTAAATTAGGACGTATTGCCGCTATTTGTTTCAAATCAAGGATAATCAATCCCTCACGACTTAAAGCAAGTGCGTAGGATGAAGAGAGGTGGCCCGAATTGAAACTATTATGGCTAAGTTGTACCAAATTCAGAAGCGCGATCCCCCGTGCCCGCCTTCCCCTTAGGACCATCAGATATTTGGCATTCATAATCCAGGGGAGTTCTGTTCTACCTTTCTTGCTATTTTTACTCTGGTTTGTGATGCTATGTTTTCTTGCACATCGAGGGCTATGTGCAGATTTAAGTGGGGGGAGGGGTTATACATTGTGTGCTTATCATTATGTCTATATTATTTGTTTTGTTCTCTTAACTGTCATCTCGCGGAAACATAAATTAGTTTCAACTCCTTTATCATTTTGCATTGTTCTCTTTAGCAATTGTAGAACCGAAAACTTTTCTTCTATGTCTTGTGTACTTGTCAAGGGAGATGTTTGCATAAATGAAGTATGAGGTTCTAACTGGTTGAAATCACTATGATCAATAGACACTTGAATTGAGACGTATCACTTAGAGACATAGATTGTATAAGAAACTTCTTTTGACTAACCATAAATCAAGGGGATAAAATAGGTTTTACGCATGTTTTTGATTTTAATGTTCTTAAAAAAAAAAAAGAAAAAAAAGAAAGAAAATTCACATTCTATTCCGTTGGCTTGATTTGCGAATCCAAGTTATGAATAGTGCTAGTAGCCGCTTAATGAAAATGCTTAGCCAAGTAAGTCGGGTGCATTGTGTTTGCTCCATTTTTGTTATCCGTTCGGAAAAGCTAAAGCATCTTAAGTAAGGTTAAAAGTTGTGAAAGAAAAATAAATAAATACAATAAGATCACAAAGTGATCCGTTAGTTGTTTATGTCTTAAATAAATTGTGTGCTTATCCAAATCCTATTGTCCCTTGTTTATGTTTTTGATTAAGAAGCAATTAGGGGTCTACTATCCTAGTGATGCAAATCACATTCTAAGTTGTTAATTGAGTAGCTTTGGGTGCATTAGTTGGGGCTAAGTGCCAAGTTTATCGCATCTCTCCCTTGATAAGCGTGCTTGATTTATTAGTTGATTTTTGAAACTATGATTTGTGAGATATAATGCGCTTTTAATTGTCTTTGGAGTTGGGCTTGTTTTGTTTGCTTGAGGACAAGCAAGGTTTAAGTGGGGGGAATTTTGATAAGTGCATTTTATGCACGTAATCCGTTTTTGTTTATAGGCTTTAATTGATGTATGTTTAGTTAACTTAGGCGGATTTACTCCATTTTGTGTAATTACTCGTGCTAGGGACTCTGAAGTTGGAAATGAGCTTAAAGAGCCGATTTTGGAAGCTTGGAGTGCTTGAGGATGGAGCTTGAAGTCATAACCCATGGGCATGGCTTATGGAGTGCTGTTGATGCTGAAATTGGGCTTAGGAAGCTGTTTTGCATAAGCCAAGACCATGGCTT
This sequence comes from Euphorbia tirucalli, assembly GCA_039660915.1. Classification (NCBI taxonomy): domain Eukaryota; kingdom Viridiplantae; phylum Streptophyta; class Magnoliopsida; order Malpighiales; family Euphorbiaceae; genus Euphorbia; species Euphorbia tirucalli. Next base: position 771,493 of record CM077640.1, read on the forward strand.
AAGGGGACCTGCGAATTTTGAAGATTTTTTAGGGAATTTGAAGACTTCTAATTTAGTCTTATTTTATTTTATTTCAGCCTTTTTGTGATAGGCTATTAGAGATATTTTATTTTTAATAACTCTAATTAGATTTTCCTACAAAAATCTTAATTAGAGTTATTTCCTTTTTAGAACTCTTTCCTTAGTTGATTAGGTTTAAAAGTAGTTAGGTCATTTTATTTTTTTTTTCTTCCTCTTATCTTCTCTTCTTCTTCTTCTTCTCTTAAATTTCGCCTGTCTCTCTTTTCTTTCCTTCTCCAATGTGTTCTTCACCCATGATGAACTAAAACCCTAATTTCTAGCTAGAAGGAAAATTCAGTCTTGTAACGTCTAACTGTGAGATCATTTGTTCTTTCTTTATTCTTTAATTCAAGTAATCGATTTCCTTCTGTTTTTACTACTTTTACATGATTTAATTAAGTTCTTGATTTAATTATTTACATGTGATTGCTCTGCTATTTAAGTAATTGAATACGTAATTGTTTAATTCACTTAACCTAAGTAGCAAATAATACGATTAATTACGGACAAGTTTTAATTCGTGTTATGGATGAAATCGATATGCTTTAAATAATCCCGCTTGGGTGATTATTGAGTAGAATTAGTGTCTCTTTCGTTTCTTAAAGCTTTTAATTGAGTTAAATCCCGAAGCTTGTTCGGGACTGTTTGATTAATTAGAGATAATTAACGAGCTTCTCTTGGTTATCTATTCCATAAGAAGAGATTAGGCGATTCATGCTTTATGATTGCTATAGCTAATTTATTTGAATGTATTGAAGTTATCTTTTGTTTTTGATCGATGATCGGTTGGCTTGACTCAAGACTCGAATTCACCTTCTAGCTGGAATTCGCCTCATATAAATTTTACCCAATTATTTAATTTCTGTTATTTTTATATTTTAATTGCATCTCAAACAACCCCCTTTACTTTTCTTGTTTAGTTTTAGAAGAAATAATCGGCCAATCCCTGTGGATTCGACCCTGCTCCATTTGTACTACAAACTTTTGTTTTCAAGAGTAGGAATTTATTTTTGGTGTGTTCGGCACGCAGCATTTGACATCTCTGTGAAGTCCGGTGTCTTGATCAAATTCTCTGAGTAACTTAGATCAATAACCTTCAGCCACTTTAATCTTGGCTTCTAATTAAAAAAAAAATAATAATAATAATAAAAAATCATCTCCAAAAGTTACATGACGAAACTCATTAACAAGATTCACACAACAAAAACTAAAATCTGAAACGTACTTTTACACCCTCCCATAATTGTTCAATGCTGCTATGATGCATAATGAGTTGGGCAAGACCATCCGGTTCGAAATTTGAAGGCAAAGTTTTGGCAGGATACAGATCCCAGTTGAGATATCTCAATTTATTGGAAAGATTCTCAACATCATCAAAAGTGTGTATACTTTTTAGTATAAGCAATCTCAGATTTTTCATTTCGGAGAAGCCTTTAGCACTCAATTCGTATCCTTCTTGAGAATGAAAATCCAGGACTAGGCCTTCAGTTCCTATAGGACCCTAAACATTAAATGCCACCATTAATAGAAAACAACAGTTAAATGAAGAAAATTCATAGAAATTAAGGTGATTACATACCTTATCATTCACTAGGACGTCATAGGCATCCTGAAAAAACCATATCCTACTGGGGTTTTCAGGGAACTCTCGGCGAACAATAGCTTGACCCATTTGTTGAAGCAAGTCATGCATCTCAACATAACCATATGTTATATCTATTAGAGATTTATCAACAAGTTCTTTCAGTCCAATCTCAGGATGAAATCCACAACATTCAAGTACTTCCTTTACATAATCTACATTCTTCCCTTTGAAAAAACATGCAATATCTAGGAAAATTTTCTTTTGTATCCCCTCTAATCCATCAAAACTTATTTGAAGCTTACTGAGAATGTCTTCATTAGGAATGTCATTCAACCTTCTTCATTAGGAATGTCATTCAACCTATCCAACATGCTCTTCCACTCTCTTATTACAGATGTGCTATATAAAGAGGCACCCAAGACTATGAGTGCTAATGGAAGGCCACCGGCATACTTCATAAATTCACGACATAGCTCCGCATATTCTTCTTGCTTGGAACTATTCTGGATGGCTTTCAAACGAAAGAGTTGTAGGGCTTCATGATCATTTAACTCCTTAACACAGTATATTTCATCCACACTAGCAATTGTTGTTTTGCCGATGCCGCCAATGCCACAGATTCCTATAATTTTAACATTGTCCAACTGCCCTAAATCCAAATACCGAATCATGTTCTCCAAACGTAATTCCATCCCAACAAAATCCTTAGCTGTGTTATGACTTAGTGTGCTCATCACCTCGTCAATTATGTACCTGACGATTTCTTCAATAAAATCTGATTCATCCCTGTAAAAGGTGCAAGCAAAACATATATAATTAAATGAAAAATTCAAATGAACAACTCTTTCTTAATTATCACGTCTCCAAACTTTCTTTTTTCTTTCAAGTCCTTTTTTTTAAAATGAAATCTTAAAGACCGTACAAAAAAAATCAAGAAAATCAAAAACCATAGCAAATTCAGGTAAATTATTCAAATGTATCATAATTTTTCTATATAGACAACTAAGTACTGGAATTGCACCAAGATTCAAGTTGTACAAAAAATTCAAATTCAAGTTGTCTTTATGCTGAGCAAAAAATTCAAATTCGGATGGAGTCACATCATAGAAAATTGGCAAAACTATTTGCCTCCCACCTGCTTCCTTGCGTTTAGAAATTTGAACGAGTTCGTCCAAGCACCATCTAGAAGAAGCATAATTCTTAGAAAAAATGATGAGTAAGACTCTGGACTGATCAATTGCGAGAGGAAGTTCGAGAGGAAGGGGTTCTCCTTTAGTAAGCTCTCTATCATCCTTGAAGGTGATAATACTGAGAGATTTTAGGTTAGAGAAGACTTAGGGTTTGGGCTCTCAATCAATCGTATTGAGAGTTAGTGAAATTAATATATATAGGCATGTAAATACAATTGGGTAATTACATAATGGGCTTTACAATTGACAAAATATACAATTAACTATAATACATAATGGGCTACTCTATCACTCCCCCTCAAGTTGAGCTGGGGCAAAGACCACAGCCAACTTGTCACGCAGAAGTTGGAACCGAGTCCGAGGTAGAGCTTTAGTGAGAATGTCAGCAGCTTGATCATCCGTGGAAATATATCGAACAATAAGTTGCTAGCAAGAGACCCGCTCACGAACAAAATGGAAGTCTAATTAAAGGTGCTTAGTGCGAGTATGAAAGACAGGATTCGCAGTATGATAGGTAGCACTAAGATTATCACACCACAAGGTTGGAGCCACGGGCAAAGGAAAACCAATCTCAAGGAGAAGCAGCTGAAGCCAGGACAATTCAGAAGTAGTAGTAGCAAGGGCCCTATATTCGGCCTCAGTAGAAGAACGAGAAACAGTCCGTTGTTTGCGTGATGCCCAAGAAATCAAGTTGGTGCCATGGAATACACCAAAACCAGATGTGGAACGTTGATCATCAACATCGCCCCCCAATCCGAATCAGAGAAGGCATGTAAGGCCATATCCTTTTGGGGCCGAAACCGCAAACCAAAAGCCACAGTGGCCCTCAAATACCGAAGAATGCGTCAGTGGAAAAAGGTGGGATTGTGCATAATACTGTAAGCCCGAAAGGCAAAGGCAATGTCAGGACGAGTAAAGGTCAGATACTGTAAGCCCCCAACAAGACTGCGATAAAGAGAGACATCATCAACTGGGGAACCACCACGGACAGATAACTTGTCAGTAGAACAGGCAGGAGTAGCCACAGGTTTGGAGTCAAGCATACGGACCCGGGCTAAAAGATCAAGTATATACTTCTTCTGCATTAAAAACATACAATCATGGCGACGGACTATCTCAATGCCGAGAAAATACTTGGCAGGACCAAGATTCTTAATAGCAAACTGTGACTGTAAACTGCTGATGAGGGCCGCAGCAGAGGAGGTATCATTGCCCAATATCAATAAATCATCCACATAAATGAGACAAAACAAGAGAGCATTACCACGCCGCAAAAAATAGAGGGAAACATCAGCGCGCGAACACTGAAAGCCATAGGCAAGGAGGGCCTGAGTGAGGCGCCTATGCCACATCCGAGGGGCCTGCTTAAGACCATACAAAGATTTCCGAAGGCGACGGACATGTGATGGATACATAGGATCAACAAAACCAACAGGCTGTGTCATAAACACCGGCTCATCAAGCTCACCATGTAGGAAGGCATTGGAGACATCCAAATGAGTCACAAACCAATTAAAAGAGACAGCCAAGGAGAGAAGAAGCTGAATAGTAGTGGGTTTGACCACCGGACTAAAAGTATCCTGAAAATCAAGACCCGGACGTTGATGAAAACCCTTAGCAACAAGCCGCGCTTTGTAGCGCTCAATAGAACCATCCGCCTTCAACTTGGTCTTGAAAACCTATTTACAACCAATAACATTATGAGTTGTGGAAGGAGGCACAAGCTCCTAAGTGCCATTAGAGATAAGAGCAGAAAATTCAGCAGCCATAGCTTGACGCCAATGTGCACTCTTGACAGCCTCACTGTAACAAGTAGGGTCCGGAGGATGAGCCGAAGTAAGAAACAACCTGGGAGGCAATTTTCCAGACATTTGGCGTGTAACCATACGCCGCTCAGGAGCCGGACAAGGGGCCTTTGTAGTGCTGTTGGGAACAGCAGCAGTTGGGACAACAGACACATCATAATGTTGGAGGTCAACAACCAAAGGAATACCAGGGGAAGAGGATGGAGGGTTGGTGTTTGGAGGTGAAGAGGTGGCGGTTGTGTTTGGGGAAGGCGGCGAAGTGGTGGACAGCGGGGAGGAGGAGGGCGGGGCTGGCGGGTGAGACGTGATCTGATAGGGCGGGCTGGTTGAAGGGCGGGGCGGGCTACGCGGGCCTGGAGGAGAAGGCGTGGGGCTGGTATGTGAGGCTGAGGTTGAGTGGGGGATAGGTGGAGGGGAGAAGGGTGCTGGAGAAATTTGGATTGAGGGTAAGGAGGCGGGTACAACACCTGGATCAGCATTGGTTGAGTGGCATAGCTCCGGATAAGGGAACACCTGTTCATCAAAGACAACATGATGTGAGACAAAAAATTTTCCAGAAATGGGATAAAAGCAACGATAGCCTTTATGAAGCTTACTATAGCCAAGGAAAACACATGGACGAGACCGATAATTCAGCTTATGCGAAGAGTATGGACGCAACCATGGATAACATAAACAACCAAAAATGCTTAAAGATAAATAATCAGGTTGCTTCCCAAATAATCGGAAGAAGGGAGACATATGAGCAATAACAGGAGATGGCATGCGATTAATTAAGTAGACGGCAGTATCAAAAGCAGAAGACCAAAAAGAAAAGGGTAATTGTGCACGATTCAACAATGTGAGGCCTGTTTTTGTGACATGACGATGTTTACGCTCCGCTGCCCCGTTTTGTTCCGGGGTGTATGGGCATGACATCCGGTGTTGAATGCCATTTTGGGACAAATAATTTTTCATGGCAACAAATTCTCCCCCCCCCCATCAGATTGGAAAGTTTTAATGGAGCGCCCAAAAGATTTTTCAACAACAGAACAAAATTTAATAAAGCAACTCAGCACTTCAGACTTATAGTGAAGAAAATAAATCCAACAATATTTACTATAAGCATCATAAAGCAAGAGATAGTAAGAAAATCCATCACTTGATTGAACAGGGGCAGGACCCCAAACATCCGAACAAATTAAATCCAATGGTCCAGCAACAACAGAATCAGAAAGATTAAATGGCAACTAATGACTCTTACTGACCGCACAACTTGAACAAATGTGACGGTCAGATTTATTGGAAAAAGAAATATTATTGTGATGCAAAATATGACTGACAACTTGTGTAGTGGGATGACCAAGCCTCTCATGCCAAGTGGACAAAGAGGTGAGATGAGACTGGATAGGAGCATTCGGCAAAGCTGGCATTGTGTACAACCCATTCTTATTCGGGCTGCGGAGTATCACCTGTTTGGAATTCAGGTCCTTCACAACAAAAAACTTGTCAAAAAACTCAACAGAAACATCATTATCTTGAGTTAAAGCACTAACAGAAATTAAATTGGAATTAGAGTCAGGAACATGTAAAACATTAGATAAATGGAGTGCATTAGCAGAATTAACAGGAATAATGGAAGAACCAACGTGTTTAATAGATAAGGAAGAGCCATTACCAAGATGAACCTCTTCAGGGCCAGAGTATTCAGAGTGGAGATTCAAGTGACCCAAATCCGAAGTAAGATGATGAGTTGCACCACTATCCATGATCCAGGAGGGGGTTGTGGGTTGAATGGTGGTATGGTTGGAGGCGGGGTAGTGGGATTGCTGATTCCTTTGGGTATTTAACCTTGGGGATGGACATTGGCGAGCATAATGGCCCAGTCCCCGACAATTCTGACATGTAACCGAAGCAATGTCCACTGGAGCTGTTGTAGGAAAGTGCCCTTGCTGTGGGCGTGACCTAAGAAGACCAGGGGTGGAGGAGGGCGTGAAACCAGGATGAGAACGTCTCCCATAACCCGTGTGGTGCTGCTGAGTTTGAGATCTTCCACGCCCTCTCCCTCTAGAGCCGGAAGTGGGCTGCCTAGCCGTAAAGTGGACTGTTGGGGCATTAATATCATCAGAACCAGCCTTTTCTCGTTTAATATGACGTTCTTCCGTGAGTAACAGCCCATACAAATCATCAAAAGTAACTAATTTGGAGCCCAAACTATGGAAAAAATCCCGGAAGGGACCCCTAAGACCATCAAGGATAGCATCAACTAAATCTTCATCCGAAACAGAGTATTGCAATGAAATTAGTCTATCCATAATTAACTTAGCCCACTGCATATAATCAGTTATACACTCGGAATTTCCCTTCACTAAAGCATGCAATTCTTGTTTTAATTCTCTAATTTGGGCCCTAGACCCGGAGGCATAAGCACATTCAAGTTTCATCCAGGCTTCACGAGCCGTTTTCACACCAACGACTTGAGGAAGAATAGAAGGAGAAATTGAATTGAGTAACCAGCTTAATACCTGCTGATCACGACGATACCAGAGGAGATAAGAGGGATTGGGGCTGCCATCGGCCATGCACTCGGCTGGAATAGGAGCCGTACCATCAACATGAGTCACAAGGTCACATCCGGCAAGCATTGGCAAAATAAGAGTCTTCCATAACACATAATTACCGGAGTCCAACTTCAGGGGTAATTGATGAGAAAAGGATGGCGTAACACCCGCCATAGAGGAGGAAGAAATCGAAGAGTGGGCTGCATCAATGAGAGCAGATTCAGTAGACATCTTGAGATAAAAGAAAAGAGAAAATCTACATAAAATAGAGGGCAACAGCGGCTGAAAGAAGGGGCAGCAGAAGATGTGAAAGGGATGGTGGTAAGAAAGAACCAACGGCGGCAAGAAAGAGGCAGTTCCGGCGAGCAAGAGTGGTGGACGGCTGGTTGGCTGTGAGGCCCTTAGGGCTCTGATACCATGAGAGATTTTAGGTTAGAGAAGACTTAGGGTTTGGGCTCTCAATCAATCGTATTGAGAGTTAGTGAAATTAATATATATAGGCATGTAAATACAATTGGGTAATTACATAATGGGCTTTACAATTGACAAAATATACAATTAACTATAATACATAATGGGCTACTCTATCAAATACCTTGCCGACAGAGCTCTTTATAGAGATGGGCAGTAAAATTATCCCTAGTATCTTCGCCTCTGAAACTCAGAAACAAATCATATTTCCACTCTCGTCTACATGAAGAAGAAGGTGAAGAAGCCATGAATACGAACTTCGTCAGGCAAGAATTTGACCTCAGAAGAAATTTCTCCAGTATCACATATTGGCGGGTTCGCTGGACCCACTTCAGTGTGAAGGCCAACGAATGGGATACAATAGGCATTAGATAATAGTTGGGCCAATAATGAAGACTCCTAAGCTACCAACAACATTGCCCGTCTATGGGCCATTTAAATAAGTAAATATAATGGCGTGTTAAAAGTATTTATATTTTCAAAAATTATATTATTAGTTTATTAGGGTAAATATATTTTACAAATTATATTCATAACATTTTCCTTCAACTTATTAATTCCCACTTTTTTCAGAGAACTTCTATGATATATCGGGAGTAGACTACTCCAGGACAGTAGGAGTACGCCACATCAGTATTATGTTGTCATGCCGTATTTCAATTGGTAGGAATACACCACACTAGCGTTATGTAGCATACTCCTATTGTCAGAGTAGTCTTCTTCCGGCATATATTAGAAATTATCCTTTCTCCAAAAGATTTCTCTTTCTCTTATATTTAGTCTTCTATCTCATCTTCTATAATTAAAAATTATATTTTAATTTCTCTTAATATTCATTCATTTTTTCGTTATCCTATTTCAGAGTATGTTTTTGGTTTTTTGTCTCTTCAAAATTTTATATATATACTGAAAATCCTGCTTATATACAAATTTTATACCGCAGCAAACTAGTTTTCTTTAGGGGAGACGAATTACAGAAAAAATATCATCATAGCTCAAAAGGTGATGCACTCCATGCGTATTAGGAAGGGCAGAAGGGGCTTAATGGCTATAAAGGTTTATTTGGAGAAGGCGCATGATCATTGGAGATGGGATTTTATTGAGGATACTTTGTATGATATGGGCATTCCTGGTTCTCTTATTAAGGTTATGATGCTTTGTATCAGGACCAGCTCCATGCAGATATTGTGGAATGGGTCGATGACTCAATCCTATCACCCTTGTAGAGGAATTCGCCTGGGAGATCCTATGTCTCCTTACTCATTCGTCTTATGAATGGAAAGACTGGCCTAGGGTATTAATAGAGCAATCCATCTTAACCATTGGCTTCCTATTCAGCTGAATTGATCTTGTCCTGATCTTACTCATCTTTTCTTTGCCGATGATATGTTAATCATTCAAAGAATCCTGGATTATTTTGGCTTGAACTCTCAGCAGAAAGCCAGTATTGCTAAAATTCTCATGTTCTTTTCCCCTAATGTGGCGCGTGGGCTAACTAATTTCTTTGGTTTCAAGCAAAAGAATGATGTGGTTCTCTATCTGGGGTTTCTTATGCTTCATTCCAGGATCCCTAAACAGACTTACAATTACATATTGAGTCTATCCAGGGGAAATCATGTGGCTGGAATGCTAGTAAGCTGTCTTTAGCTGGTCAAATTACTATAGCAAAGTCTATGCTGAGCTCCAGGGGTAATAGGTGTGCTGATTTTCTTGCTAACTTTGCCTTCTCCAAGCCTATTGTTGGCCATTTCTTCGATGTTCCTCCTGATGGGTTGATGTATTTGATTCTTCAAGATGTTGCGGTGATGGCTTTCCCTTGTCTGTCTCAACTAGAACTTCGAGATTAGAATCCAAGAGGTACAAGAAACTTCTATAAATATTTGAAGAATTTTTAATCAAATTTCATCATTAATCAACTTTGCATTTGTGTCTTTATGAAATTTGGAGTTTCATAAATACATTTTGCAAAACTACAACCACAACATGAAGATTACAAAACCATCAAAACAATACGTTACTTAGTTCATTTACCTCTAATATACTACCTTACCTTAACTTCGACAATCCTCCATCCCGGGGCTTAATGTTCCAAAACTAGTCTATTTTGTCAAGTTGGATACTCCACAGCTGACCACAACACGCAGTATCATAGAGAATAACCACTAATGGTCGTTTTTGAGATCTATACACGGATCATATCCAACGAACAAATGTTCATCCCCTAACAATTCTTGTGTCATACCAGCCTCCATAGTAGAAATGGAGATCATTAGAGTCTACATTCTCAACCACACCTGTCACTAACACCACGGAATGCAATAACAGCACAGATAATGAAACCAAAGAAGCCATTTTTAGGCAAACCTTAAGGCAGCTGGATTTCATCTGCAACTCGGCAACTTGTATTCCTTGAGAGAAGATACAAGATTCCTTTATCAATTGGAGACAAATAGTGATCAGATTCCTGTGTCATCCATGTCCGCTGTACCTTTTGAAAGAATCAACTAATTCTATCTTCACTGAGCAAGGTCTCGGTACTTACTCGCAACATTCTACTTGTGACTAGATCTTTAAGGTTTTCAAGCACATACTGACCTGCATCATTTGAACTAATTTGTCAAAAAAAATATAAAATTCGAAGGCCAAATTATACAGAACTTTCATGTTAGAGCAAAATATTTGATTAGACAATGAACCTAAACTAAATCTCAATGATTTGACCATGCAATGGCATCCAACTTCAAATTCCAGATCCCTATACTCCACAACATATAGGTCATGATTGGTTCACGGAATGGAACAGGGTGGGAATAGAATAGCTATTCTACGGAATGGAATAGAGGAGGAATGGAATAGCTATTCCTTTTCCTATCCTATTCCAATGTTTGGTTCAATATTGAAATAATATATGGAACATGTCATATTAAATCAAAAAAATAAAGAAAACTGGGTGAACATAGAAAATGTCAACTTGAAAAACCAAAATATGCATTACTTTCATTTTAGAGCAAAATAATTCCACGCGCTGAGTTGACATGCCAAACTTATTATTCTATCTTTACCTTATTTCCAATAACAGAGAGATATTACATAATTCATTTACCTATCATAATTTTACTTTACCTTACTTTAACCACTCTATGAAAAAACCCCAGGCTTAGTATTCCAAATTCAATGTATTTCGTCCAGCACAGTGCCCCATAACTGACCAAAGAGCAGGATTGTAAAGGGTGACCGCTGATGTCTTCAAGATATAATTCGATATTGACCACACGGTATTTATCAAACAAATGATCATTTCTAAGACCATCACACGGATCATATCCAACAAACACATGTTCCTTCGTCACAATTCTTGTATCATACCAGCCCCCAAAGTAGCAATGGAAATCATTTAAGTCTCCATTCTCATTTTGAAAATGGTATTTACATTTCACTCGGAGACCAGACCTGTCACTGACACCATGGAATGCAATAACTGCACAAGTAATGAAACCAAAGAAATCATTTTTAGCCAAACCTGAAGGCAGCTGCATTTCAGTTGCAAATCTCCGACAAATTTGATACAAAAAGCGATCGTCAAAACTAGGGAAGCAAAAACTAGATTCCCCTGCTAGTATAGAAGGCACCTGAAACATGAAACAAATTAATATGGGAGATGGTGTCTTTACTTAATGCAAGAGATATGAAAAGAAGGAAAAAAAGCATCTTGAGACCTCTAATCTTTTCGAGTTTTGTTGATCAAGTTCTTGATCTTTCAATTTAACATACTAAGCTCTCCATCTTTATAATCACATGTATTAAGTCCCTAGCTAGCAAGACAATTGGTTTTGAACATCAAACTCGATTAAAAATTTGCTTGCTTTCGGACTCTTAAAAATGCAACTCCAAATGCAAATAAAATGAGCAACACCCTTTAGTCAGAGTTTGGTTCTTACAACTAGCTTTATTGGTACCAGGGACTTAAACGTGTAAAACTATAAAGGGCCAATAACTTAATGTGTCAATCAGCAAAAATTAAAAAGATCAAGGGCCTTCAGATGCTTTTTTCTCTACAAAGAATAATACCTGACTGTATAGCCTTTTTGCATAAAGCTGAAATTTTGTCAAAGCATATTCTATGATTTTATTCCTTTCAAGCACACTCAACTTGTTACAATTAGTGAAAATGAACTCAAAAATGTTTCCCGCAGCCTCTTGTTCATCCATAGATACGAAGCTCAGATTAAGGCAGCCGTGGGCATCTAATCTTGTTAGGTTTGGGGGAAGTTCAGGTAAAGACCGAAGACGAATGCAATTTCTCACACCAAGATATTGCAAATCAAAGAGCCGTTTCAGGCCTGAAGTTATTTCTATAAATGGATTTCCACTTAGATCCAAAGCCTCAAGTGACGATAAACAGCCAACGAAATGAGGCACAACAAATAAACCACAATTATTGAGATACAGCTTACGTAGATATTGTATCTGCAATCCTCCTTTAGGAGAACATTTCATACCATAAAGGCAAAGATATTTACAGTTTTTCAACTCCAAACTTGATAGCGCCTTCAACTTTCGAATTGGTGAAGGGAGCTCTTTTATAGCTGTTCCATCCAGATAAAGATATCTCAAAGAATTCATATCCTCCAAAATTTCTGGGAAATTGTCAAATATACAGCAGCCTGAGAGATTAAGCTTTTGCAGATGTTTCAACTTGCAAATACTGCTTGGAAGAGTATGTAATCTGGTGCAGTTTTGCAGATTCAGTTCAACAAGTTCAAAGGATTGCTGTATCACCGAGGGAATTTCTTCTATTGCAGTGCCATCTAAACACAACTTCTTGATTTGTATTGAAACCTCTGGAAACTTTGTGATGCTAGAGCAGCCAGAGAGAACCAATTGCTCTAGAGATGCCAACCGAGAAATATCACTGGGAAGATTCTTCAGTCTTTTGCAATTCATGAGATCCAAACAAAACAGCCTGGAGAGCTGACCAATTGAAGAAGGAATCTCCACAATTGCAGTCCCACTTAAGTACAAGTATTTCACTTCACCACAAATCTTGGGAAACCTGGTAATATTTGAGCAACCGGAAAGATCAATGATCACAAGAGCTTTTAACAAATGCATACTTTCTGGAAGATTATGGAGCTGTTTGCAGTCCTTCAAATTCAATGTAATAAGTCCACGGACCTTCCCAATTGACTCTGGAAGTTCTTCTATAGCTGTCTTGTTTAAATTTAAGTAAGTCAAGTTTTCAGAAAACTCGGGAAATCTCCTAAGATATGAGCAGCCAGAAAGATTAAGTGTTTGGAGAGATCTCCATTGAGCGCCAGTGGGAAGGCTTAACAGGCTTGTGCAGCATCTCATGTCCAAATGAACAAGTTGATCTAGAAACTGAATTGATGGATGAACTTCTGCCAAGCTAGTACAATGCGCAAAAATCAAGCTCTCAAGATTCTTTGCCAGCGAGAGGTTTGGAAGTGCAAGTAAGTTCTTACAATTACTGAGATTCATCTCTTTCAAACTCACAAGATGCTATGAAAACAATAAACTGACTTCAGTAAATTACTTACACTAAACGCATTGAGGCCCAAAAAAATGGGGAAAAGATATTACCTGCATTCCTGACCACAGTTGTTTTACGTTGCTGTATGTCAGGTTAAGTTCAACTAGATTTTCTGCTTCAAACTTCGGAGGCATGGAGCTTAGTGGGTATTCTTCCCAATGAAGATAGCTTAATTTATCTGATAGAAACTCCAGGCCATCAGGAAGATATAATTTACAGCTGTTTCCAAATCCAGCACCGTAGATTTTCAGCAATCTGAGATTATGCATGTTGGCAAAGGCTTTTGAGCTCAAATTCACTTTTGGGATCTTCGATGTATCTAAAAATATCCCTTCAACCTTTTCAGATCCCTAAAAATCAATGTAACAAAAATATAAAGCTTAAATGCAATTAAAATTTCAAAAATTTATTTCAATTGGGAAAGTACATAAATATATGTGGAAGGCTCTAACCAGATTTTTAGTCAATACTTGGTAGACATCGGCATGACTCCACAATCTACTGCGCTTACCCAGCTCTTTAATTGATTCTTGGCGAACGATTTCATGAGCCATTTCTTGCAATAAATCATGCACATCTAACTTGTTTCCAAGGATAGTAATAAGGCATTTATCAACAAGAACACTAATTCCAATTCTGGCCGAGAAACCACAACCATCCATTATTCTCTGTACAAAATCAACTTGCTGCCCCGTAAAAAAACATGCAATATCAAGAAACATACATTGCTCTTCTTCATCCAGTGTGTCAAAACTTGCCCGCAACACGCTGAAAATTTCAGGCTGAGGAATTCTACCAAGTTTGTGCAGTGCACTTTCCCACTCTTGTTTCCCTCTGCCAAATAAAAAAGATCCCAAAACTTTGAGTGCCAAGGGATTTCCCTGAGCATAAATCACCGCCCTTTCAGATAGCTCCATATATTCTGCTGGAGGATGGTTTTTCTTAAGAGCATTCAAACTGAATAGTTGAAGAGCATCATCATCATTTAATCCTCGAACTTCATATAGTTCATCAACTCTATTCTTCAGAACTTGCTTATCTCTAGATGTCAATATAATTCTGGTACCCAAGCCAAAATTTTGTGATCCGATCAGTTCATCTATTTGGCTAACAGAATCAATGCCATCCAAAACAAGCAATGTCTTCTTGTGTTGGAGCATGCCATCCGCAACTCGACAAAGCTTTTCCCTTAGACCAAGTAGCCCACCACGTACTGATTCTTCCTTGATATTTTTAAGAAAGCAGCAACATTCAAATTGACAAGAGAGAGTGTTAAATATAACTTTGGCAATAGTTGTTTTTCCTATGCCACCCATGCCCCAAATCCCTAGAATACAAACTTCTGACACCCCAATGTGTAATAACTTTGTAGTTTGTTCAATGTGCGAGTCTATTCCAATCAAGCCCTTCAAATCTCTCAAGTATGGACGGTTCAATTTCTTCCAAATATCTTCCACAATTTTTCTCACAAGTTCAGCCTCATACCTATTGAAAAGGGAAAAAAAAGACTGAGATGAAACATATGGTAAGAGAAACAAATTAAGAAAATAAAGGAGTAAATTTCCACAGTAACATCTTCTTTCAAATATGTCGAACACACAAGAAACTTGATAAAAAGAACTGCATCGATAGTTTTTCTCTGGTAATAGAAGTTTATAACCTTACAATGCTGCAATAGACAAAGAGCAAAAACACTCAATAAAGCCAAATAACAAAATTCTTGATTGTCCTTTCTTTCTCACCCAACACCAATACACACACACACACACACATATATTTGTGTGTGTGTGTACTAACTAAAGCTAGAGTCTCTTGTAACTAACTTCCCATAGGCCCCAAACCACCACTCTCCTAATTTGCAAATTATCCTTTATTACCATTATTACATTCTCTATCACATGTCATTTCCATGACTAGAGGCATTAACTATATCATGACTTTAGAAAAGAATATTCTGCACCATTTTTTCCAATTCAATTGAGATACTCAACAAAACCTAAGCAATTAGTCCTAAAGTGTTAAGTGATTTGAAAGTTCATGTCATGTGGATACCAAATGACAGACATTCCAATTAACGAAACCAAATAATAAATTTATGATGATGATAATAAACATAATAATAATAAAAGAAAAGAAAAATTAAGTAAACAAAAGATGTGAATTAAAAAAAGAAAGAAGGAGAATTTTTCTTTTTTCCTTCTATTTGCTTTTTCTTCTTTCTTCCATCCCTTTCTGCTTTTTGGTAAGCCAAATACCAAAGTAACTTGATCAGTACCTAATTGCCTCAAGTATGAAGTAAAGTAGCATAATTTAGCAATCAAATGGCATTGGTCAACAGGAGTCAGGGATTCCTATCAGTTTAGAATTAGTTTGATGGATCAGTATCAATGTTTAGTGAAAACTGGTCTGGAATACTTTATCTATGTTTTGATCTAGCATTCTAGCAAGACAAAGAATGTTCTAATATGGACCATGGTGCCATCAACCATACACCTTCATCTTTAATAGCAGAAGTTCAGACAAATGATACAGTGTGCTATCTATGACCATTCCTAGTGAAAAGCTATATGGATCAAATATAAATTGTCTCAAATGTTGGGTTAACTACCTTACAAATGGAAAACAATATACCTGATAACCTCGGTGGCATATCCAGAAACGCCTGCAACAGTCCTCAAGACGGATCTCCATCCTGGTAACTTTTCCAATTGGTCCTTAAAATTCGTTTGAAGCTGAAGAAGTGCATCTGCAAAAAGCCCACTTTGTTCTTCCACCTCAGATGGATTTACATGATAGAAAACTGGTAAAATTGTCTGTCCATGAATTTCCTTGCATTCAAGAATCTTAACCAATTCATCCAAACACCATGGAGAGGATGCATAGTTCTTCGAGAAAATGATAACAGAAATCAAAGAATCTTCAATAACTTTCAAAAGGGAAGGAGTTATCTCTTCCCCTCTTTCAAGGTCATTATCAATGAAGGTCTTGATTTTTTTACAACACAAAGCATCATAGAGATGACTAGTAAAATTATAACGGGTATCTTCCCCTCTAAAGCTAAGAAACACATCATACTTCCTTTTACGTGAAGCAGCAGAAGAAGAAGAAGAAGAAGAAGATGCCATCATGGATACTCATACTATGAGAAGAGCAATCATACTACCAGAGATCACCTTTAAAAAAAAAAAAAAAATTAAATGTTAGGTGAAATTTCTATCGGAAATGAAGATTAGAAATTAAGGAGCGATGAACTGACCTGAAGAATGAAACTTTTACTTACAGTTGGAGCAAGAGATACGTTGCAGATCTTTTGTTCTGATATGGTGATCTGATTTGGATGTTAGATGATAGCAAAAAGAAGAAGAACAGGGTAAAGACTAAAGAGGGAAGACTCTGGGTCAGTCAACACTCAGCTTGCCTAGAAATAATCTTACATTTAACTTTTTCTTTCTCTCGTTTCTTATCTTTGAATTTTCTACCAAGTTGGCAACTACTTTTACTTAGTAGGGTCAATCTTGGATCAAATCACTGTTGACATTCAGTCCATTAAAAAAAAAAAAAAAAATTAACACCTCTCTACAATAAGTTTACTTGACATACTTATGGACCAATTTGATCCAAGATGCCAAGTTCAAAGACAATCAGTTATCCTAAAGTTTGTTTTAGGATAAATTGACTCCCTGAAGGGGCAACATTAACCCATATTAACCCTTTATCCGTAACATCAGCGGAATAAAATATACGAACATATTTGCAAATTAACTAAACAAAAGAGACAAGTTTATCAATTCATGATAGATAACTTCCAGACATTTAGTTTCACTTCACAGAGCTTATATAGACAAAACTAGTACATATTCAACAGTAGAATTAATGCACACCAAACGTCTCCAGCTCAATACATGCTGCTCCATTCTTTTATTTTTGTTGACGTTAATGGTAGCAATCTAGCAGATTACATAGCAAAATTTCTTACCCATGTCACAACACGTGTCATGTACAGCCTTAATCACCTTCAGCTTTCAATTTCACGCGACAAGGTGGAGACAGGTCTTCAATACAGAGCAGCCAGCTTCAGGATTTGCATGGATACACCTTTTGAAGATTTTGGTCCTGTACTATAAAAATCCCACATTTCTTAAATTCGTCTCAGCTGGGTTGGTCTGCTTTCTTCAGATGGATAATCTAGCCTCTGGTTGACGACGAAGAACATGCTAAGACGATCAAAACTAAGTGCTGAATCCCCATGAACTGGAAATACATTGAACCAAGTCTGAAACTCTCCATTTTAACTGCTGACCTCAAGCCACCAGTCCGGCTGAGAATTAGGTCTCCTCTTCACAACTGCACATACAGCGAAACCGGCAATAGTCCGCAAATTTTTATCGGGAGAGAGCTGTATTCTCAGAAAAGGTCCATCTGTATTCTGATGGTTGAACCAATTTGGAATTGCACTTCCAGGAGAGCAGGTATAAACTTCAGGAAATCTAGTCGCCGGATTCATGCATTCCTGTGCCATAAGGAGAAACAAAAGGATAAATGTTCTGGTGTTATACAGACCTGCTTACAGAATTTTGTGCAATGGTTGCAAAATTGGCAGTTGTTATAGTGTTTCATTGGGCATTGAATCAGTGCTACCCACAACACGTAACTTTCAAGCCATGTATGTAGATATCATATCTACTTCGTCCTGATAGTCATTCAGCTTGAAAAACCTATATAAAAACTACTTCTTTTGCCACATAATCTGAGCTTGTCAGATAACATTGGGAGAGTCTGCAGTGAAGTGCAGTTTTCCATTGTCAGATATTTAACACTTGATGGGAGAGGTGGCAAGGACTGAAGACTTTTGCAATTCCCAAACTCCAAATATTTAAGTTTCGCAAGTGGAAGACTTTCCAAAGAAATGCACCCTTTCACATTTAGGCTTTTAATATTTGAAGGAAGATCAGGCAATGGTTGGAGCCTCTTGCAATTAGTAGCCTTAAGAGATATTAATCAGGAAAGAGAAACATCGCAGATCTTTTGCTCTGATATGATGATTTGATTTGGATGTTAGGGAGAGCATTAAGTGGGTAAAGAGTAATGGGTTTGGGTCAGCTTGCCTTGAAATTATCGTCTACTTAATTGACTTTTTCTTTCTGTGTTTTCCTTTTTCTTTGAAATACATTACCCCTGTTTTTTGTTCCATTCTTCAAGCAAAGCTCATACAACTTTGTACTTTCATTCTCTCTTCTAAAACTTCCATTCTCATTATATATGTAATTCTTTAGCATTGGTATTATGACACACGTGAGCAATCTAAGCTTCATCTTGATGAGGGTTTTGGCACTCAAGCCATGTATGTAGATATCGTATATACTTCATCCTGATTGTCATTCAGCTTGGAGAAATTTGAAAAACCTATATAAAAACTACGTGTCTTGCCAAATAAAATTGGGAAAGTCTGCAATGAAGAGCAGTTTTATGCAAAGAGGTGGTGATTAGGACTGAAGACTTCTCCAATTCCCAAACTCCATATCTCAATTATGAGAGTGTAAATTAAAAGATTAAAAAAAGCTCCTAAAATTGATGCACCATTTCACATTCAAACCTTCAATATTTAAAGATCAAGCAAACCATTGTAGCCTCTTCCAATGAAGAATCAAATTCACAATCATTTTTCTGTAACAAAACAATACTTTACATAGTCCATCTACTTTACTTTAATACATGCATGCTCAAACCTACAATCCTGAACCGAATGGAGAGTCCACCTGAATCTTAGCCATGGCAACAGGGGTTTCAGTCGAGGCAACCAACCCATGCGCCTCAGCCGCAAAGCAAGTCAAGTATGTCTCTTAAACAAGTTGTTACTGTTTTCGCTAATAGCTTGCAACGACATCAACCAGAAACCAAGTCTAGTATTTTGAATTTGGAGAACCAAAAGGCACAGCTGTGGGAAAGATGGAGAATTAATTGAGGTGAAGATTACTTGCATGAAGAAACATTTGTTTATTTTAAAAGATTCCTGCCTTTTTTTGTTTCAAAATGGAAAATTGTCATGTTCGGTATCTATTTTTAATCAAATTTATCAATTGAAGATTTGTATTTTTATTAACATTTCAAAAGTGTACTTTTTATATCTATTATATAAATGTAGATCACAATTAAAGAGTGTCGCACAATGTCCTTTGACATATGATTGTTGAGTTTGTACTTTAGCTTGCAATTAGTACGTTTTAACGACTACTTCTGACAAACTTCAGCAAAATCATTAACCAAATTATGAAGATACAAGATACAAGATTCATCTATCAATTGGAGACAAATAGAGATCAGATTCCTATGTCTATCCATGTCTGCTAATGATATTTGTACGAATCAGCTAATTCTATCTTCACTGAGCAAGGACTTGGTACCTACTCTTACTTGCAACATTCTACTTGTGACTACATACTGACCTGCATCATTTCAACTAATTTGTCAAAAAAAAAAAAAAAAAAGTGAAATTCAAAGACCAAAATTATACAGAACTTTCATGTTCAGAGTAAAATATTTGATTAGACAAACTCAATAATTTGACCATGCAATGGCATCCTACTTCAAATTCCATGTAGTCCACAACATCTAATAGTCTGGTGGAAACAAAGCACTAAAACATTTACAATGTGGTCAGATCAATGTCAAGTTGAAAAACCAAATTATACATTACTTTCATTTCAGAGCAAAATCATTGCACGAGCAGAGTTGAAGTGCCAAGCTTATCATTCTAACAAAACGATATTTTACATAATTCGTTTGCCTATCATAATTGTACTTCACCTTACTTTAATAATACTTTATTAAACCCCAGGCCTCCAACTTTAGTGTGTTTTGTCCAGCAGAATGCCCCATAGCTGACCAGAGAGCAGGATTGTAAAGGATGACCGCTGATGTCTTCAAGATATAACTCGATATTGACCACTCAGTATTTATCAAACAAATGATCGTTTCTAAGCTCACCGCACGGATCATATCCAACAAACGCATGTTCCTCCATACAATTCTTGTATCATACCAGCCCCCAAAGTAGCAATGGTAATCACTTAACTATTTCAGGTTTTGTTCTGATATGATGATTTGAGTTGGATGTTAGAGAGAGCATGAACTGGGTAAAGAGTAATGAGTTTGGGTCAGCTTGCCTTTAAATTATCTTCTACTTAATTAACTTTTTCTTTCTGTGTTTCTTTTTTCTTTGAAATACATTACCCATGTTTTTTGTTCTATTCTTCAAGATTATTATATCAAGCACAGCTCATGCAACTTTTTACTTTCATTCTCTCTTCTAAAACTTCCATTCTAATTAAGATTTTTCAATATATATGTAATTCTTTAGCATTGGTTTTATGACACGAATTTTAAATTTCTAAATGATAATGAAAAAACAAGTATATCATAAATTATAATGAAACATGAGCAGTCTAAGCTTCATCTTGAAGAGGGCTTTGGCACTCAAGCCATGTATGTAGATATCATATATACTTCGTCCTGATGTCATTCAGCTTGGAGAAATTTGAAAAACCCATATAAAAACTACGTGTCTTGCCAAATAAAATCGGACACAAATAGAGATCAGATTCCAATGTCTATCCATGTCTGCTAATGATATTTGTACGAATCAGCTAATTCTATCTTCACTGAACAAGGACTTGTTACTTTCAACATTCTACTTGTGACTAGATCTTATAAGGTTTTCAACCACATACCGACCTGCATCATTTGAACTGATTTGTCAAAAACAAAATGTCAAATTTAAAGAACTTTCATGTTAGAGTAAACTATTTGATTAGACAATGCACCTAAATTAAATCTCAATGATTTGACCATGCAATGCCATCCTACTTCAAATTCCATGTCCTTGTACTCCACAGCATAGAATGGTATGGTGGAAACAAAGCACTAAAACATTTACAATGTGGTCAGATCATGAACTTCCAAGAATGTATTTATAAAGGGTAATTATGTACTTGTCAATTATATTGTGTACCACTTGTGTAATTATACAATTAGGGCTTCCTAGGGCTGTATATATATTCCACATTATACTAATGCAAACTAAGGCTGATTCATAATCTCCTATATGGTATCAGAGCCGTACTAGGGTTTATCACCAATTCCTTTTCCACCGAAATTGATTTCTGCCTCCAATCTCTTCTCCACCGAATTAATTAACAATGGCTGATGGCAAACTTGTGGTTGCTGCTGCTGCTCAAACTCAGTTCGTGCCCTCCCTCACCCAAAATCCAATCCGCCTCAATCAAACCAATTTCATCCTATGGAAGCTTCAGCTCGAAACCATGCTTCGTGGCTGTGGACTCTCCCACCACATTGATGACTCCAGCGTGATACCGGCAAAGGAAATTGATGGCGCTGCAAATCCAGAATGGTCCGTTTGGGACAGACAAGATGGGCAAATCCTCAATTGGATTCTTGGCTCAGTTGAGACTTCGCTAGCCCCTCTTATGGTCGGATCTAAGACAGCCAAGCACGCATATGATAAGATTGTTCGGGCGTTTGGCTCGAGTGCACGGGTTCAGGTTCGAAACCTGCGAGCCCAATTGAAATCTGTTAAGCAAGGCGAAAATATGTCAGTCACCACTTACATCCAACGCGCAAAAAGCCTTGCTGATGAACTTGCGGCTCTTGATAATGAGGTTCCTGAAGAGGAAGTTGTTGATCACATCCTGCTTGGTCTAAATCGAAAATACCGATTATTTAAAAGAAGTGTTGAGGCGAAACAGGAACCAATCTCCCTTGATCAACTCTTTGGTATGTTGTTGCATGAAGAAAGAACTCTTGCTGCAGAAGAAGAGGACGATGCAGCTGAAAAATCAGTTATCTTGCCTACCGCCCACTTTGCTGGTCGCGGGCAAGGCACAAATAGGGGTGCTGGTCGCTATTCTAGAGGGCGTGGACATGTTGCTGGTCGCGGCAGAGGTCGCTCTTCATCTGGATATTCCCACTTTCCTGCTGGACAGCATTCTCGACCGTTTAATGCTGGTCATACACCTCGGCCTCAGTTCAATCGTGATACATCTGGTGATATGTGTTTCAACTGTGGGGGTTTGGGTCATTACGCCAACCAGTGTCCTTCCCCTAAACTACACCGTGAACCAAAATCCAATTTCACCTCTACCCAATATTTTCCCTCCACTCACCAACCGAACCAGCAGTGGGTTATGGACTCTGGCGCAACGCATCATTTAACTCCAAACTTGGAAAATCTGTCCCTTCATTCTGAATATCCGGGCACTGAGGAGGTTCATCTTGGCAATGGTAAAACTCTTCCAATTACTCATCTTGGTCATTCTAAGTTTCGTATTGGTTCTTCCGTTTTATCTTTTCGTGATATTTTGCGTGTTCCTCACTCTAATACCAATTTAGTCTCTGTTTATGCACTAACAAATGCTAATCCCGTTTCTGTTGAATTTTTTGCCAAAAAGTTCGTCATCAGGGACTTGGAAACGAGGAAGATCTTATACCAAGGCCGGAGTGAGGCGGGGTTATATTCTTTGTGCTGCAATTCTATTTTTAATACAGTTGTTCCTCGCATTAATTTAGCTTCTTTGGATGTTTGGCATGCCCGTTTGGGGCATCCTACCCTTTCGATTGTTAAACGTACTTTATCTAGTAATAATATTTCTTTTTCCAATCATTCTTCTCCCACTTTGTGTCAAGCATGTTCTACTAGTAAAATGCATAAATTGCCATTTTCTCACTCTGTGTTTCAAGCTAGTACTCCTCTTGAATTGGTGTGTTCTGATGTTTGGGGTCCCTCCCCTATTGAATCCTTTGATGGTTATCGTTATTACGTTATCTTCTTTGATCATTGCACTAAATATTCGTGGATATATTTTTTAAAGAGGAAGTCGGAAGTGCTGCCAACTTTTATCCAATTCCGCAAACTTGTTGAAAATTATTTTCAGACATCCATTAAAATGTTTCAAGCTGACTGGGGTGGGGAATATCAAGCTCTTTCCAAATATCTCACTGAAAATGGCATCACCCAACGTGTTTCTTGTCCGTACACTCCAGAACAAAACGGATGTGCGGAGAGGAAACATCGACACATTGTTGAAACTGGTCTTGCTCTTTTGCATCATAGTCATTTACCCACCAAGTATTGGACTGCTGCATTTTCTTGTGCCGTTTATAATATCAACAGATTACCTGCTTCCACAATCGCCTTTGATACCCCTTATCACAAGTTATTTGGCACACTTCCGGATTACTCTATGCTTCGTACCTTTGGGTGTCTGTGCTTTCCGTGGTTGCGTCCGTATACCAAACATAAACTTGAACCTCGGTCTAAGGCTTGTATCTTTCTTGGTTACAGTAAAATGCATAAAGGCTATAAATGTCTTGATTTCTCTTCTGGACGAATATATATCTCACGCCATGTTTTGTTTGATGAACAGGTTTTTCCCGGCTTGCAGTTAAATGATGCGACTCCTTCCTCGGTCCATGATGGTGCCCAATCCTCGTCTTCTACACCTGCTGGTTCCCCACCATTATTTTCCCTTCCTCCAGCCCCGTTACCACTCTCCCCTACACCAACCTCTCCTCACAGCCCTTCCTCCGCTCCTTCCCGCAGCCCTTTACCTTTACCACCCATCCCACCAACTCAACACCAGCCGTCTCCCTCCCTCTCTCCCTCTTCGTCCACTACTGCTTCACCACAATTAACCCCCTCATCCTCACACCCGTCCAATTCCCCCACTTTTGTCTCCCAGCCGCTTGTCTCTGCTCCATCCCCTACCGATTCACCTAGTCATGGATTGCCTCTCATTGTTGACTTGACCGCTTTTGATAACTCGATGGCATCTGCATCTCCTACAGCCCCACCTCCGAAACAAAAACTTCACGGCATGATCACTAGGAAAGACACTGGTCATCTTCGCACTACCAAGCCCTTTGCTCTTCACGTGGCTTCGTCCCTTGCTGTTGAGCCTACTAGTCATGTTAAAGCCCTGACAATTCCTGAGTGGAAGCAAGCTATGACAGATGAGTTTACTGCCCTACAAAAGAATGGTACTTGGTCCTTAGTCCCTCCGCATTCAGCTCAGAATTTAATTGGTTGCAAATGGGTGTTTCGCATCAAGCGAAAACCAGATGGTTCGGTTGATCGTTACAAGGCCAGACTTGTTGCCAAGGGCTTCCATCAACGGCCTGGTATTGATTTTCATGACACTTTCAGCCCTGTTGTTAAACCAGCCACAATCCGCTTACTGTTATCTATTGCTATCTCTCGGTCTTGGGTTGTCAAACACTTGGATGTCTCTAATGCGTTCCTTCATGGAACTCTTGAGGAAAATGTATACATGGTCCAACCTCCGGGGTTTGTTGATCCTCATCATCCCAATTTTGTTTGCAAGCTCCATCGTTCTTTGTATGGCCTGAAGCAAGCTCCCCGTCAATGGCATCATTGTTTAACAACTACCTTGGTTGAGTTTGGTTTCACTGGCTCCCGTGCGGACAGCTCCCTCTATTACATTGTTACGGGTTCCTTGCACATTTTTTGCCTCATTTATGTTGATGACATTCTTGTTATTGGGAGTGATTCAGCTGTTGTTGACAAGTTGGTGCGTTTTCTTTCGCACAAATTTGCTATCAAGGATCTTGGGCGTCTTGATTATTTTTTGGGCGTGGAGGCGCAGTGGTGTGCAGATGGTTTGTTGTTGCATCAAAGTAAATATATCAAGGACCTGCTGGTTCGTGCTCAAATGGCAGAATCCAAGCCTATAAGCACCCCGGTTAATGCTAGTGTAAAACTATCTAGTCACCGTGGCGAGCCCTTTAAAGATCCTACCTTGTTTCGTTCCTTGGTGGGTGGTCTACAATATCTTACCTTTACCCGCCCTGACATTTCCTTTGCCGTCAACAAGATTGCTCAGTTTTTGCATCAGCCCACCATTGATCATTGGGTTGCTCTTAAGAGGCTCCTACGGTATTTACAAGGTACTTCTACCCATGGTCTTTTTCTTCGCCCGTCTACTTGCACTCTTATTGGTTATTCTGACTCGGATTGGGCGAGTGATGTTGATGATCGCAAATCTACCAGTGGTTATGCGATTTATTTGGGTAAAAATCTGATTTCCTGGTCTTCTCGCAAACAACGGGCAGTGTCACGGTCTTCTACTGAGGCGGAATACCGAGCATTGGCAGCTGCAACGGCTGAACTCTCTTGGCTGCGCCACCTGCTGCATGAACTCAAGTTTGTACCTGCTGCCCGTCCGGTCCTGTATTGTGACAACTTAAGTGCCACTTACTTAACGCTCAATCCCGTTTACCATAATCGCAGCAAACATCTTGAAATTGATTGCCACTTCATTCGCGATCAAGTGCGTCAAGGATTATTACGGGTTGCTTTCATCTGCTCTACTGACCAAATTGCCGATTTGTTAACCAAGGGTCTATCCAAGGCTCGGTTCCTCTTATTGCGGGACAAATTGACCGTGGTTTCCTCCCCGGTTCAATTTGCGGGGGCGTATAAAGGGTAATTATGTACTTGTCAATTATATTGTGTACCACTTGTGTAATTATACAATTAGGGCTTCCTAGGGCTGTATATATATTCCACATTATACTAATGCAAACTAAGGCTGATTCATAATCTCCTATAGTATTGACCCGCCTTATTTTAAACTTATTTATCAGAAAATGTCAAGATGAGAAACCAAACTACACATTACTTTCATTTTAGAGCAAATAATTCCAGCAGCACAGTTGAAGTGCCAAACTTATCATTCTATCTTTACCCAATAACAGAGATATTACATAATTCATTTACCTATCATAATTTTACTTTACCTTCAACCATCCTCTATGAAAAACCCCAGGCCTCGTGTTCCAAATTTAGTGCATTTCGTCCAGCACATTGCCCAATAACTGACCAAAGAGCAGGATTGTAAAGGGTGACCGCTGATGTCTTCAAGATATAATTCGATATTGACCACACGGTATTTATCAAACAAATGATTGTTTCTTAGATCATCACACGGATCATATCCAACAAACACATGTTCCTTCGTCACAATTCTTTTATCATACCAGCCCCCAAAGTAGCAATGGAAATCACTGAAGTCTCCATTCTCATTTTGAAAATGGTATTTACATTTCACTCGGAGGCCAGATCTGTCATTGACACCATGGAATGCAATAAATGCACAACTAATGAAACCCAAGAAATCGTTTTTACCCAAACCTGAAGGCAGCTGGATTTCAGTTGCAAATCTCGGACCCGTTGACCACATCCATTTAGTTCCAAACACAATGTCATTGTAAAATCTAGGGAAGAAAAAACAAGATTCGCCTGCTAATATAGAAGGTACCTGCAACATGAAACAAATTCATATGGGAGATGGTGTCGTCACTTAATGCAAGAGAAATGAAAAGAAGGAGAAAAAGCATCTTAAGGCCTCTAATCTTTTGGAGTTTTGTTGATTAAGTTCTTGATCTTTCAATTTAACATATAAATGACCAACGACTTAATGTGTCAATCAACAAAAAATTAAAAAGATCAAGGGCCTTAGGATGCTTTTTTCTCCACAAAGAATAATACCTGATTGAATAGCCTTTTTGCATAAAGCTTAAATTTTGTCAAAGCATATGATTCGATTTTACTCCTTTCAAGCAGAGTCAACTTGTTACAATTAGTGAAAATGAACTCAAAAATGTTTCCCGTGGCTCCTTCTTGACCCATAGATACGAAGCTTAGATTAAGGCAGCCGTGGGCATCTAATCTTGTCAGGTTTGGGGGAAGCTGAGGTAATGACTTAAGACGGATGCAATTTCTCACACCAAGATATTGCAACTCGAATAGCCCTTTTAGGCTTGAAGTTATTTCTATAAATGGATTTCCACTTAGATCCAAAGCTTCTAGTGACGATAAACGGCCAATGGAATGAGGCACAACAAATAAACCACAATTATTGAGATACAGCTTACGTAGA
This sequence comes from Euphorbia tirucalli, assembly GCA_039660915.1. Lineage (NCBI taxonomy): Eukaryota > Viridiplantae > Streptophyta > Magnoliopsida > Malpighiales > Euphorbiaceae > Euphorbia > Euphorbia tirucalli. The sequence goes on from CM077640.1 coordinate 798,668, forward strand.
TATTGTATCTGCAATCCTTCTTTAGGAGAAAAGTTCATACCATAAAGGCAAAGATATCTACAGTTTTTCAACTCCAAACTTGATAGCGCCTTCAACTTTTTGATTGGTGAAGGCAGCTCTTTTATAGCTGTTCCATCTAGATAAAGATATCTCAAAGAATACATATCCTCCAAAATTTTTGGGAAATTTTCAAATATACAGCAGCCTGAGAGATTAAGCTTTTGCAGATGTTTCAACTTACAAATACTGCTAGGAAGAGTATGTAATCTGGTGCAGTTTTGCAGATTCAGTTCAACAAGTTCAAAGGAATGCTGTATCCACGAGGGAATTTCTTCTATTGCAGTGCCATCTAAACACAACTTCTTGATTTGCATTGAAACCTCTGGAAACTTTGTGATGCTAGAGCAGCCAGAGAGAACCAATTGCTCTAGAGATGCCAACCTAGAAATATCACTGGGAAGATTCTTCAGTCTTTTGCAATTCATGAGATCCAAACAAAACAGCCTGGAAAGCTGACCAATTGAAGAAGGAATCTCTACAATTGCAGTCCCACTTAAGTACAAGTATTTCACTTCCCCACAAATCTTTGGAAACCTGGTAATATTTGAGCAACCAGAAAGATCAATGATCACAAGAGCTTTTAAGAAATGCATACTTTCTGGAAGATTATGGAGCTGTTTGCAGTCCTTCAAATTCAATGTAATAAGTCCACGGACCTTCCCAATTGACTCTGGAAGTTCTTCTATAGCTGTCTCGTTTAAATTTAAATAAGTCAAGTTTTCAGAAAACTCGGGAAATCTCCTAAGATATGAGCAGCCAGAAAGATTAAGTGTTTTGAGAGATCTCCATTGAACGCCAGTGGGAAGGCTTAACAGGCTTGTGCAGCATCTCATGTCCAAATGAACAAGTTGATCTAGAAACTGAATTGATGGATGAGCTTCTGCCAAGCTAGTACAATGCGCAAAAATCAAGTTCTCGAGATTCTTTGCCAGCGAGAGGTCTGGAAGTGCAAGTAAGTTCTTACAATTACTGAGATTCATCTCTTTCAAACTCACAAGATGCTACAAAAACAATAAACTGCCTTCAGTAAATTACCTACACTAAACGCATTGAGGCCCAAAAAATTAGGGAAAAGATATTACCTGCATTCCTGACCAAAGTTGTTTTACGTTGCTGTATATCAGGTTAAGTTCAACTAGATTTTCTGCTTCAAACTTTGGAGGCATGGAGCTTAGTGGGTATTCTTCCCAGTGAAGATAGATCAATTTATCTGAGAGAAAGTCTAGGCCATCAGGAAGATACAATTTACAGCTGTTTCCAAATCCAGCACCGTAGATTTTCAGCAATCTGAGATTATGCATGTTGACAAAGGCTTTTGAGCTCAAATTCACTTTTTGGATTTTCGATGTATCTAAAAATATCCCTTCAACCTTTTCAGATCCCTAAAAATCAACGTAACAAAAATATCAAGCTTAAATTCTACATGCAATTAAAATTTCCGAAAGTTATTTCAATTGTACTTTGATGAGGGGAAGTTTACATATATATATATATATATATATATATATATATATATATATATATATATATATATATATATATATATATAGGCAGGGCTCTAACCAGATTTTTAGTCAATACTTGGTGGACATCGGCATGACTCCACAATCTACTGCGCTTACCCAGCTCTTTAATTGATTCTTGGCGAACGATTTCATGAGCCATTTCTTGCAATAAATCATGCACATCTAACTTGTTTTCAAGGATAGTAATAAGGCATTTATCAACAAGAACACTAATTCCAATTCTGGCCGAGAAACCACAACCATCCATTATTCTCTGTACAAAATCAACTTGCTGCCCCGTAAAAAAACATGCAATATCAAGAAACATACATTGCTCTTCTTCATCCAGTGTGTCAAAACTTGCCCGCAACATGCTGAAAATTTCAGGCTGAGGAACTCTACCAAGTTTGTGCAGTGCACTTTCCCATTCATGTTTCCCTCTGCCAAATAAAAAAGATCCCAAAACTTTGAGTGCCAAGGGATTTCCCTGAGCATAATTCACCGCCCTTTCAGATAGCTCCATATATTCTTCTTCTTTGGAACTATTCTGGATGGCTTTCAAACGAAAGAGTTGAAGGGCTTCATGATCATTTAACTCCTTAACCCTGTATATTTTATCCACATTTTGTTGGATCAACAAGCTTTCATCCCTAGTCGTAATGATGATTCGACTCCCAGGACCAAACCATGTTTCACCTCTTCTGCCAATCAAAATTTCTATCTGGTCCAACTTACTAACATCATCAAGTATGACTAAAACCTTCTTACGATTTAGCCTATGTCTTATCTGGTCTGCTCCTCTATGGCGATCATATACATCTATATTCCTTTCCATGAGAGTAGCAGATAGAAGTTGATTTTGTAAATAAACTAAACCATACTTTTCTGAGGTTTCTCTAACATCTGCAAGAAAGCAGCGACCTTCAAACTTATCATAAAGTTCCTTGTAAACAACGCTAGCAATTGTTGTTTTGCCTATGCCGCCCATGCCACAGATTCCTATAATTTTAACATTGTCCAGCTGCCCTAAGTCCAAATACCAAATCATGTTCTCCAAACGTGATTTCATCCCAACAAAATCCTTAGCTATGCTATGACTTAGTGTGCTCATCACCACGTGAATTATGTGCCTAACAATGCCTTCAATAAAATCCGATTCATCCCTGTAAAAGGTGCAAGCAAAACATATATAATTAAATGAAAACTTCAAATGAACAACTCTTTCTTAATTGTCACGTCTTAACAATGCCTTCAAATGAACTAACCTTTACTTTGAACATAAAACTGCTTCGTGTTTCCTTTAATCTCTAAACTTTCTTTTTTCTTTCAAGTCCTTTTTTTTTTAATGAAAATCTTAAAGACCGTAAAAAAAAAATAAAAATAAAAAATAAAAAAGGAAAAAGCAAATTCAGGTGAACCATTCCAATGTATCATAATTTCTCTAAATACACAATGAAGTACTGGAATTGCACCAAAATTCAAGTTGTGGAAAATTAATGGAGCTAATGAAATGAAGAAAGAAGAAACTTTCAACTTACTTGTTTTTTAACTCCCAGCCAGAGAGATAAGCGATTTGTTTAGCTGCAATCCTCCATTGTTGAACCTTATTGTCATCGATTTTGCCTTTATGCTCATCGAAAGCTTTCCCAAAATCGCCTTTCTGGTTCCTCACATCGGATGGAGTCACATCATAGAAAATTGGCAAAACGGTTTGCCTCCCACCGGCTTCTTTGCGTTTAGAAATTTGAAGGAGTTCCTCCAAGCACCACGTCGAAGAAGCATAATTCTTGGAGAAAATGATGAGTAAAATTCTGGACTGATCAATGGCGAGAGGAAGTTCGAGAGGAAAGGGTTCTCCTTTAGTAAGCTCTCTATCATCCTTGAAGGTGTAGATACCTTTCTGGCGGAGCTCTTTATAGAGATGGGAAGTAAATTTATTTCGAGTATCTTCGCCTCTGAAACTAAGAAACACATCATATTTCCACACTTCTCTACCAGAAGAAGAGGAAGAAGAAGAAGAAGAAGAAGCCATTAAAATTATTTATGTATTTGATTCTCCATTGAAACGTAAAGCTTAAGAGCGTGCTTATTTATGAACCTATTGATAAGAAGTCCCAGTTTGGTAGTGCTTCCCAACTCATTTATGTACATTTTTTCTTTATGAACCAATTCCCCCCCACACAGCTAAGCAGAAGGGCTAAACCGTAAAATCCTGTCTGATAGAATTAAATTGATTTTTAACGGATTTCTTCTATGAGAATTCTTTTTACACCTAAGCAAAAAATTCAAAATTTTATTTTATTATTGGCCGTATAATTAAATTTTGTTGGTATTAATTTAAAATAATAAAATTAAACGAAAATTTCTAATACAAAACTACTAATAGACTAAAATCCTTATATTAAACCATTTTTTTTTATTAGTTACAAACTGATTAAACTTCATGTTTTGTATTTCTAATAATAAAAGACTATCTTATCTCTAATTATATGGTTATTATCTCTGATTATATGTTTATTATAGAATTTACTTTTGCTTACAACATTCAAGGATGATAAATCATAAAATAATTTCTCATTCAACTCATTAATTGAAAAATATTACCAAAAAATACGTCTCAAATTTGAATATATAATCCGATTCTAAACGAGAAAAATATATTATTGAAATTAAAAACTGCACTCTAAGAATTGTTTATAATTATAATTTTTGATAAGAACAGAATGAGAAACTAAAGAGAGCTCGACATCCCAACTAGGTTGGCACCTCGAGGTTACCTCAACAGAGACTCACCCGAAAACTTCCATTAACATCCAAGAAAGTCCCCGAGAGGAGGACAAGTACAAAGAAAGTTCTAAAAACAAAGAAGCCTAGAAGGGTCATTAACAACATCCGAAAAGGAAAATTGAAAACCTGGATCTAGAACTTTAATGTGAGAAATTAAAAAGCGAATACAATTGAATAAGATATCCTCATCCGTGTTAATGTTGGAGAAAATAGCGTTGTTGCGTCTAATCCAGATTGCCCGCGCAATTTGCAACCAAAGAGCAGCCCCAATTGCTTTCATTCTCTTCCCACGGAAATGGTCAACCCAAATTTCGAAAAAATGAGCTGCTGTAGCTGGAAGGACAAAGGAGATGCCAGACCACTTCAAGAGAGAATACCATATATTTGAGCTGCGATTACAATGAAGAATTATATGGCTTTGAGATTCGTCAAGGCTGCAGAAAAAACACGAAATGTTATCAGAATTCAGAATTCCCAGTTGAGAAAGGTAAGTTTTAGTTGGCAGTCGTTGGTGCAGTAAATTCCATCCAAAGAATTTCACTTTTGGAGTACTCAAACTCGACCAGCAGTAAGAAAAGCTCTCCGGAGCAGTTTGCGAATTGCCGTCATTGTTAAGAACCCCTTGCACAAAGGAACGAACCGAATAGGAAGAGTTATTGCCCCAATATAAAACATCTTCATGCTGGGAATCAGATATAGTGAGCGTTTCCAAGTGCAATTGCAGCAGCATATGTTGTTCTGAAATTCGAAGCCTCCTACGCCAAAAAGGTCTCCCATCCAAAGTGAACAAGCAACAGCGAGCCTCAGAAACAGACATGAGAGGCGTCATAGCAAGCTGGAATAAACAGGGGTATTTGTCCTTCATACTAGAATTATTCTGCCATCTGTCGAGCCAGAAAGAAGTTCGAGTTCCATTTCCAATTAATGAAGAACAATTAGATAAGAAGAAATTCCATAAGGAGTCATTGCAAAAACATGCCTTGAGAATGCCTTTCCATAACGGGGAAGCTCTTTCGAAGATAGAGCTGAGATTTTGCCAACCGTTGAGCCCCTCAAGTTGAACACAGTAAGCATACCAAAGATTATTCAACTGAGGTTCCCTAATCTTCCATAACCATTTAAATAGCAAACCTGCATTCTGAAGAGATAATTTCACAATGTTAAGCCCCCCCATTGAATATGGCTTGCAAATTGTGCTCCAAGAAATACGGCAAAGGCCCCTTTTGTTGATATCCCCCTTCCAAAGAAATCTATTCATAAGACCCTCTAGATTGTTGACAATCGTAATGGGCAATTTAAAAAGTGACATCAAATAAATGGGGATGCTACAGATAACCGATTTGATCAAGACTAGACGGCCTGCATAGGAAAGACACGACCCCTTCCACAGTGCTAATTTCTTTTCCACTTTCCGAGTCAACGGCGCCCAATCACTGACCTTTAAACTTCGAGAAGAAAGAGGGACTCCCAGATAAGTAATTGGCAAAGAAGAAATAGCACAGTTGACTAAAGAAGCACAATAAGAAGTGTAATCATCTGAAACACTAAGACCCAATAGGGAGCTTTTTGAAAAGTTGATCTTCAACCCCGAGATAATTTGGAAGCATCTGAGAATTCTGACCCAGTTTCTCAACTCATTTTCATCGGCTGGCATGAAGCAAAGGGTGTCATCAGCAAATTGTAAAATCGGGAGTTGAGGGGTGGAATCATTAAGCTTAAAACCCGAAATGATTCCAAGGTCGATAGCCTTGTTAATAAGGCGCTTCAGACCCTCAATTGCAATTACAAAAATAAATGGGGAAAGAGGATCCCCTTGTTTAACCCCCTTCCGCAAATAGATGTTTCTCGAAGGTGACCCATTGATAAGAATAGCCGTTGAAGAGTCGGAGCGACAATTTTCCATCCAAGATAACCAAGTATCGGAAAAGCCCATAGAACACATAACCTTGTGAACATAATTCCAAGATACACTATCGAAAGCTTTATGGAAGTCCAGCTTTAAAAGAAAGGTCGGTTTCCTTGCTTGCCGAATTTGAAAAGCAACGGAAGAGGCTAAAAAAGAGCATTCATGGATATTACGCCCTTTGACAAATGCAAACTGACAGTCGGAGATGAGATTCGGAAGCACCTTTCTAATACGGAATGACAGAACTTTGGACAGCAATTTGTACATGCCATGAACGAGGGAGATAGGGCGGAAATGCTCAAGAGATTCGGTGCCAGCTACCTTTGGGATCAGTACCGTGAAGGAACATTTAAAAGCTGGCGGGATGAAACCAGTGTCGTGAAAGACTTTGAAGAAATCCATGATCTCCATTTGCATAAAACTCCATGCTCTTTTGTAGAAAAAGAAATTATACCCATCCGGCCCAGGAGCTTTATTCGAATTGCAGGATTTTAGAGCCAAAGCAACCTCGTCGACTGTGAATGGAGCTGTGAGAGCTTCATTATGAAAATGGGAAACTTGGGGAAAAGACAACTCGGAGAGTAGATAAGGAACTTCAACCTCGGCCTTGAACAGATTTTTATAAAATGAGTAAATTGCATCCTTAATTTGAATAGGATCGGCAATTACAGAGCCATCGATCTGCAGTCTCGCAATTCTATTATTCCGGAAATGCATTGAAGCAACCCGATGAAAATAAGCAGTGTTGGAGTCGCCCATCAACGCCCAACGGACACGAGATTTTTGACACCAAATTACTTCAGATTGCTTCCTCTTTAGTAGCAGGGAGTTCCGCAAAATAGATAAAGCTACCTGTTGGTCTGAAGTAAGGGGCCGAACAACATCAGAGGAGGTCAAGGTAAGAATCTCTCCTTCAAGAGAATTAATCTCGTTTTGAACGTCGCCAAAAACTTCACGATTCCAGCTTGATAAGAAAAGACGAAGTTGTTTGAGTCTGTCATGGAGGGAAAGCAAGGTCGCCTCATTACGAAAAGAAAACCATTTGTCTTCCAGTAATTTCGGAAATCGGTTATCATCCCACCAAGGATTTAAAGAACGGAAAGGCTTCGGACCCCAGTTCATATTGGCCGAGACTCTGTATAATAATGGAAAATGATCCGAAAGAGAACTATCAACCGTGGAGATTAATTGAAAGGGCCAAAGATCAGCTAGTTCACTTGATACCATAATCCTATCGATGCGAGAGAAGGAGATCGAATTATGCCATAAAAATTTTCATCTGATATTATTACTTTAATAAAAATGACAAATATATATATATATATATATATATATATATATATTCTCATCCGTATCCTTGGTCATTTTCTTGTATGGTCTGAAAATAAAGTTTTATCGTGGTCAATGCGTTGGTGAATTGGTCTTCCGATGGGCCTCCCTGTAAGAGACTTTAGGATAGCAAAAACAAAGACTAATTAAATTTATTGGAAATTTCCATGTGCAAACAAATCAATAATTCCAATTGGAAATTAGAAATTTGAACAAAATAAATCAATCCATCAATCAATCCATCAATCAATATTCTGGGAAATTAAAATACACCATTTCCTTCTTCCCCAAAGGTTTTTCAAGAAAAAATGAATATGTAGTCACCAAAAAAAAAAAAAAAAGGAAACGAGAAAAAATATATATGTACCATTTATTATCTATTTATTTACACAATATAAATCATATTCTTGTCCTACACATTTTCTAGGTGTCCATTAATTGTCCTTACTCGTGAAAATTAATTAAAAAATATTAATAGTTATTTTTTAATAATAATATAATAGTATTAAAATACATATATAAATAGAAATTTACATAAATACTATCTAAAAAATGAATTTACGTCGCTCATATAATTTAATAATCATTCCATAAATTACATTCAAAACCTTTAAATTTTTAGACAATCATAACATTTAATAGTAATTACTTAACTAATAAATATTTACATAACCATGTATAAGTAAGGAGTACCCTGGATGATATATCTATATCCTATCCATACTCATGAGTAGAGATTTTTAAATTTTATTTTTATCTTATGCTCTTTTATACATGGTTCAAGTAGTCTCATTAGAATTAGATAGTGTCAGACTTACACGCTCACATCCCTATATCGAGAGGCCTAAAGTATTGATCATAATATTTATTGATGCTCATTTTGTCGTTACACCAGAATTAAACGGTAAAATTGTCCCAACCAACGAGTCTTAGGTGTAAGAGTATGTTTAATTACAAGAAAGATAATTGAGGTTGCATTAGGAGATAAAAATTTATCATGTGATCAACCTTTAAATCACATTTTAGGCTTATTTTTTTGAATTAATTATTACATTTAAATCCCTGCAACACAAATGAAAAGGATAGAAGTTCGCTGAATAAATGATCCTATGGTAACAACCTAGTGCTAAAAACATCTTGATCTGAAATATGTTAAATGCTATATTGATTTCTTCAAAATGACAACTATTAAAAAAAAAAAAAATAATAAGAAGAAGAAGAAAGAATAGAGTAAGACAGTAAAAAAAACTAATCTTGAACGGAATTTCCTATTTATAAAACTAATTAAACTTTCATTTTTGTCTTATAGTCTTTTATGCATGATTTGAGTAGTCCTATTTGAACGGAGTAGTGTTGGATGGTCATAATTATACTAATGCTGTTGATGGTACCAGCAAGGGGCGACATGAGCCCGAGTCTGTGCAAGGAAGAACGACGAGTCCTTTTTAGAGCATGCAAGCTAGTGATTTTCGGCCGGAATCCTTTGGCAGAACTACTGCCAGCTCGTTAAGGCTATCCATTAGGAGCGTGTTTGCCCTGTATTAATTTTAAATGTACTATTAAGCATATTAAAGGCTGTGGAAAGACCGTTACTCATAACTTCAAAGTGTGCATTTCATTCATATTAGGAAAAGCACTTGCTATATTGCTATTTGAAATAGAACTATTCATAATCTGGAATGGGTCGGGCTCAGCAGCGCTGAACACTAAAGTTGCTTTACATGAATCCACATCAAAATTTTACAAAAATTCTAGTATAGTCCTAATCGTTGGATGAATGATACGGTCCGGAAACACAATAGGACAATATGAGTTGTCCAATTTTTGTCCAAAAAAAAACATTCAAGAAAGTGAAAAATATTATAACCAATTGAACGAAATTATATCATGCACATCACGCTCATCTTTTTTTATTTAATTATAGTAATCTTCTTATGTTTTAATTTCATTATACTCTTCCGCCGCCGCCGCCGTATAGAAGCATATATTTGATCAATTTCAGATGTTTAAATATGTCAATAACAAAAACCAAGGAGAAAAATCTGATCAGGATTTAAAAATTATGGGAAATGCATTATCACCCTTGAAATTTTTATGAATTTCGCATTTGGGTCCCTGATGAAACATATTGAGTATATAACTTTTCTATTTTGATAGTTTTAGTTCCAAACTCAGCAATTTTATCTCGCTTAGGCTATAGTATCTATTAACTAGCATATGATACAATTTTTTGGAAAAATAGAAAATTATAGAGCTCAATGGAGCGATTCGAATCATACTTCCTATGTAGTTATTGATAGATGATAATATATGTTATTAGTATAAGAGAAAGTACATAAATGACCCTTATACTAATAACGTTTTATTTATCAATTATGCGATAATTAAATATATGAATTATATCTTCAATTTAACCGCTCGTGTCCACAAAAATTGTGGTACATGTCAATTAAGAGGTATTACAGTCCATACGAAAAAAAAAGTGTCAAATATGGAACTAGTATTATCAAAATATGAAAATCATGCGAATATATTGAAAAAATTAATCACCGAGTTAACTGAGAAATTCATAAACCGTAACTATTTTGACTAAAGATTATATATTTGTATAAATTAGATGAGGATTTAATAAATCCTCGTGTGCTGCGTTGACGTAATGATATTACTAATATAGATTGGAGGCAGTAAGTATTGTATTGATTGTAAAGGTATATATACAGAGTGACTAACAAAACCCTAATTACACTTTAATTACAAGTATCATCCTATTATAACTCTATTACCCTCCCTCAAGTTGAGCAGGGGCCGGACAGATGCTCAACTTGCGTCGAAAGGGAATGAAACGATCCTTCGGTAGTGCTTTAGTAAGAATGTCAGCCACCTGATCACGAGTAGGCACATAATGGACGCGTAAAAGACCCTTGGAAACCCTGTCACGGATAAAAAAGAATTCAACCTCCAAATGCTTGCTCCGTTGATGATAGACCGGGTTGAGAGTGAGGTAGGTAGCAGAGAGATTGTCACACCAAAGACGAGGAACTTGAGGAAGCCGAAAACCTACCTCTTGTAACAAAATTTGTAGCCAACCAAGTTCAGACGCACCAGTGGCCAGGGCCCTGCATTCGGCTTCAGTAGAGGAGCGAGCAACAGACTTTTGTTACTTGGAACTCCAAGAGACCAAGTTACGACCAAGATAGATGGCATAGCCCGAGGTGGACTTGCGGTCATCCAAGCACCCTGCCCAATCGGCATCAGTGTACCCCTGAAGAGTGAGATCAGACTTGCGGTGAAGAAAGAGTCCAAAAGTGCAAGTTTTCTGGAGATAGCGAAGAAGGCGTTTGACGCCCTGCCAGTGTAAGTTGGTAGGAGCATGCATAAATTGAGATAGTTTATTCACAGCAAAGGAGATATCCGGTCGGGTGAGAGAGAGGTACTGTAAGCAACCAAGAGCCCCTCGGTAAGCAGTAGGGTCCGAGTAAGGATCGCCTAAGTCCAACATGAATTTGTCTGTAGATCCCATAGGGGTTGCAACACCAGAACAACCCTCCATTTGAGTACGGTGTAGAAGGTCCTGAATATATTTGGTCCGACACAAAAAAAAGCCATCCTTGCACCAAGTCGCTTCAACGCCCAAAAAATATGATAAAGCACCAAGATTGCGAATAGCAAACTGAGACTGGAATCTGTGAATGAGCCGATCGACTGCGAACTGATGACTACCCAACACTAACAGATCATCAACATAGATAAGACAAAAAAAACCCGAACGGATCCCTTATGATAAAAGTAAAGAGATGAATCAGACTTGGAACCAAGAAAGCCAAGTGAACCCAAAACATCTGTCAACCGACGATGCCACATTCGTGGCGCCTGCTTCAAGCCATACAGAGACTTATGAAGTTTACACACATAAGAAGGAAAATCGGGATTCACAAAGCCAGGAGGTTGTTCCATAAACACAGTTTCATCCAGATTGCCATGTAAAAAAGCATTACTCACATCTAGTTGGGTTACTGTCCAATTCAAAGTCACGGCAACAGCAAGTAATAATCGAATAGTGGTAGACTTGATGACAGGGCTGTATGTCTCAAAATAATCAATACCTGGTCGTTGATGGAACCCTTTTGCTACTAGGCGGGCTTTATACTGATCAATGCTACCATCAGCCTTCTACTTCAATTTAAACACCCACCGACACCCAACAATATTCTGATTAGAACTCGGAGGCACAAGTGACCATGTACCGTTGGCAATGAGAGCATTATATTCAGAAGTCATAGCATCCCGCCACTCGGGAATTTTGGAAGCCTGAAGAAAAGTGGACGGCTCCTTGATATGAAGCAGAGATCTCGGCTTCAGTTTGCCTGTCATCTGGCATATGACCATACGCCGGGGAGCTGGCGGATCGGGAGCAGGGTTAACAAGTGAGCTGGTCGATAGGGATGACACAGGAGAGGACGATGCAGGTGTGAGGCGGCCAAAGGTGGACAAATCAACACACAAATTAACACCCTGAGGGGATGTGGTACAGCTACTGGACGGCAAGGTTGAGGGAGACGGCAACACAGGGGAAGGAGGAGGACGGGTTGGTGAGGGTGCCGGAGGTTGTGTATGGGAGGAAGGTGCTGCTGTGGACAATTGAGGCATCTGTATAAGGGGTGTGTGTGGGAGCACAGGCATAGGAAAGGGAAGTTGTAGTGGAGGGTTGTCAACGGATTGTGGCTCTAGGGGCAACACATCACTAGTCTTTGAAAAAGGAAATACCTGTTCATCAAACAAGACATGGCGTGAGATAAAGAATTTAGAAGACACGGGATCAAGACATATATACCCTTTGTGGAGACGACTATATCCCATGAAAACACACAGACGAGACTTATAATCAAACTTGTTCTTTGCATATGGTTTGAGCCATGGATAGCAACAACACCCAAAAATCCGAAGTGCATGATAATTTGGTCGGTCATGGAAGAGAATTTGGTAGGGGTTTCGGTTTTGCAGCTGAGCCATAGGGGTACGATTGATAAGATAGACGGAGGTATCAAAGGCATAGGTCCAATAGTTATGAGGCATGTGGGACTGATGGAGGAGAGCAAGGCCATGTTCGATAATATGGCGGTGTTTGCGTTCAGCAGTGCCATTTTGCTCAGGGGTATGGGGACAAGATAGGCGATGGGAAATTCCATAGGTGCGAAGAAAGGGTTGTAAGGCTATAAATTCTCCCCCCCCCCCAACGGTTTGAAAGGTTTTGATAGTTTTCTGAAAAAAGTTTTCAACTATAGTGCGAAATTGAACAAATATATCATACACTTCGGATTTTTTCTTCATGAAGTAAATCCAAGAATATTTGCTAAAATGATCAACAAACACAACATAATACCGATAGCCATCAACAGAAACAACAGGAGCGGGACCCCAAACATCAGCACAAATTAATTCAAGGGGTTCCCGCGAAACAGTATTAAATAAAGGAAAAGGCAATTTATGACTTTTACTGACACTACAAGAAGAACACATGGATTTATTGGAATCAGAAACAGGAATTTTATTAGAATGAAGTAAATGTGTAACAGTAGATAAAGAGGCATGTCCTAAACGATCATGCCAGGTACTTAAAGAAGCTACATTAGCACACTTTTTATTCATTGCATCTAAACAAAGCGAGTAAAGTCCGTTGTTACTCCGGCCTCGATATCGGATCCTCCCCGTTGCCAAATCCTTAATAAGAAAAGAATTAGAGAAAAATTCAACAGAAACGGGGTTAGAGTTCGTTAGAGCATAAACAGATAATAAATTATTGGAAGAATTAGGAACAAAGAGCATATTATCCAAGTTGAGGGAGCAATTATTAACGGATACAATGGAATTACCGACACGAACAATGGGGAGTTTAGAACCATTACCAACAGTGACAGAATCAGTCCCTTGATATTCAGAGTGGATGTGCAGATTTCCCATATCCGAAGTTAAGTGATGTGTGGCGCCGGAGTCAACAACCCATTGATTTGTTGGAGGAGTGTGGCTGGTTGCAATGTGAGATGTGGGTCGGATGGAGCTTGGCAAGTGAAGCTTAGGCGAGGAGCAATCCCGGGCTACATGTCCAAGGCCATGACAATTGTGACACGTGACGTGTCGCGGTCCAGAAGTGGTGTTGCTGTAAGTGTGCCGTCCCTTATAATTATTGAAACCATAGCTGTTCTGTCCCCCATAATTGTTATTCTGTCCCCCATAATTATGTCGGCCTCCACCACCACGCTGCTGCCTACTGCCAGATCGACCGCCACCACTACGCTGCTGGGAGGAACGGTCACCACGGCCACTGCTACGGCCGGAATTAGAAGAGTGGGCTGAGTACATAGCTGTTGGCGGAACAGCAGAGGAAACCTTTGATTTTTCACGCGCCAAACGGCGTTCCTCAGTGAGAAGCATACCCAACAAATCATCAAAGGTAATATCTTCCTGTTTAGTATCCAAAGTTCCCAAGCATCAAACAAGGGATTAGGAATTCCGTCTCCTAAAAATCTCGCTGGCACCGGATATTTGTCATCAATGTGGTGTGCGAGACGACATCCTCGCAATAGGGTCATCATCTGCCCTTTCCATAACACAAAATTTCCAGAGTCAAGTTTATTTGAAATCAAACCAGTGAGATTAGAAAAAGTCGTCGGTTGTAAAGCCGGAACTTGTGTAGTAAGCGGCGGTCCTCCTCCACTATGAATGACCGGCTGCCCTCTAGGAACAATAGATGGATTGACGGTTGGCAAGGTGATGAGAGCATCGGTGTTGGACGTATAAAACGGATTGGAAAAGACCCAAAGGGTGGAGATGGCGGGCTATGGAGCAGGAAGAGAGGAGTTGGATGCGGCGGAGCTGACGGCCGGTGGAGGGATCGGCTGTGGAACTGGAACGCCGGCGGTGGGGGTAGATTCGGTCATGTTGGAACTTAGGGTTAGGGCTCTGATACCATATAGATTGGAGGCAGTAAGTATTGTATTGATTGTAAAGGTATATACACAGAGTGACTAACAAAACCCTAATTACACTTTAATTACAAGTATAACCCTATTATAACTCTATTAACTAACAGATCACAAAACGTTGTCATTCTTAATCAGGCTAGTCTTCTCCTTTTTGGAAAATTCTTAATTAGTACTCTTAAGCAAGGATTTGACCACATATTTACTTCTTCCAAAGCCTATAAATTAATTAGATCCTTAATTAGCTTGTCAGACAAAGGCAATTGATACGTACGAAATAAAATTAAGTTTCAGCAGAAAAATGGCTACTGCTTGTGGCTCTCTGATATCTAACAAAAGTTTCCAAGCTAATTTTCAGAAGAAAGAAAACATCAGCATCCGCAGTCTTAAATTTGGGGAGAAAACTATCAAGGATGAGACGAGGATGAATTCGCTAATGTTGTACAAGAAGAAGAATCGATTTGCTTGTATGGCTTCAGCAGTGGAGAAAAGTGAAATGCATTTACCAAAATCGAGTGATTTTAGTGTTGGAAAGTTGGTTTACAGGCAAAATGTTATGATTAAATCATTTGAAATCGGGTTTGATGGAAAAGCATCCATAACTGCCTTGATGAGTCATTTACAGGTTGATTGATTAATTGACTGATTTTAGCTTTTTCTATTTTTAAAAATAAAAAAATAAAAAAATCTATATTTAGTACCAAAAACATCATAACTTGGATTAATAAAATTGATTAAAATATTTGCTCTAACTATTTTATGTATATACTTACGAAATTTTACAATTTTTCTATATTCACTGTATGTCTATAAAATATTATTTTAAAATTGTAATAATGAAATTTCAAATTTAAATAAAATAATTTATATATATATATATATATATATTCTTAATTGAATTTGATGCTCGTAGTTTACTGTTTCCTTGGTCAATGACGCTCATTAATGAATTTGATTATAACTAATTGAAAGATTATGCACTTAATGTATTGAAATAGAAAAATTTGAGGTCTCTGTGTCGAGTAATCACCTTAATTATAGTAATGATGATTGCTAATTAATTACGTTGGTGAGCAGGATAGTGCAATGAACCATGTGAGAATAACAGGAACAGCAGCAGACGATCATGTTTTGGGTATAACACAAGAAATGTGTAGAAAAGACTTGATTTGGGTACTCTCATCTTTGCAAATTGTGGTGGACCAATACCCTTCATGGTAACATGATTTGTAAATTACAGAATTAAAAAAGAATTGTATTAATTAATAGTGTTAATTAATTATTTTAGTAGAATATATACGACTGGAATTTATAAAAACAATTCAAAGATATTTATTTATTTATTTATTAATTTATACTATTGATTTTGGTTTTGAAGGCTTGATGTTGTTGAAGTGGAGACTTGGATGTATGAATCAGGTAAAAATGGTTTCTGCCATGACTGGATTATTCGTGATACCAAAACTGTGATAGAGTATATATTTTTATATATTTGTAAGTCATAATTGTCTAAGGATTTGTATATATTTGTAAGTCCTAATTGTCTAAGGACTTCTACTTCTTATGTAATTATGCCTCTTGTAACCCTAGTATATATATGAAGTTATCTCTCCATCACAATTGAGGAGAATTTCACAAAACCCTAATTGCCTTTACATGGTATCAAAGCACTAAGGCTCATCGCCGCCCACCATAGCAGCCAACCCTTGTTTTCCGGCGCAACCCTCCTCACAGCAGCCATGTCTACCGATTCCACCTCTCCACCATTGTTTCCGGCGCAACCCAACCGACGGCAGCCACTCCTACCTTTTCTCATCAATTGCCTTTGAAACTTGATTCGAATAATTATGTCTTGTGGAAAACCCTTAGTACTCCTATGCTTGCTGGCTGCGGTTTATTGAATCATGTCGACTGAACGGCACCTATTCCAGCCGAAAGGTTGCCCAATAATGAAGATAATCCTGACTATCAGCTATGGCATCGACAGGACCAACAAGTTTTGTCTTGGATTTTAAACTCTATTTCACCATCCATTCTACCTCAAATAATTAGGGTCAAGACGGCTAGAGAAGCCTGGCTAAAACTCGAGAGCACCTATGCATCCGGTTCTAGGGCTCAAGTGAGAGATTTGAAGCAACAATTACACTCCTTGGTAAAGTTGAACTCCGAATCTGTTTCGGAATATTAATTAATTTCAGAACGTTTGGCCTCATTACAATATCCGGTGTCGGAAGAGGACTTAGTTGATGCAGTCCTAGATGGTCTCCGTGGTCCGTTTCGAGACCTTTGTCGCACGTATGGTGCATGTTCTATTTCTTTTGCTGATTTATTTGGAGTTTTATTAACTAAAGAGAGACACTTGAAGAGGGAAAAATCCTTGGTGGAGGATTTAAATGTGGCAACGGCACACTTTACGGCAAAGCAGCCACCGTCCAGCGGTGGACGAGGTAGGGGCTACGGACGGTCTCAGCAACAGCAGCAGAACCAGCACCGGTTCCAGTCCCACTGGCAGCAGTAGTCCGGCTACGGGCAGTAGTCCTTTGTGGGTCAGAACAGCAAGGTTAGTTTACACAAGCAGCCCCAGTTGATGTGTCTTCCGTGGTATGTCATAACTATTGTGGCAAGGGGCACTATGCGAGGCAGTGCCCTTCCCCGAAATTTAACAACCAGAGCCCTCAACCAGCCCCCATATCCAACCACACCACCCTAAACCCCGTCCGACTCTTCCTGGATCATGGACAGTGGAGCAACACATCACTTAGCTTCGGATTTGGGACATCTCAATCTACATTCAGAATACATTGGACCCAAAGAAGTTCACTTAGGTAATGGTTCTCGATTACCCATCCAACACATTGGTTCTTCCTCTATTCCTACTGTCAATAATTCATTACAATTATCCCCTGTTTTGCATGTGCCTACTTCTAATACCAATTTAATTTCTATCAGTGCACTTACTAATTCCAATGATGTAACTGTTGAATTTTTTGACAAGTTTTTTGTTGTGAAGGACTTGAGTTCCAAACAGGTGATTCTTCCCGGGCCGAATAGGAATGGACTTTATGCACTTCCGTCTGCTCCTCCATCTCCAGTTCGATCTCACCTCACCTCCTTGTCCACCTGGCACGAGAGGCTTGGTCATCATGCTTTTCCAGTTGTTAGTCGTGTTTTGAATAATCACAATATTCGGTGTCTGAATAATAATAATCGCACTGTTTGTTCTAGTTGTGCGGTTAGCAAGAGTCATAAACTCCCCTTTCTATTTCTGAGTCTGTTGTTTCTGGACCTTTGGATTTAATTTATTCTGATTTATGGGGCCCTGCCCCTGTTCAATCTCAAGATGGATTTTCATATTATTTATTATTCTATGATCACTATAGCAAATATTGTTGGATATATTTTTTGCGCTATAAATCTGAGGTGTTGTCTATTTTTATTAAGTTTCATTTTGTTGTGGAAAAATACTTTGGACGTCCCATTAAGGTGTTTCAATCTGATGGTGGTGGGGAATTTGTTGCTATGCGTAGTTATCTAAGTGATCATGGTATCCAACACCGAACTTCTTGTCCGTATACCCCGGAACAAAATGGGGCAGCGGAACGGAAGCATCGGCATGTGGTCGAAACAGGGCTCTCACTCTTTAATCGTGCCAAGTTACCTGAATGTTTCTGGTCTAATGCTTTTGACACTGCTGTTTATCTCATTAATCGTATGCCTACACCAACACTTCAATTTGCTACACCATACTTCCCTCTGTTTAAATCGCATCCTAATTATTATTTTCTGCGTATTTTTGGTTGCTTGTGTTACCCATGGTTACGGCCTTATTCATCTCACAAATTAAATTTTCGGTCTCGTAAATGTGTCTTTCTGGGGTATAGTAAAATATCAAAGGGGTATCGTTGCTTTGATCCGCTATCTAAGAAATTTTTTGTCTCACGTCATGTCCTTTTTTATGAACAGGTGTTTCCTTATCCGGAGCTATGTAACTCGGCTTTCCCTGATTCATCATCACCACCGGTATCCCTACCTACCCTCCAAATGACGCCTCTTCCTCTACAGCCGTCCCTACCGCAAATTTCCCCACGAAAGTCCACTACCCACATGCCTCACCTACCCCAGATGTTTCGATTTCTGCACCTGCAGCCCTCCCACCAGCGCCACCTTCGTCCCTTACACAGTCACTGCCCTCCCCACCTAACCCGGAACCGGCGTCCCCACCTGGGCTCTCTTTGGTTGTTGATTTATAGGAATTTGCACCTGCTCCGCATAGTGTTCCTCGCCCAGCACCCCCATCTCCACGGGTCCCTCAAGCTCCACCTCCCTCCCGCATGCTCACTAGGAGGCAGACCGGGAAATTGCCCCCTCCAAAGATGTTCACAACGTCTCTCCGTGAATCGGACCCTACATGTTATACAGAGGCTGCAAAACATCCTCATTGGAGACAAGCCATGGCGGATGAGTATTCTGCCCTTATTTCTAATGGAACCTGGGAATTGGTTCCTGCCTTGTCCGCACCAAATATTATCGGTTACAAGTGGGTGTTTAAGACCAAAGTTAATCCGGATGGCACTCTTGAACGTCATAAAGCACGGTTAGTGGCTAAAGGTTTTCATCAACGCCCTGGTATGGATTTTACTGATACTTTTAGTCCAGTTATTAAGCCAACTACAATTCGGCTTTTGTTATCTCTTGCTATTTCATTTTCTTGGTCTATCACACATTTGGATGTTTCAAATGCATTCTTGCATGGTGATTTGGATGAACCGGTATTTATGAGTCAGCCACCTGGCTTTGTTGATCAGTCTCGACCTGATTTTGTTTGTCGTCTTTGGAAATCTCTGTATGGTTTAAAACAGTCTATTCGAATGTGGCATCAGAGGCTCACTCAATCATTAATTGCTTATGGTTTTCTGTGTTCCAAGGCTGATATTTCTCTGTATTATATGCGACGAGGTTCCACTGTGTTGTTTTGCCTCATTTATGTTGATGATTTATTGGTGTTGGGGAATGATGCCGTTGTTGTTGGTAGTGTGATTCGGTTTTTGCAGTCCCAATTTGCAATTTAAAATTTGGGCCCTGCTCGGTATTTTTTGGGTGTTGAACTTCATCGACATGGTAAGTCTCTATATCTGTCCCAGAAAAAGTATGTGCATGACTTGTTAACGAAGGCTCGCATGTTGGACTCCAAGGCCGTGACTACTCCCGCCAGCTCTGCAGAAAAACTCTCTAAGTCCGGGGGTTCGGTTTTTGATTATGTTACTCACTACAGGAGTCTGGTTGGCGGATTACAATACTTGACCATCACTAGGCCGGATATCGCCTTTGCGGTTCACAAGGTGGCTCAATTTATGCAAGCACCCACTACTTTACATTGGCAAGCTCTTAAGCGCATCCTGAGTTATTTGAAGGCTACTGCTGCCTATGGGTTACGGTTTCAGCCTCAGCCTTGTGTTCGCTTGAATGCTTTTTCTGACTCTGATTGGGCGGGGGATCCTGATGATCGCAGATCTACCTCTGGTTTTGGAATCTTTCATGGTAATAATCTGATCTCCTGGGCCTCCCGTAAGCAGCGTACCGTCTCTCGCTCCTCTACTGAAGCCGAGTACAGGGCTCTTGCCACGACTATTTCTGAATTATCCTGGCTTGGCATGTTACTTGTTGAGATTGGCTTCCCCTTGCAGTGTGCATCGACCCTATGGTGTGACAATTTGAGTGCCATATATCTTACAGTTAATCCAATTTTCCATAATAGGACGAAGCATCTAGAGCTTGATTTTCATTTTGTTCGGGAACGCGTTGCATCCAAGAAGCTCTTTGTTCGCTATATCTCCACCGCTGATCAAATTGCGGATATTCTGACCAAGCCCCTTCCACGCACTCGTTTTCAACAGTTGAGAGATAAGTTGGCCATGGTTTCCACCCCTGCCCAACTTGCGGGGGAGTGAATTTTCTCTTAGCCATATATAATTGATGCAACAATATAATTTCTAAATAATCAGCAGAAATTGAAAATAAATGAGAACAAATTGTTAATAAAAACAAATACATAGTCCTATCACCAAGATCATATATTTTTACGTCTTGGATTTGTCTTTCCTAGTTAAATTAGTAGTAAACTTGTTGTCGGGATGAGCTATACGAAATCTGTATGTATATTATTATTATAATTGCTATATATATAACATAATATATACAGCTTTGTATCTCAACGGGCTTGGGCTTTAAGAAAAATTCCAAGCTCATCAACCCACACATCGGGTCATGTTGGGCATGGACTTGGACGGACTGAACATGCAAAATGTAAGTCCAAGCTCAGTTTTTAGACTGGACAGGCCGAGCAGATATCCGACCCGATAACAGGTCTAAGTAGTAGTCAATTCACATTGAACTTGCGTGTCGGTAACTAATAATTTAGGCGTGACTTAACTTGATTGGATGTTTTTTTTTGCTTTTTTTTTTTTGTTAATATATTCATCAGGAAAGAAGATGAGGCGGATAAAATTGGTTTGAAGTTGATGGCTTCCGCTGGATATGATACTAGTGGTGCCTCAGAGTGTATGAAAAGATGGAGAAGCTTGAGAATATAATCCTCATTTCTTTCAAATTATACAACTCAATTGTTGTCTTGCCAATTGCTTTTATATATGTGACTCAATTGTTTTTCCTTTGTAAAGACTTCCATGTTCAATTAATTTATTAAAGAAATAAGTAAATGAATTAGTATTTACTTTATACAAGTAAATGAATGTTCAAGGAAAGAAAATTGATTCTCAACATTTGAATTTCTTATATACAAATTTATGATAACATTTGACTAAGACAACTAATTATAGATAGAGAAGGCAATGAATCATTTTTGGAAAGAGTTAGATTTCAACAAAATCCGTATATTTTATAATGTATTTTGAAAAATATAAAAAATAATTAGTGTAGTATGCATAAATTAGAGGGCTTAATTTCACCCATGGTATACCAACTATACACATTATCACAGTTTGGTATACCAACTTTCATTTTGCACATCATAGTACCCCAACTATTAGGTGACCTCCCATTGTGGTTTTTTTACCCATGAACCCCGGTTGCCCATGCCACGTCAGCGTGTTCACTACTGTCAACCTGAAGATGTGGGCCCCACCATCAGTTGAATTCCCAGAAATACCCTCAAATGAAATTGAATCTCTCCCTCCTTTTTTTTCCCTCTTTCCAACGTCTGACGGTTTCTCTCTCCTCACTCAAGCACACTCTCTCTCCTTCTCATAACCGGCGACCTCTCTCTCTCTTCCAGTCACCGGCGTCGTCTCTCCCTCCCTGACTCCTCTCTTCTCCTTATTCCCCAAAATTTCTTGCGATGTTGCGATTTGCATAGAAACAGTACTGTAGCTGTTTTCCGCTCCTTATTTCTTCTCCTCTCCTTATTCCCCAAAATTTCTTGCGATTTTGCGATTTGCATAGGTACAACACTGTTGATGATATCCTCCCCTAATTTCCTCTCCTGTCCTTATTCCCCAAAATTTCTGTCGGAAACAGTACGAAAATCGTCCTTTCCTGGGACTGAGCTGTTGCTTTTTGACGATTTGGAAAAGTAGGAGCACTGTTCCGATATCGCGATTTGCACCGACAGAGATCTGTTGAGATTTTGCAATTTGTACTGATAGAGTTACCTGTTGGATGAAATCTGAGAAAAAGGACTACAATATGTGGGAAAAATCTGCTGGAGATACCATTGATATGGGTTTAATCTTCTACATTCAAAAAAATTTGGGGAATGCTGTTAATCTTCTGCATTTTTTTCCCCCTATTAATGATAAAAGAATCTTAAAAACTCTTATGTAGGTTTGCTTTAAAAATGTTGCCCATTTAAGATCTTAAAATCCACTGAAATTTGGTGTAATGTAAGTGCATGATTTGCTGTGAAAAAGGCCATAGCTGACATGAAGGCGATAGTTGACTCTTAATTTTTTGGTGCACATTTGCTGTGATAATTTAGATAGTTAGTATACAATATTGTCATAAATTATATAGTTGGTACACCATGATGGGATAAAATCTATAGTTGGTATACCATAATGTTACAAATTTGATACTTTGTATACCATGGGTGAAATAATATGGATAGTATGTATACCCTGAGTGTAATACTTTTTTTGGAATAATTTCCCTCAAACAATATTAGAATGTGCAAACCAATTAGCAAATGAATTGCCACAAGGTATACGTGCATTAAGAATACTACATGAACAAGGTTAAATATCAGAATTTGTACAATGTTGAAGATCAGATTGGATTGTGAAAGGAAAGATGACAAAATTATGATAACAAATATTTACAAACTGTACATAAAGTTAAAAACCATACTTCCAAGGTTAATCCCTTCTAATCTACTGAACTATTAACAATGAAATGTACAGAAGAGAAATAAATTTGTTTTCTACAGTTTCAGCAAAATTCCAGCAAAATTACACAATATTTCTACTATATTGTCTTATCTCCACTGCCTTCTTGGTGCATTGAAAGTAGTACTTCTTGTGGTTGGCTTCCTAGCAACATTAGGGACAGCATTGGGGAATTGTCTTTGAGTTGCCTGACTTGGCTGACTTGGAGTTGCCTGACTTGGCTGACTGGGGCCAACACTAGTGACATTGCTTCCTTGACTGCTGAATGCATTTTGCGTAGGTTGACTTGGCACATATTGAGTAGTTCCCTATTGAAATTGTGTAACATAAAACAAAAGTCAAGATAATTGCCATTTACTAGCAGAATAACTGGCAATTAAATTCAACTACCAATTTGCCACAATTATAGACCAATGTAACAGCATGACAACAACCAAACCAATTTGCCACAATTATAGACCAATGTAACAGCATGACAACAACCAAACCAATTTGCCACAATTATAGACCAATGTAACAGCATGACAACAACACTACCACTTTGCCACAATTATAGAATGTAACAGCATGACAACAACCAAACCAATTTGCCACAATTATAGACCAATGTAACAGCATGACAACAACCAAACCAATTTGCCACAATTATAGAATGTAACAGCATGACAACAACCAAACCAATTTGCCACACAATCAGGCCAATGTAAGAGCATGACAACAACCAAACCAAATCAATTTGAAGTCCTAAAGCGTATCACTCAATTTATATCAAATTAAACTACGAACTCAGTGACAATTATGTATCAAGCATAATACCTAAATACTTACATCCATCATCCATCTTAGTGTCTGATCTCCTGCCCCTGCACCTCTGGTGTTGCTTTCCATTCCTGCACCTGCTCCTCTGGCATTGCTTCCCCTTCCTGCCCCTCCTCCTCTGCCAGTGCTGCCCCTTCCTGCCCCTCCTCCTCTGCCAGTGCTTCCCCTTCCTGCCCCTCCTCCTCTGCCAGTGCTGCCCCTTCCTGCCCCTCCTCCTCTGCCAGTGCTTCCCCTTCCTGCCCCTCCTCCTCTGCCAGTCCTGCCCCTTCCTGCACCTCCTCCTCTGCCAGTGCTGCCCCTTCCAGCACCTGCTCCTCTGCCAGTGCTGCCCCTTCCAGCACCTAATCCTCTGCTAGTGCTGCCCCTTCCTGCCCCTTCCTGCACTTGCTCCTCTGCCAGTGCTGCCCCTTCCTGCCCCTGATCCTCTGCCAGTGCTGCCCCTTCCTGCCCCTGCTCATCAGTAGTCCTCTTTCTTTTCACCTACATTTAGAAAGCAATTGCAGAAAGTTTGTAATTGTCACTTCTACTAAGAATAAGTAAAGCTGTAGTTCAATAACTACTTACATTTGGTGTAGTGGATGTGAGTGGTTCTGTGCACCTCCTTTTGTTATGGTCTTTGCTACCACAATTGCTGCAAGTCATTTTGACTAGTCCCCTCTTGCTTAACTTCCCTTTCCGGTTGGATTCTTCTAGTTCTTCGGGCTCCTTTCTCCTAGACTTCTTCTTCCTTCCTCTTTTTGTTTTCACTGGTGATGGAGGCACAATTGGCACGACCTCTTCAGGATTAGGCCACTGATCACTCCCATTTGTCGGTTCAATAAAAAAAGCATAAACCTTTCTATATGTCTCCACTGAATAACATTGGGCTAAGTAAGTAGCAGGATTCTCGTTGTTGCCAATAATGGCAGTAATTCCATGGCTGCACGGTATGCCTGTCAGTTGCCATCTTCTACATGTGCAACTTTTAGCTTCCATGTCAACTGTAAACTGCTCACCAAAACCTGCCACTTGCACTATTGGACCTCCAGAATAGGTTGGCTCGAAATGGAAAGATAACTCTCTGTTCTTCCAAAGCTTCTTCAGTATCTTTGGGCACCACAAAGCAATACTATTCTTCAACATATCACACTTCTTCTTCATTCTTTTCATTAACTTCACTTTAATTAATTCATTCATTGTGATCACCCCTTTATCTCTTGCATCCAAGATGTACTTGTTGAAGCACTCACACATATTATTCAGAAGCATATCACATTGTGATATTTTAGAAAACCGAGCCCTTGACCACTGCTCAAATGGTCTTTCCCCTAACCATTTTCTTGCTTGAGGGCATTTGTCTTCAATCTTCTTAAGACACTCATCCAATTTGGCTTCATACGGTGCCCTTGCTGCATCCCATAACATGTCCTTCAACTCCTTCCCCTTGAACAAAGTCCTAAAATTAGTGTACATGTGTCGTACACAAAATCTGTGCTCTGCTGATGGGAATAAATTCTCAACTGCATTTATCAGTCCCTGAAATAAAAACACATAAATCCACCTAAGCAATATACACCACTAAATAATTAAATAATCCAGCTTAATCATTAAGTATTGGAGCAATGTACCTTTTGTCTATCGGACATAAAAGTCCAATGGCTGTTGCTGTCAATCCCCAAATCTTCTGCTAGCAGCTGCAAGAACCAAGTCCATGTCTCTGTGCTTTCTGTTTCAGCCATTCCCCATGCAATTGGGAAAATGCAGTCATTAGGATCAATGCCAACAGCAGACAATAGTTGCCCTCCATACACGCCTTTAAGCCAGCAGCCATCTAATCCAATAAAAGGTCTGCATCCTGCTTTGAATGCTGATTTTAAAGCATTTAGGCATACATACAGCCCAACAAACCTTCCATCTTTGAATCTACCAGTCACAGTGCTGCCTGGATTTGATCTGAGCAACTCAGCTCTATACCTACAAATACATAGAATGCAATTCAGTGAAATAGTAGAATGCAATTAATTAAAACACAGTAGACTCTTACACTGCAATTTAAGATAATTGTATAAAAAGTTTACCTATAAATATTTGCATACTGTGTTCTTTCATCCCCGTTAATCTTTTCAAGTGCTAAACACTTAGCACGATATGCCTTCATTCTCCCAATCTTCAGCTCTTTGTGCCTACTGATATCATCAATTAAAGCACTTATCTTCCAGTCAGGATCACTCCTAAAAGCCTCCAAATATCTTTTTGCAAGCCACTTGGATGTCATATGGAAGTTGCGGTGCACCTTCGAACATAAGTGCTGGAAATGCCCACTCTTCACTTGCATGGTAACATTGTTTTCATCATGGCGATCTTGCCTTGAAGCATAACACCTCCATGGACATTTTTCCCCATCATCTTGCTTTGATT
Source organism: Euphorbia tirucalli (assembly GCA_039660915.1). Lineage (NCBI taxonomy): Eukaryota > Viridiplantae > Streptophyta > Magnoliopsida > Malpighiales > Euphorbiaceae > Euphorbia > Euphorbia tirucalli. The sequence goes on from CM077640.1 coordinate 824,847, forward strand.
TGCACTCTGCCTTGACCTTTTTTTTTGTATTGGTTGGAAACCAAATCTGAAATCTGTTATTGATGCCATGGTTTCTGCATGCTTCTTTAAACTCCTCTGCATTATCGAATAGCATGCCAATTCTGAACTGAGGATCTTCTAATTCCCTTTGTGAATTGAACTCTGGAAATCTAACCCTTGCTTCATTCTCCGAGTCTGAGCTTACATCTGTATGAAGTGCATCAGAATCTTCATATTCAGATGAACCATCCTGCACCTCAAATCTCATACCGGTTTCATAACCAGTATTACCCATGTTCTCACTAGCTCTCTGCCTAGTAAATGGATTCGATCTCCTAGCTTCATCAATTCCATTCATTAAATCTTCATCACTATCTTCAAACAAAAAATCAGGATCAACAAAATCCTCTTCATCCAATTGCTGTCCACCTTCAGCAGTCTCATAATCACCCATCTCAGTTTCTACACTAGTGTTATCAGCAGTCTCATTTGGAAAAGATGCATCTACAAAATCACCAATTTCCTCAACAACAGCAGAAAAGTCTTTATCTAATAAATCAGCTTCTACTCCTCTATTAGAACCAAAATTTACACCACTGTCCATATGTACATCAGCTACATTTACATCACCAACACTTATATCAACATTCACATCACCATCAGCAACATTATGCCTTGAGCTACTCCCTATCTCCCTTGTGTTATATTCAAGAAATTTGATTCCTCTTGTCTCCCCAACATTTAATTTACTTTTACCCTTCCTATCAGTAGCTATAACCACTGGATTTTCCTCTTCAATTTCTTCAATTACAACTCTGCTCTGCCCTCTAGGTTCTAGTTGATGTAGTAGATCCCCCACTTCTTTTGCATCTATAACCTTAACATATAGATCAATTTCTCGACACTCAACCCCAACCAAAGCCATCCTATACACATCTATATCATTGCCCAAGTAATTTAGTACCCCTGAATTGGCTTATCCCATGGTTTCCAAACATATTGGACAGTTCCATTAATCTCTAACGTTTCCTGAACTACTTTGTCTATTGTACATAAAGCCAACCCATCATCCCAATTACAAGCTTCCCATATGTACACATCACCATCTACATAACTATCCCCTTTGAATCTCCCATCATACCTAATAATAATATCAAAATAACCCTTCTCCGGATCTGCATTTCAAGTATAATTGCATACAATTATTATCAAAACACAGATTGGCACAAATCAATAAACTATTCAATCAAGATTAATACAAATGTAATTAGATTAAACAAAAAAAATTTATACAATTCAACAAATTGCATAATCCAATCTAATATCCATTCAATTACAAATCTCATATCACAATCCCCAATGACACATTTTCTGATGTAATAAAAAAATCAATTACAATTGCAAATATGTGGTATAATGTGCCTAAGTATTACAGACAACACACCAACAAAAACAACACCAATTCTACCAAATATTTAATTTAGTACCATCACTATCCAACTACCATTTACAAATATAGTACTTGCAAAAATAAAGAGCAAACAAGTACAAGTCAGACTTACATGGTCCATAAGCCATCCCAGCCATTGATGACAGTTGGTTCTGGTCCAAAAGTTTCAAAAAGAATCAACTTTTCAACCGGGTCCACTGCATTCACAAACCCAATATATTCCATCACTGTTAGGTCTATTTTTATATACATAAAAACCAAATATTTTAGGCATTCTTTCCTACTATTTATGCAGGGACACAGGCTCAATAAAACCACATAAACGCAACAACAGAGACTTAGAGAAAAAAACAAAGTTTGTAGAGAGAGAATATCAAAGCAACAACAGAGAGTGAGAGAAAGAACGAAGTTTCTACAGAGAAAGAACGAAGTTTGTACAGAATATCAAAGCAACAGCAAACACAAAAATCGCAAAGCCTTCACTTACCAGTTCAAATGCTGTGCTTGAAGAACAAGACCGCGATGCTTTCCTCTACCGGTGATTCACGAAATCAGAAATTTTAGGGTTTGCGCAAGAAAATTTGGGGAAAAGGGAGAAGAATTATCGAAAATAAGTGAGGGAGAGAGAGAGGTCGCCGGTTATGAGAAGGAGAGAGAGTGTGCTTGAGTGAGGAGAGAGAAACCGTCAGACGTTGGAAAGAGGGAAAAAAAAGGAGGGAGAGATTCAATTTCATTTGAGGGTATTTCTGGGAATTCAACTGATGGTGGGGCCCACATCTTCAGGTTGACAGTAGTCAACACGCTGACGTGGCATGGGCAACCGGGGTTCATGGGTAAAAAAACCACAATGGGACGTCACCTAATAGTTGGGGTACTATGATGTGCAAAATGAAAGTTGGTATACCAAACTGTGATAATGTGTATAGTTGGTATACCATGGGTGAAATTAAGCCTAAATTAGAGACTAATATACATAATTTATATATATGATCAAAAGTTTTTGTTGTGGTCAACGTGTTCACAATTGGTTTTCCAATGGGCCTTCGTGTAGGAGACTTGAGGAGACAAAGACAAAGACGAATTATATTCATTGGAAATTTGCATGCGCGAAGACCTTGACTTAGTTATAAGTCCTTTTGCAATGATATAATATCATTAAGTTTAACTAAGTCAAGTTATGTTAAATAAAAATAAAACAATGCAATAAAACCAACTAAATGAAAAATTATCAAAAGAAAATGACCTCTACAGATTTTGCCGATTGAAGTTCATATCGAAGTTCATATCGTCATTGCATACATCAGCCTCAATTATTTTGAGACTGATTAATTACCAATTTGTTTCTGAAAATTTTATATAAATGGATATTAATTTTTATTTTTATTTTATACGATTCCAATTTAATAATAAAAAGTTTCTATTCTTATATTCTTTTTCTAAATTCTACTACTGGTATAATCTTCTTATTATTATAAGCTTTATATATTAAAACCATTTTATAACACGTTATCAGTACAAGTTTGCTCAAGTTCGCTTATCTGGTTAATATTAATTCAGTTTGTTCTATTAAATCAATCTAAAGTAAGTTATAATTTTTAATTTTATTTTCTTATAGGTATGTAATTTTGATCTAATAAAAAAAATTCATTTTATTTTTTTTAGATATGTCAAATCTTGCTAATATTGATTTTACAGTACTTGATGTGACCGGAAAGAACTACCTTGCACAGGTACTGGATACTGAAATTCATCTAGATACTATGGATCTCGGGAAAACGATCCACGAAAACAATAACGCTTCATTACAACATAAAGTAAAAGCCATGATTTTACTCCGTCATTTTGACGATGAGCTAAAAACTGAATATCTGACTATTAATCTGACACCCAACTCCAAAATATTTTAATCTTTGTACTCTTCCTAACATCTCTCGAACCACCCAATAATTTCCTTAATATCAAAATAAATTCCTCGTTGACATCAATCTTCAAATTCTAATATAGAATCTTCTTATATTAATGCATCAGTAAAATTTATATATAATCTATCTAATACAATATACTTATTTGGCTTAGACTTGATATTAACTTAATATCAAGCTTCCTCCGTATCCCAATAATTCTAATTTGGGAATCAAAGTCACATAGTTCTCCTAATTTTAAAATAACTTAATTATCATTCTTATATAACTTATTCCGTATAATACATCACCCTATCACTATTCACTTATACGGTCACTATTCATACGAGTTACAATTCACAAATACGATATACCACTATTCACCAAATTTTCAAAAATCACCCTAAACATCATATATTCCTCCAAATACATTTATAGTAATTTTCATATTTTCTTCACATATGAATCTCACTTAAACTAATTTTCTAACAAATAATATAATTAATTTAACTCCAAATATTTCAATCATTCATATAAAATAATCTACTCAAAATCATCAAAAACTCCAAGAATTAATATTGTTCCACTTAATTCATTGATCAATATAAAAATATTAAACCAACGAAAACTTGCAGGAAAATATTCCGATCACTGGAATAGTACCTATAATTCGGACGGAGAACACCACTAGATTCGCAGCATTGCTATGCGTCCAAAAATACTTATTTTATTCTCATATCACTTCAACTTTCGAATTAATTTACAAAAATACTCTAAAATTTCATTTCCAAATATACTATCATATTAACCTCAAAATATAATGTTAACCGTACAAATTAAAATTCACTTAGTTCTGAACATGTATCTGAAAAATCATCATAATCGGACCGTAGAATAACTTTACCGTTAAATTATTATTTTTTTAATTTTTAAATTCCTCCACATAACTTTTAATTTTTTTCGATTATATCCTTACTGTTCATATAATTTTCACCCCAGAACTTTTTATTTCACAAAAATCTTCAAATTATAACATCACTTTTTAAATATTAATACTTATTGAATTTTCAGGGTATTACACTTTAGGACCCTAAACATTAAATAAAGAAAATTCATAGAAAACAATAGTTAAATGAAGAAAATTCATAGAAATTAAGGTGATTATATACCTTATCATTCACTAGAAAGTCATAGGCGTCCTGAAAAAGCCATGTCCTATTGGCGTTTTCAGGAAACTCTCGACCAACAATATCTTGACCCATTTGTTGGAGCAAGTCATGCATCTTAACATAACCAAACATATATCTACTAGAGATTTATGAACAAGTTCTTTCAGTCCAATCTCAGGATGAAATCCACAACATTCAAGGACTTCCTTTACATAATCTACATTCTTCCCTTCGAAAAAACATGCAATATCTAAGAACAATTTCTTTTATATCTCCTCCAATCCATCAAAACTTATTTGAAGCTTTCTAAGAATTTCTTCATTAGGAATGTCCTTCAGCCTATCCAACATACTCTTCCATTCTCTGACGGATCTGCTATATAAAGTGGAACCCAGAACTGTAAGTACTAAAGGAAGGCCACTGGCATATTTCACAACTTGGGAACATAGCTCCAGTGGTTCTACATTGCAATTGCTCTGGATGGCTTTCGAACGAAAAAGTTGAAGGTCTTCTTCATAATTTAACTCCTTAACACTGCATATGTCATCTACTCCATGTTGGATCAATACCTTGATGGTGTTCGAGAGGAAGGGGTTCTCCTTTAGTAAGCTCTCTATCATCCTTGAAGGTGAGAAAACCTTGCCGACAGAGCTCTTTATAGAGATGGGCAGTAAAATTATTCCGAGTCTCTTTGCCTCTGAAACTCAGAAACACATCATATTTCCACTCTCGTCTACATGAAGAAGAAGGAGAAGATGCCATGAATACAAACTTCGGCAGGCAAGAATTTGAGCTCGGAAGAAATTTCTCCAGTAGCACATATTGGCTGGTTCGTTAGATCAACGAATGGGATACAATAGGCATTAGATAATAGTTGGGCCAACAATGAAGACTCCTAAGCCCAATCGAACCATGGGCCTCCAAAACTACCAACTACATTGCCCGTCTATTTAAATAGAAGGGATAATTACCTCCTATTTTTCTCCTTCAATAAGTAAATACAATGGCGTGTTAAAATATTTATATTTTTAAAAATTGTATTATTAGTTTATTTGAGTAAATATATTTTACAAATTAACGTATTATTTCTCACTCTTTTCATAGAACTCCTATGGCATGCCGGGAGTATACTACTTCCGGACAATAAGAGTAAGCCACATTAACATTATGTTGTTGTACCGTGTTTCAATTGACCGGAGTATTCTACTCCTAGAAATTTTCCTTTCTTCAAAAGATTTCCCTTTCCCTTATATGTACTCTTCTATCTCGTCTTCCATAATTAAAAATTATATTTTCATTTCTTTCAATATACGTTCATTTTTTTCGTCATTCGATTTCAGAGTATCTTTTTGGTTTTTTCTCTTCGAAATTTTATATATATACTGCAAACTAGTTATGTTCAGGGGAGATGAATTACAGAAAAATATCATCATGGCTCAAGAGGTGATGCACTCCATATGTATTAGGAAGGACAGAAAGGGCTCACTGGCTATAAAGGTTGATTTGGAGAAGGCATATGATCGTTTGAGATGGGATTTTATTGAGAATACTTTGTATGATATTGGCATTACCTGGTTCTCTTATTAAGGTTATAATGCATTGTACTAGGACTAGCTCTATGCAGATATTATGGAATGGGTCGATGACTCAATCTTGTCACCCTTGTAGAGGAAATCGCCAGGGAGATCCTATGTCTCCTTACATATTCATTTTGTGTATGGAAAGACAGGCCCAAGGTATTAATAGGGTATTAATGGGTTGATGGATTTGATGCTTCAAGATGTTGCGGGGATGGCTTTCCCTTGCCCGTCTCAACTAGAACTTCAAGATTAGAATCCAAGACAGCAGAAGTCTTTCGGCATTCCTGGGAAGGAGCCGGATTTTGATTTGGATATAGAGAGCCGCAGATGGATGTCAGTTAGTTCAGCCTTCAAGTGGCAGAATTCCGTTGGTCTACCATGACTAAGCGAAGCAACAAGTTTCCAGAGGTAGAACATGATTATTAATATATTATTAAAAAAAAAAACATATTAAAAAAAAAAAACACTAGAATTGAAATTTTCACTTGACACCTATAATTTTTTTTTTTAATTATTTACCCCTTTTTGTTTTTTTGTTTTCATTATTTTATCTCTTGGAAATTTGCAGCTATTTAATTTGACAGTTCGACTCGATCCATATTTAAACTAAATTTACTTTTTAAACTAAATTTGATTAGTTAATTTGCAGTTGTCCAATCGTGTTTTGACTAAACTTTCTATTAATAGAAACATATTAGCACACCAAAACTCAAAGTCGAAATCTCTATTTAAATAATAAAATTATTACAATTCAAGATAATTTTAATTAATTTAAATTAAAATAATCAAGAGAAAATATACAATGGATCCGATCCATGTGGATATTCTTAATGAAAAATTGACACATAAGTATTTTTTATTTTACCAATACCCATGTTACTTACGTGTCGATTTTTCAGTGAAATGGTCCATATGGACCCAGTCCACTACAAAATTTCTCAATAATCAAACTCAAAATCTAACATAATATTAAGAGATTAAAGACGGTTACAAAACTCAAGTTTATCTTTAAATTATTCGTTAAATTTAAAATTATATAGTACTCGGTTTGAGAAGAATAGTATGTTCGTGGCAATTCTAGAAGCACCAATCAATTGAATATGCAGGTATTTATAACAATTTCTTTAGCTATCCTCTATGATTTGTATTACTACACTTAATTTTTTAAAATCATAAGAAAATTATTTTAACGAGAAACACAAATTTATAAAATTATATTTATTTCAACCAAATTTAGTAAAATACGCAGTTGTGAAGAAAAAATAAATTTAGGTAAAGAACATAATAATAATAATAATAATAATAATAATAATAATAGGGGAATTGGGACGTGTCTAGTTGTGAATGGAATCAGCTGTACCTACCCATCAGTAAGTCAACTCTCATTTGCTAACTGGCTGGTAGATTAAAATCTGTTGCACCCGCTCATATCCCACTTACTTTACAACCTAATCTTATTTATTGACACCTATAACAAAATATATTAATAATTAAAATACTTTTGCTCTTTTTCATCTGTTAAATAAAAAAAAGCATTCTACTAAATTATTATACACATTCTAATATAATTATCAGTATTTTAGTGAAATTTAATATTTATTTAAACGAAATTTATCGTTTTAAAAGAAATAAATAATAAAAATAAAAAAATTAATGATGATGGGCATCAAACTTCTTTGTATTTTAGTTTGGACCAAGCACGTTTTAACGACTAGTGGTCACACACTTAATTACAATTTGAAGATAGGAAAAAAAATTAAAATAAAAAAGAACATAGAAATGTCACTAAATAACAAGCATGATGGCTACATTGCAAGTTTCACCACAGCAGAAGACAAATTAATAAAATTTTCTGAAAACAGAATATTCTAAGAATAATATGACTAAATTCATGACTAAAACTTTCAAAAATACCACTGAATAGAGATAAACAAATTCAGGGTTCAACCTTGTTACCAAATAGAGATAATTAAGTCATTCACTAACAGAGAGATATTACATAATTTATTTACCTATCCTAATTTTACTTTGCCTAATTTTACTTTACCTTACGATGATGGGAAGCCACATGTCTAGAATTCCAAATTTAGTGCATTTCGTCCAGCACAGTGCCCCATAACTGACCAAAGAGCAGGATTGTAAAGGGTGACCGCTGATGTCTTCAAGATATAATTCGATATTGACCACACGGTATTTATCAAACAAATGATCTTTTCTAAGACCATCACACGGATCATATCCAACAAACACATGTTCCTTCGTCACAGTTGTTGTATCATTCCAGCCCCCAAAGTAGCTATGGAAATCACTGAAGTCTCTGTTCTCATTTCGAAAATGGTATTTACATTTCACTCGGAGACTATATCTGTCACTGACACCATGGAATGCAATAAATGCACAAACAATGAAACCCAAGAAATCGTTTTTAGCCAAACCTGAAGGCAGCTGGATTTCAGTTGCAAATCTCTCACCCATTGACCACATCCATTTACTTCCAAACACAAAGTCATTGGAAAATCTAGGGAAGCAAAAACTAGATTCGCCTGCTAATATAGAAGGTACCTGCAACATGAAACAAAATAATATGGGAGATGGTGTCGTCACTTAATGCAAGAGAAATGAAAAGGAGAAAAAGCATCTTGAGGCCTCTAATCTTTTGGAGTTTTGTTGATTAAGTTCTTGATCTTTCAATTTAACATATCAATGACCAACGACTTAATGTGTCAATCAACAAAAGTTAAAAAGATCAAGGGCCTTAGGATGCTTTTTTCTCTACAAAGAATAATACCTGACTGAACAGCCTTTTTGCATAAAGCTGAAATTTTGTCAAGGCATATAATACGATTTTAAGACTTTCAACCCAACCCAACTTGTTACAATTTGAGAAAATGAATTCAAAAATGTTTCCTGCGGTTCCTTGTAGACCCATACATACGAAGCTCAGATTAAGGCAGCCGTGGGCATCTAATCTTGTCAAGTTTGGGGGAAGTTCAGGTAATGACCGAAGATGAATGCAATTTCTCACACCAAGATATTGCAAATCGAATAGCCCTTTGAGGCTTGAAGTTATTTGTCTAAATGGATTTCCACTTAGATCCAAAGCTTCTAGTGACGATAAACGGCCAATGGAATGAGGCACAACAAATAAACCACAATTATTGAGATACAGCTTACGCAGATATTGTATCTGCAATCCTTCTTTAGGAGAAAATTTCATACCATAAAGGCAAAGATGTCTACAGTTTTTCAACTCCAAACTTGATAGCGCCTTTAACTTTTGGATTGGTGAAGGCAGCTCTTTTATAGCTGTTCCATCTAGATAAAGATATCTCAAAGAATTCATATCCTCCAAAATTATTGGGAAATTTTCAAATATACAGCAGCCCGAGAGATTAAGCTTTTGCAGATGTTTCAAGTTACAAATACTGCTTGGAAGAGTATGTAATCTGGTGCAGTTTTGCAGATTCAGTTCAACAAGTTCAAAGGAATGCTGTATCCACGAGGGAATTTCTTCTATTGCAGTGCCATCCAAACACAACTTGATTTCCATTGAAACCTCTGGAAACTTTGTGATGCTAGAGCAGCCAGAGAGAACCAATTGCTCTAGAGATGCCAACCTAGAAATATCACTGGAAAGATTCTTCAGTCTTTTGCAATTCATGAGATCCAAACAAAACAGCCTTGAGAGCTGACCAATTGAAGAAGGAATCTCCACAATTGCAGTCCCACTTAAGTACAAGTATTTCACTTCCCCACAAATCTTGGGAAACCGGGTAATATTTGCGCAACCAGAAAGATCAATGATCACAAGAGCTTTTAACAAATGCATACTTTCTGGAAGATTATGGAGCTGTTTGCAGTCCTTCAAATTCAATGTAATAAGTCCGCGGACCTTCCCAATTGACTCCGGAAGTTCTTCTATAGCTGTCTCGTTTAAATTTAAATAAGTCAAGTTTTCAGAAAACTCAGGAAATCTCCTAAGATATGAGCAGCCAGAAAGATTAACTGTTTTGAGAGATCTCCATTCAACGCCGGTGGGAAGGCTTAACAGGCTTGTGCAGCATCTCATGTGACATATTCCATAAAAATCTTCAAATTATAATATCACTTTTTAAATATTAATACCTATTAAATTTTCGGGATGTTACATCTCATGTCCAAATGAACAAGTTGATCTAGAAACTGAATTGATGGATGAACTTCTGCCAAGCTAGTACAATGCGCAAAAATCAAGCTCTCGAGATTCTTTGCCAATGAGAGGTCTGGAAGTGCAACTAAGTTCTTACAATTACTGAGATTCATCTCTTTCAAATTCGCAAGATGCTACAAAAACAATAAACTGCCTTCAGTAATTTACCTACACTAAACGCATTGAGGCCCAAAAAAATGGGGAAAATATATTACCTGCATTCCTGACCACAGTTGTTTTACGTTGCTGTATGTCAGGTTAAGTTCAACTAGATTTTCTGCTTCAAACTTCGGAGGCATGGAGCTTAGTGGGTATTCTTCCCAATGAAGATAGATCAATTTATCTGATAGAAAGTCTAGGCCATCAGGAAGATTCAATTTACAGCTGTTTCCAAATCCAGCACCGCAGATTTTCAGCAATCTGACATTATGCATGTTGGCAAAGGCTTTTGAGCTCAAATTCACTTTTGGGATTTTCGATGTATCCAAAAATATCCCTTCAACCTTTTCAGATCCCTAAAAATCAATGTAACAAAAATGTCAAGCTTAAATTCCACTTGCAATTAAAATTTCAAAAATTTATTTCAATTGTACTTTGATGACGGAAAGTACATATATATATGTGCAAGGCTCTAACCAGATTTTTAGTCAATACTTGGTAGACGTCAGCATGACTCCACAATCTACTGCACTTACCCAGCTCTTTAACTGATTCTTGGCGAACGATTTCATGAGCCATTTCTTGCAATAAATCATGCACATCTAACTTGTTTTCAAGGATAGTAATAAGGCATTTGTCAACAAGAACACTAATTCCAATTCTGGCCGAGAAACCACAACCATCCATTATTCTCTGTACAAAATCAACTTGCTGCCCCGTAAAAAAACATGCAATATCAAGAAACATACGTTGCTCTTCTTCATCCAGTGTGTCAAAACTTGCCCGCAACATGCCGAAAATTTCAGGCTGGGGAAATCTACCAAGTTTGTGCAGTGCACTTTCCCATTCTTGTTCCCTCTGCCAAATAAAAAAGATCCCAAAACTTTGAGTGCCAAGGGATTTCCCTGAGCATAATTCACCGCCTTTTCAGATAGCTCCATATATTCTGCTGGAGGATGGTTTTTCTTAAGAGCATTCAAACTGAATAGTTGAAGAGCATCATCATCATTTAATCCTTGAACTTCATATAGTTCATCAACTCTGTTCTTCAGAACTTGCTTATCTCTAGATGTCAATATAATTCTGGTACCCAAGCCAAAATTTTGTGTTCCGTTCAGCTCATCTATTTGGCTAACAGAATCAATGCCATCCAAAACAAGCAACATCTTCTTGTGTTGGAGCATGCCATTCGCAACTTGACAAAGCTTTTCCCTTAGACCAAGTAGCCCACCACGTACTGATTCTTCCTTGATATTTTTAAGAAAGCAGCAACATTCAAATTGACAAGAGAGAGTGTTAAATATAACTCCGGCAATAGTTGTTTTTCCTATGCCACCCATGCCCCAAATCCCTAGAATACAAACTTCTGACACCCCAATGTGTAATAACTTTGTAGTTTATTCCAATCAAGCCCTTCAAATCTCTCGAGTATGCACGGTTCAATTTCTTCAAAATATCTTCCACAATTTTTTTCACAAGTTCAGCCTCATACCTATTGAAAAGGGAAAAAAAGACTGAGATGAAACATATGGTAAGAGAAACAAATTAAGAAAATAAAGGAGTAAAGAAACTTGATAAAAAGAACTGCATCGATAGTTTTTCTCTGGTAATAGAAGTTTATAACCTTACAATGCTGCAATAGACAAAGAGCAAAAACACTCAATCTAGCCAAATAACAAAATTCTTGATTGTCCTTTCTTTCTCACCCAACACCAATACAGACTTTTTTTTTTTTTTTTTTTTGGTGTGTGTGTGTGTGTGTGTACTAACCAAAGCTAGAGTCGCTTGTAACTAACTTCCAATAGGCCCCAAACCACCACTCTCCTAATTTGCAAATTATCCTTTATTCCCATTATTACATTCTCTATCACATGTCATTTCCATGACTAGAGGCATTAACTATATCATGACTTTAGAAAAGAATATTCTGCACCATTTTTTCCAATTCAATCGAGATACTCAACAAAACCTGAGCAATTAGTCCTTAAGTGTTAAGTGATTTTAAAGTTCATGTCATGTGGATACCAAATGACAGACATTCCAATTAACGAAACCAAATAATAAATTTATGATGATGATAATAAACATAATAATAATAAAAATAAAAAAAATTAAGTAAACAAAAGATGTGAATTAAAAAAAAAGAGGAAGAATTTTTCTATTTTCCTTTTATTTGCTTTTTCTTCTTTCTACCATCCCTTTCTGCTTTTTGGTAAGCCAAATACCAAAGTAACTTGATCAATACCTAATTGCCACAAGTATGAAGCAAAGTACCATAATTTAGCAATCAAATGGCATTGGTCAACAGGAGTCGGGGATTCCTATCAGTTTAGAATTGGTTTGATGGATAAGTATCAATGTTTAGTGAAAATTGGTGTGGAAACTTTATCTATGTTTTGATCTAGCATCCTAGCAAGATAAAGAATGTTCTAATATGAACATGGTGCCATCAACCATACACCTTCCTCTTTAATAGCAGAAGTTCAGACAAATGATACAGTGTGCTATCTAGGACCATTCCTACTGAAAAGCTATATGGATCAAATATAAATTGTCTCAAATGTTGGGTTAACTACCTTACAGATGGAAAACAATATACCTGATATCCTTGGAGGCATATCCAGAAATGCCTGCAACAGTCCTCAACACAGCTCTCCATCTTGGTAACTTTTCCAATTGGTCCTTAAAATTCGACTGAAGATGAAGAAGTGCATCTGCAAAAAGCCCACTTTGTTCTTCCACCTCAGATGGATTTACATGGTAGAAAACAGGTAAAATTGTCTGTCCATGAATTTCCTTGCATCCAAGAATCTTAACCAATTCATCCAAACACCATGGAGAGGATGCATAGTTATTGGAGAAAATGATAACAGAAATCAAAGAATCTTCAATATTTCTCAAAAGGGAAGGAGTTATCTCTTCCCCTCTTTCAAGGTCATTATCAATGAAGGTCTTGATTTTTTTACAACACAAAGCATCATAGAGATGACTAGTAAAATTATAACGGGTATCTTCCCCTCTAAAGCTAAGAAAGACATCATACTTCCTTTCACGTGAAGCAGCAGAAGAAGAAGATGCCATCATGGATACTTATACGATGAGAAGAGCAATCACACTACTAGAAGAATGAAATACAATTAAATGTTAGGTGAAATTTCTATCGAAAATGAAGATTAGAGATTAAGGAGCGATGAACTGACCTGAAGAATGAAATTTTTACTTACAGTTGAAGCAAGAGATATGTCGCAGATCTTTTGTTCTGATATGGTGATCTGAACACTCGGGGTGAGTCAACACTCAGCTTGCCTAGAAATAATCTTACATTTAACTTTTTCTTTCTCTCTTTTCTTATCTTTGAATATTATATTGGTCCTTTTGGATCAAATCACCGTTGACATTCAGTCCATTAAAGAAAAAAAAAAATTAATACCTCTCCACGATAAGTTACTTGACATACTCAGTGACCAATTTGATCCAAAATGGTTCAAAGACAATCTGTTATCCCAAAGTCTGTTTTAGGATAAATTGACTCACTGAGCCAACTTAAGGAGCAAAATTAGCCCTTTATCCATAACATCAATAGAATAAAAAATACAAACCTATTCCTATCAAATACATGAGAAGCCAATAAAGCAGACCATCCCAAAAATAAAGTTGTCCATAAGTTTAAAATCAAACAAATGGAACAAACAGCACTATATTCACCAAACTATAGCAGCTACTTCAGAGTCACCAATTAAAACTTATATGCGAAATTCACAAAAAGATTCAACCTTTAGCCATAAAAAGAACAATAGAAAATAGAAAAGTATTTCATGAAATTAAACTCTATTTGGCCCCTCATTTTGTCTCTTCCTGCCCTTTGATACACATAAAAACAAACTCACAGTCTACAGTCTCACTCATTCAGCAGCCAAAAAGAGGACAAGAAAAAGGACTGATTCATAAATTGACAGACCTGTGTTGGGATTATAGAGAGACCAGATTTTCTTCTGGACAGTGTAGTCAGCCAAGAGAATCCGGAGCCAAACCCGAGTCTCCAACCCCTTTTTCCCCTTTGGCTTCGAATTGAGAATGGAACCTCCAATTCCGGATACAAGGAGGACCGGGTCACGGTCGGGCTCGGCATAGTCCGTGCTGTCATTTCCAAAACAAGGGCAAAAGCAGAAGTCTTTCGGCAATGTTAGGAAGGACCCGGATTTTGAATTGGATAAAGAGAGCAGCAAATGGATGTCAGTTAGCTTCAGCCTTCATGTGGCAGAATTCCGTTGGTCTACCATGACTACAGTGAAGCAACAAGTTTCCTTTTTGTCTTTTTATTTTCATTATTTTATCTCTTGCAAATTTGCAGCTATTTAATTTACCAGTTGGACTCGATCCAATTACTTCTTAAACTAAATTTGATTAACATACCAATTACTTTTTATTTAGTTAGTTTGAAGTTGTCCAATCATATTTTAACTAAACTTTTTATCAAACGAAGCATATTAACACACCAAAATTTAAAATCGAAATCACTATTTAAATAATAAAATTATTATAATTCAAGACAACTTTAATTGATTTAAATTAAAATAATCAAAGGAAACTATAAAATGGATCCGGTTTATATGGATATTCTTAATAAAAAATTGACACAAAAGTGTTTTTTATTTTTCCAATACTTGTGTTGCTTACGTGTCAGTTTTTCAGTAGAATAGTCCACATGGACCCAGTCCACTATAAAATTTCTCAATAGTCAAACTCAAAATCTAAATAATATTAAGAGATTAAAGACGGTTACAAAACTCAAGTTAATCTTATTTAACAATTTTAAAAAAGTATAATACCTTTTAAATTATTTGTTAAATTTAAAATTCTTTTGAATATGTGGCTTAGAATTTTCAATCAAGAATATACAATACTCAGTTTGAGAATAATATGATTAAAGTATGTTCATGACAATTCTAGCAGCACCAATAATTCTTTAGCTATCCTCTATGATTTGTATTACTACACTTGGGTTTATTAATTTTAATTTTTTAAAATCATAAGAAAATTATTTTAACGCGAAATACAAATTTATAAAATTATATTTATGTCAACCAAATTTAGTAAAATACGTAGTGGTGGAGAAAAAATAAATTTAGGGAAAGAACATAATAATAATAATAATAATAATAATAATAATAATAATAATAATAATAATAATAATAATAATAATAATTGGGATGTGTCTTGTTGTGAATCGAATCAGTTGTACCCGTTCATATCCCCCATCAGTAAAGTCAACTCTCATTTACTGACTGGTAGATAGATTAAAATCTGCTGCACCCGTTCATATCCCACTTACTTTACAACCTAATCTTATTGATTGACACTTATAACAATACATATTAATAATTAAAATACTTTTGTTCTTTTTCATCTGTTAAATCAAAAAAGCATTTTAGTAAATTGTTATACATATTCTAATATAATTATCATTATTTTAGTGAAATTTAGTATTTATTTAAACAAATTTTATCGATAAGAGAAAATATTCCAGCTTTTTATCCACTAATTAAGGCTTAATTATGTTAATTTCTTGCTAAAACAGCTTAATATGATTAATTATTTGGCTAATTATGATTCTTGTCTTGATTTTTCAGCTTTTGGAGATCCCTAGACGAAATCCCTGATAATCTGCTGAAAAGTAGGTAAAAAGCTGATGCTTGCTGATTGGGGTTCATGTTGGGACTGCCCACATTGATGCTTTCTTTGCTTAATGCATGTTTTTAGATATTAATTACTGAAAGATTTTAGATATAGACCAAGTCTTAATGAGAGGAGTGCAAGTGGCTTAATTCATTTTAGTTTGCTTTTTAATGAGATGAGTCTAACTATTAGCATGACTTAAGTCAAGTAATAGGTTTACCCTTTCTAATTATAAGCTCTTTATTTTGCTCATTGTTGGCCGATGTGGGACTTTTTCTACCTCACATCTCAACACTCCCCCCTCAAGTGAAATTTTCACTTGTCAGTTCGCGGACCGGGCTAGCACATTTGGCTACATTTCATGCCCATGGTCCAAATTTTGACGTGAAATTTCACTTGACAGTTCGTGGACCGGACTAGCACATTTGGCTACATTTCATGTCCATGGTCCAATTTTAATGGTCCCATTTTAATCCGTGGCTCTGATACCATGAAAGATTTTAGATATAGACCAAGTCTTAATGAGAGGAGTGCAAGTGGCTTAATTCATTTTAGTTTGCTTTTTAATGAGATGAGTCTAACTATTAGCATGACTTAAGTCAAGTAATAGGTTTACCCTTTCTAATTATAAGCTCTTTATTTTGCTCATTGTTGGCCGATGTGGGACTTTTTCTACCTCACATCTCAACAATTACAGAGAATGCTTTGGTTGTTTATTTGAAGGCATAAAATTTATGAGAATTAACTAGAGAGAATGTTTTGGTTAAATTGATCGTAGCAATGTTAGAGGAAGATACCCTTTTGCATGAAAACTGAAATCTCTTAGATTGCATGTAGGTACAAGTTGTTTCATGCCTGTTGTGTTTACTCCGCTTGTCATCATTGTTATTTGCAGATTTGTCTTCAAATTAATTTATTTTTATGATATTTGTTTGAATTAGTTTATTTCTAGTAGATTTTGGGCATAAAAACATACACTTGATAAATTAATCATAAATTTTGCCACAAGCTATTTCAGTCTTATACCATCTCTGTTTGCAAATACTAAACCCAGATCCCTATGGAATACGATATCTGGACTTACCGTTTTAAAAGAAATAAATAATAAAAATAACAAAATTGATTTAGCTAGGTATCAAACTTCTTTGTATTTTAGTTTGCAGTAAACACGTTTTAACAACAAGTGGTCACACACTTAATTACAATTTGAGGATAGGAAAAAATAAATTAAAATAAAAAATAACATAGAAATGTCACTAAATAGCAAGCATGATGGCTACATTGCAAGTTTCACACAGCAGAAGACAAATTAATAAAATTTTCTCAAAACAGAATATTCTAAGAATAATATGACTAAATTCATCACTAAAATTTTCAAAAATACCCCTAACATTGATAACAAGGTTGAATTTTATCCCTATTGTATAAAATAAACAAATTAAGGGTTCAACCTTGTTACCAAATAGAGATAATTAGGTCATTCACTAATAAAGTTTAACCAAGATAAAATCGTAATAACCAGAATGTGTAATAAATTATGAGTATTTAATTATTAGAAGTAGCTGTGGTTTTAAAATTGACAATATTATATACCAGTTATACTTGGTAATGTTGAGCAATGTTATTAAAATCGGACTAGAGAACGAACATTTGAAGTTACCGGGTTATGGTTCGACCAATAGTTGAACCAGATATTTATTTAAAAAAAATTATTTAATAATATATTATAATGAATTATGGTTTAATTGGTTTAGAAAAATATTATTTAATAATATGTTATAGCAAATTATGTTATTTTCGAAGGCTGAGATTTTTAATCAAATCGACGGATCCATAATTGATTCGTGGTTGAACCGGTTAAATTGACCGATCTAGTCCGATTTTGAAAACATTGACGTTGAACATTCCGTTTTCATGCCAACATTGCGGTTATACTTTACTCATTTTGTTTACATGATGTATATATAATTTAAATATATGACCCATAAATAATAATAATAATAATAATAATAATAATAATAATAATAATAATAATAAGATATCTATCACCATTTTTTAATAAAAGAAATTTACAAGTAAAAGGGATATCTCCAACCCAAGATAAGTGGAAGTCTTAAAATTACCATAAAATAATTTATAAAAGGTTTGTCTATTATTTTACCTAAAGAGATTCCAACAACAACAGAAATTAAATTCAAATGTGGTTTCACAGAAATCGCTTTCTTACTGATAAAATGGTTACCCTCATAAGTTTAATTTACCACCAAGGCACCACTAATAATAAACATCATCAATTTATAAAATTCACGAAATCTTGTTAATAGCATCATGAATTTCAGTTTGTAAGAAGTTAAAAGAGAAAAACTTATGCCACATAATTGGAGCTTACCAAATACTCCCTTTGATTTTTTTAATATGTTGTTTTAACTTTTTTTAGTTTGTTCTTCTTTATATGCCATTTTATATTATATTCTTCGACATCGTGTAAGATATCATGAGCCACTCAACTTCTTTCTGCTGCAATAATTGCAAATTGTTTTAATTGAGTACAGCTTTCAATCCAAAAAAATAATTTAATTGTATTTTTCATATATATAAAGAATTATAAATAGAGATTGACATGTCAAACTTATCATTCTATCTTTACCTTATTTCCTATAACAGAGAGATATTACATAAGTCATTTACCTCCTAATTTTACTTTACTTTACTCCAAACATACTGTATGTAGAGGTGGCCACGGTTCAGGTTCAAGAAGCCCTTGAATCTGAATCTTCAAAAGGGATGAACCACCGGTTCAGGTCCAATTTAGCCACCTCTAACTATATGTAATACTCCAGCCCACTATTTTAGACCCCTCAAATTTAGTGTATTTCGTCAAGCACAGTGCCCCATAACTGACCAAAGAGCAGGATTGTAAAGGGTGACCGCTGATGTCTTCAAGATGCAATTTGATATTGACCACACGATATTTATCAAACAAATGATCATTTCTAAGCTCATCACACGGATCATATCCAACAAACACATGTTCCTTCGTTACAGTTCTTGTATCATACCAGCCCCCAAAGTAGCAATGCAAATCTATAAAGTCTCCGTGCTCATTTTGAAAATGGTATTTACATTTCACTCGGAGACCAGACCTGTCACTGACACCATGGAATGCAATAAATGCACAACTAATGAAGCCCAAGAAATCGTTTTTAGCCAAACCTGAAGGTAGCTGGATTTCAGTTGCTAATCTCGGACCCATTGACCACATCAGTTTAGTTCCAAACTTAATGCCACCGTAAGATCTAGGGAAGCAAAAACTAGATTCGCCTGCTAATATAGAAGGTACCTGTAACATGAAACAAATTAATATAGGAGATGGTGTCGTCACTTTATGCAAGAGAAATGAAAAGAAGGAGAAAAAGCATCTCGAGGCCTCTAATCTTTTGGAGTTCTGTTGATTAAGTTCTTGATCTTTCAATTTAACATATAAATGACCAATGACTTAATGTGACAATCAACAAAAATTAAAAAGATCAAGGGCCTTTGGATGCTTTTTCCTCTACAAATAATAATACCCGACTCCATAGCCTTTTTGCATAAAGCTCAAATTTTGTCCAAGCATATCGTATGATTCCACCCCATGCAAACACATTCAACTTGTTACAATCAGTGAAAATGAACTCAAAAATGTTTCCTGCGGCTCCTTTTTCATCCATATGTACGAAATTCAGATTAAGACAGCCGTGGGCATCTAATCTTGTCAAGTTCGGGGGAAGTTCAGGTAATGACTTAAGACGAATGCAATTTCTCACACCAAGATATTGCAAATCGAATAGCCCTTTGAGGCTTGAAGTTATTTCTATAAATGGATTTCCACTTAGATCCAAAGCCTCTAGTGACGATAAACAGCCAATGAAATGAGGCACAACAAATAAACCACAATTATTGAGATACAGCTTACGTAGATATTGTATCTGCAATCCTTCTTTAGGAGAACATTTCATAACATAAAGGCAAAGATATCTACAGTTTTTCAACTCCAAACTTGATAGCGCCTTCAACTTTTGAATGGGTGAAGGCAGCTCTTTTATAGCTGTTCCATCCAGATAGAGATATCTCAAAGAATTCATATCCTCTAAAATTTTTGGGAAATTGTCAAATTTACAGCAGCCCGAGAGATTAAGCTTTTGCAGATGTTTCAACTTACAAATACTGCTTGGAAGAGTACGGAAGCTGGTGCAGTTTTGCAGATTCAGTTCAACAAGTTCAAAGGATTGCTGTATCGACGAGGGAATTTCTTCGATTGCAGTGCCATCTAAACACAACTTCTTGACTTGTATTGAAACCTTCGGAAACTCTGTGATGCTAGAGCAGCCAGAGAGAACCAATTGCTCTAGAGATGCCAACCTAGAAATATCGCTGGGAAGATTCTTCAGTCTTTTGCAATTCATGAGATCCAAACAAAACAGCCTGGAGAGCTGACCAATTGAAGAAGGAATCTCTACAATTGCAGTCCCACTTAAGTACAAGTATTTCGCTTCCCCACAAATCTTTGGAAACCGGGTAATATTTGAGCAACCAGAAAGATCAATGATCACAAGAGCTTTTAACAACTGCATACTTTCTGGAAGATTATGGAGCTGTTTGCAGTCCTTCAAATTCAATGTAATAAGTCCACGGACCTTCCCAATTGACTCTGGAAGTTCTTCTATAGCTGTCTCGTTTAAATTTAAATAAGTCAAGTTTTCAGAAAACTCGGGAAATCTCCTAAGATATGAGCAACCAGAAAGATCAAGTGTTCTGAGAGATCTCCATTTAACGTCAGTGGGAAGGCTTAACAAGCTTGTGCAGCATCTCACGTCCAAATGAACAAGTTGATCTAGAAACTGAATTGATGGATGAACTTCTGCCAAGCTAGTACAATGCGCAAAAATCAAGCTCTCGAGATTCTTTGCCAGCGAGAGGTCTGGAAGTGCAAGTAAGTTCTTTCAATTACTCAGATTCATCTCTTTCAAACTCACAAGATGCTACAAAAACAATGAACTGCCTTCAGTAAATTACCTACACTAAACGCATTGAGGCCCAAAAAAATGGGGAAAAGATATTACCTGCATTCCTGACCAAAGTTGTTTTACGTTGCTGTATGTCAGGTTAAGTTCAACTAGATTTTGTGCTTCAAACTTTGGAGGCATGGAGCTTAGTGGGTATTCTTCCCAGTAAAGATAGATCAATTTATCTATAGAAAGTCTAGGCCATCAGGAAGATAAAATTTACAGCTGTCTCCAAATCCAGCACCGTAGATTTTCAGCAATCTGAGATTATGCATGTTGGCAAAGGCTTTTGAGCTCAAATTCACTTTTGGGATTTTCGATGTATTTAAAATATCCCTTCAACCTTTTCAGATCCCTAAAAATCAAAGTAACTAAAATATCAAGCTTAAATTCTACATGCAATTAAAATTTCCAAAAATTATTTCAATTGTACTTTGATGAGGGAAAGTTTATATATATATATATATATAGGCAGGGCTCTAACCAGATTTTTAGTCAATACTTGGTAGACATCGGCATGACTCCACAATCTACTGCGCTTACCCAGCTCTTCAATTGATTCTTGGCGACCGATTTCATGAGCCATTTCTTGCAATAAATCATGCACATCTAACTTGTTTCCAAGGATAGCAATAAGGCATTTATCAACAAGAACACTAATTCCAATTCTGGTCGAGAAACCACAACCATCCATTATTCTCTTTACAAAATCAACTTGCTGCCCCGTAAAAAAACATGCAATATCAAGAAACATACATTGCTCTTCTTCATCCAGTGTGTCAAAACTTGCCCGCAACACGCTGAAAATTTC
The DNA here is from genome assembly GCA_039660915.1 of Euphorbia tirucalli. Classification (NCBI taxonomy): domain Eukaryota; kingdom Viridiplantae; phylum Streptophyta; class Magnoliopsida; order Malpighiales; family Euphorbiaceae; genus Euphorbia; species Euphorbia tirucalli. Next base: position 846,827 of record CM077640.1, read on the forward strand.
AGGCTGAGGAATTCTACCAAGTTTGTGCAGTGCACTTTCCCATTCTTGTTTCCCTCTGCCAAATAAACAAGATCCCAAAACTTTGAGTGCCAAGGGATTTCCCTGAGCATAATTCACTCCCCTTTCCGATAGCTCCATATATTCTGTTGGAGGATGGTTTTTCTTAAGAGCGTTCAAACTGAATAGTTGAAGAGCATCATCATCATTTAATCCTTGAACTTCATATAGTTCATCAACTCTGTTCTTCAGAACTTGCTTATCTCTAGATGTCAATATAATTCTGGTACCCAAGCCAAAATTTTGTGTTCCGATCAGCTCATCTATTTGGCTAACAGAATCAATGCCATCCAAAACAAGCAACATCTTCTTGCGTTGGAGCATGCCATTCGCAACTTGACAAAGCTTTTCCCTTAGACCAAGTAGCCCACCACATACTGATTCTTCCTTGATATTTTTAAGAATGCAGCAACATTCAAATTGACAAGAGAGAGTGTTAAATATAACTTTGGCAATAGTTGTTTTTCCTATGCCACCCATGCCCCAAATCCCTAGAATACAAACTTCTGACACCCCAATGTCTAATAACTTTGTCAATGTGTGATTCTATTCCAATCAAGCCCTTCAAATCTCTAGAGTATGCACGGTTCAATTTCTTCAAAATATCTTCCACAATTTTTTTCACAAGTTCAGCCTCATACCTATTGAAAAGGGAAAAAAAGACTGAGATGAAACATATGGTAAGAGAAACAAATTAAGAACATAAAGGAGTAAATTTCCACAGTAACAACTTCTTTCAAATATGTTGAATACACAAGAAACTTGATAAAAAGAACTGCATGGATGGTTTTTCTCTGGTAATAGAAGTATATGACCTTACAATGTTGCAATAGACAAAGAGCAAAAACACTCAATATAGCCAAATAACAAAATTCTTGATTGCCCTTTCTTTCTCTCCCAACACCAATTCACACACACACAGTTTTTGTGTGTGTGTACTAACTGAAGCTAGAGTTCCTTGTATCTAACTTCCAATAGGCCCCAAACCACCTCTCTCCTATTTCCCAAATTATACTTTATTTCCATTATTACATTCTCTATCACATGTCATTTCCATGACTAGAGGAATTAACTATATCATGACTTTAGAAAAGAATATTCTGCACCATTTTTCCAATTCAATCGAGATACTCAACAAAACCTGAGCAATTTGTCCTAAAGTGTTACGTGATTTGAAAGTTCATGTCATGTGGATACCAAATGACAGACATTCCAATTAACAAAACCAAATAATAAATTTATGATGATAATAATAAACATAAAAATAATAAAACAAAAAAAAAAAAAAAAGAACCAAGTAAACAAAAGATGTGAATAAAAAAAAGAGGAGAATTTTTCTATTTTCCTTTTATTTGCTTTTTTCTTCTTTCTTCCATCCCCTTTTGATTTTTGGCAAGCCAAATACCAAAGTTTAATACCAAATCAAAGTACCATAATTTAGCAATCAATTAACAGGAGTCAGGGATTCCTATCAGTTTAGAATTAGTTTGATGGATAAGTATCAATGTTTAGTGAAAATCGGTGTGCAATACTTTATCTATGTTTTGATCTAGCACTCTAGCAAGATTAAGAATGTTCTAATATAGACCATGGTGCCATCAACCATACACCTTCATCTATAATAAAAGAAGTTCAGACAAATGATATAGTGTGCTATCTAGGACCATTCCTAGTGAAAAGCTATATGGATTAAATATAAATTGTCTCAAATGTTGGGTTAACTACCTTACAGATGGAAAACAATATACCTGATATCCTTGGAGGCATATCCAGAAACGCCTGCAACAGTCCTCAGGACAGATCTCCATCTTGGTAACTTTCCCAATTGGTCCTTAAAATTCATCTGAAGCTGAAGAAGTGCATCTGCAAAAAGCCCACTTTGTTCTTCCACCTCAAATGGATTTACATTGTAGAAAACTGGTAAAATTGTCTGTCCATGAATTTCCTTGCATTCAAGAATCATAACCAATTCATCCAAACACCATGGAGAGGATGCATAGTTCTTGGAGAAAATGATAACAGAAATCAAAGAATCTTCAATAACTCTCGAAAGGGAAGGAGTTATCTCTTCTCCTCTTTCAAGGTCATTATCAATGAAGGTCTTTATTTTTTTACAACACAAAGCATCATAGAGATGACTGGTAAAATTATAACGGGTGTCTTCCCTTCTAAAGCTAAGAAACACATCATACTTCCTTTTACGTGAAGCAGCAGAAGAAGAAGAAGATGCCATCATGGATACTTACACTATGAGAAGAGCAATCATACTACCAGAGATCACCTTTAAAAAAAAATTAAATGTTAGGTGAAATTTCTATCGGAAATGAAGATTAGAAATTAAGGAGTGATGAAATGACCTGAAGAATGAAACTTTTACTTACAGTTGAAGCAAGAGATACGTTGCAGATACGTTGACATTCAGTACATTAAAAAAAAAAAAAAAAAAAAACCTCTCTACAATAAGTTTACTTGACATACTTATGGACCAATTTGATCCAAGATGTCAAGTTCAAAGACAATCAGTTATCCCAAAGTTTGTTTTAGGATAAATTGACTCCCTGAAGGGGCAAAATTAACCCAAATTAACCCTTTTTCTGTAACATCAGCAGGATAAAATATACGAACATCTTTTCAAATTAACTAAACAAAAGAGACAAGTTTATCAAGTCATGATAGATAACTTCCAGACATTTAGTTTCACTTCACAATACTTATATAGACAAAACTAGTACATAGTCAACGGTAGAATTAACGCACACCAAACGTCTCCAGCTCAATATATGCTGCTTCATTCTTTTATTTTTGTTAACATTAATGGTAGCAGTCTAGCAGATTACATAGCAAAATATCTTACCCATCTCACAACACATGTCATGTACAGCCTTAATCACCTTCATCTTTCAATTCCACGCGACAAGGTGGAGGCAGGTCTTCAATATCAGAGCAGCCAGCTTCAGGATTTGCATGGATACACCTTTTGAAGATTTTGGTCCTGTACCATGCAAATCCCACATTTCTTAAATTCGTCTCAGCTGGGTTGGTTGCTTTCTTCAGATGGATAATCTAGCCTGTGGTTGAAGACGAAGAACATGCTAAGATGATCAAAACTAAGTGCTGAATCCCTAGGGACTGGAAATACATTGAACCAAGTCTGAAACTCTCCATTTTCACTGCTGACCTCAAGCCACCAGTCCGCCTGAGAATTAGGTCTCCACTTCACAACTGCACATACGGAGAAACCAGCAACATTCCGCAAATTTTCATCAGGAGAGAGCTGTATTATCAGACATGGTTCATCTGCATCCTGATGGTTGAACCAATTCGGAATTTCACTTCCAGGAAAGCAGGTATAAAATTCAGGAAATCTAATCGCCGGATTAATGCATTTCTGTGCCACAAGAAAAATATTTTAGTTTGTGAAAAGTCAAGGAGAACAGAAGGATAAATGTGCTGGTGTTAATAGAGACCTGCTTGCAGAATTTCACTAATTGGTTCCAAAATTGGCAGTTTTTATAGTGTTTCATTAGGCACTGAATTAGTGCTACCCACAACAGGTAACTTTCAAGCCATGTATGTAGAAATCATATCTACTTCGTCCTGCTAGTCCTTCAGCTTGGAGCAATTTGAAAAACCTATATAAAAACTATGTCTTTTGCCACATAATCTGAGCTTGTCAAATAACATTGGGAGAGTCTGCAGTGAAGTGCAGTTTTCCATTGTCAGATATTTAACACTTGATGGGAGAGGCGGCAAGGACTAAAGACTTTTGCAATTCCCAAACTCCAAATATTTGAGTTTCACAAGTGGAAAAAGATCAGGAAGACTTCTCAAAGAAATGCACCCTATCACATTCAGGCTTTTAATACTTTAAGGAAGATCAGGCAATGCTTGGAGCCTTTGCAATTAGTAGCCTTAAGAGATATTAATCGGGAAAGAGAAACGTGGCAGATCCTTTGTTCTGATATGATGATTTGATTTGGATGCTAGAGAGTGCATGAAGTGGGTAAAGAGTAATGAGTTTGGGTCAGCTTGCCTTGAAATTATCTTCTACTTAATTAACTTTTTCTTCCTGTGTTTCTTTTTTCTTTGAAATCAACTACCCATGTTTTTTGTTCCATTCTTCAAGATTATTATATCAAGCACAGCTCATACAACTTTGTACTTTCATTCTCTCTTCTAAAACTCCCATAATTGAGCAATCAAATGGCATTGGTTAACAGGAGTCAGTGATTCCTATCAGTTTAGAATTAGTTTGATGGATAAGTATCAATGTTTAATGAAAATTGGTGTGGAATACTTTATCTATGTTTTGATCTAGCATTCTAGCAAGATAAAGAATGTTCTAATATGGACCATGGTGCCATCAACCATACGCCTTCATATTTAACAGCAGAAGTTCAGACAAATGATACAGTGTGCTATCATTTGTCTGAAAAACTATATGGATCAAACATAAATTGTCTCAAATGTTGGGTTAACTACCTTAAAGATGGGAAACAGTATACCTGATATCCTTGGAGGCATATCCAGAAACGCCTGCAACAGTCCTCAAGACAGCTCTCCATCTTGGTAACTTTTCCAGTTGGTCCTTAAAATTCGTCTGAAGCTGAAGAAGTGCATCTGCAAAAAGCCCACTTTGTTCTTCCACCTCAAATGGATTTACATTGTAGAAAACTGGTAAAATTGTCTGTCCATGAGTTTCCTTGCATTCAAGAATCTTAACCAATTCATCCAAACACCATGGAGAGGCTGCATAGTTCTTGGAGAAAATGATAACAGAAATCAAAGAATCTTCAATAACTCTCAAAAGGGAAGGAGTTATCTCTTCCCCTCTGTCAAGGTCATTATCACTGAAGGTCTTGATTTTTTTTACAACACAAAGGATCATAGAGATGACTAGTAAAATTATAACGGGTATCTTCCCCTCTAAAGCTAAGAAACACATCATACTTCCTTTCATGTGAAGCAGCAGCAGAAGAAGATGCCATCATGGATACTTACACGATAAAGCATACCATCCCAAAAATAAAGTTGTCCACAAGTTTAAAATCAAACAAATGGAACAAATAGCACTATATTCACAAAACTATAGCAGCTACTTCTGAGGCACCAATTAAAACTTATATGCCAAATTCACAAAAAGATTCAACCTTTAGCCATAAAAAGAACAAAAGATCCAGCCTTTTTTTGCAGATAATAGAAAATAGAAAAGTATTTTATGAAATTAAACTCTGTTTGGCCCATCACTTTGTCTCTTCTGCCCTTTGATACACATAAAAACAAACTCACAGTTTACAGTCTCACTCCTTCATTCAGCAACCAAAATGAGGAAAAGAAAAAGGACTGATTCATAAATTGACAGACCTGTGTTGGGATTATAGAGAGACCAGATTTTCTTCTGGAAAGTGTAGTCAGCCAAGAGAATCCGGACCCAAACCCGAGTCTCCAACCCCTTTTTCCCCTCTGGCTTCGAATTGAGAATGGAACCTCCAATTCCAGATACAAGGAGGACCGGGTCACGGTCGGGCTCAGCATAGTCCGTGCTGTCATTTCCAAAACAAGTGCAGAAGCAGAAGTCTTTCGGCATTGTTGGGAAGGACCCGGATTTTGAATTGGATAAAGAGAGCAGCAAATGGATGTCAGTTAGCTTCAGCCTTCATGTGGCAGAATTCCGTTCGTCTACCATGACTACAGTGAAGCAACAAGTTTCCAGAGGCAGAACATGATTATTAATATATTATTAAAAAAAAAAAAAAATACACTAGAATTGCAATTTTCACTTTACACCTATACTTTTTTTTTCCCCAATATTTATCCCTTTTTGTCATTTTATTTTCATTATTTTATCTCTTGGAAATTTGCAGCTATTTAATTTACCAATTCGACTTGATCTAATTACTTTTTAAACTAAATTTGATTAGTTAGTTTGAAGTTGTCCGATCATATTTTAACTACACTTTTTATCAATCGAAACATATTAGCACACTAAAATTTAAAGGCGAAATCTCTATTTAAATAATAAAATTATTACAATTCAAGACAATTTTAATTGTTTTAAATTAAAATAATTAAGGGAAAGAATACAATTGATCCGGTCCATGTGGACATTTTTAATGAAAAATTGATAAATAAGTGTTTTTTATTTTACTAATATGTTCATGACAATTCTAGGAGCACCAATCAATTAAATATACAGGTATTTATAACAATTCCTTTAGCTATCCTCTATGATTTGTATTACTACACTTGGGTTTATTAATTTTAATTTTTTAAAATCATAAGAAAATTATTTTAACGAGAAATACAAATTTATAAAATTATATTTATGTCAACCAAATTTATTAAAATACGAAGTGGTGGAGAAAAAATAAATTTAGGGAAAGAACATAATAATAATAATAATAATAATTGGGACATGTTTTGTTGTGAATCGAATCAGCTGTACTGGTAGGTAGATTAAAATCCGCTACACCCGTTCATATCTCACTTATTTTACAACCTAATCTTTTATCTATTGACACTTAGAACAAAAATATATTAATAATTAAAATACTTTTGTTCTTTTTCATCTGTTAAATCAAAAAAGCATTTTAGTAAATTGTTATACATATTCTAATATAATTATCATTATTTTAGTGAAATTTAGTATTTATTTAAACGAATTTTATTGATAAGAGAAAATATTCCAGCTTTTTATCCACTAATTAAGGCTTAATTATGTTAATTTCATGCTAAAACAGCTTAATTATGATTAATTATTTGGCTAATTGTGATTCTTGTCTTGATTTTTCAGCTTTTGAAAATCCCTAGACGAAATCCCTGATAATCTGCTGAAAAGTAGGTCAAAAGCTGATGCTTGCTGATTGGGGTTCATGTTGGGACAGCCCACATTGATGCTTTCTTTGCTTAATGCATGTTTTTAGATATTAACTAGAATGCTCTGGTTGTTTATTTGAAGGCATAAAGTTTATGAGAATTAACTAGAGAGAATGTTTTGGTTAAACTGATCCTAGCAATATTAGAGGAAGATACCTTTTGCATGAAAACTGAAATCTCTTTAGATTGCATGTAGGTACAAGCTATTTCATGCCTGTTGTGTTTACTCCGCTTGTCATCATTGTTATTTTCAGATCTGTTTTCAAGTTAATTCATTTTTATAATATTTGTTTGAATTAGTTTATTTCTAGTAGATTTTTGGCGTAAAAACATACACTTGAGAAATTAATCATAAATTTTGGCACAAGCTATTTCAGTCTTGTACCATCTCTGTTTGCAAATACTAAACCTAGATCCCTATGGAATATGATATCTGGACTTACCGTTTTAAAAGAAATAAATAATAAAAATAACAAAATTGATTTAGCTAGGCATCAAACTTCTTTGTATTTTAGTTTGCAGTCAGCACGTTTTAACGACAAGTGGTCACACACTTAATTACAATTTGAGGATAGGAAAAAATAAATTAAAATAAAAAATTAACATAGAAATGTCACTAAATAGCAAGCATGATGGCTACATTGCAAGTTTCACACAGCAGAAGACAAATTAATAAAATTTTCTAAAAACAGAATTTTCTAAGAATAATATGACTGAATTCATCACTAAAATTTTCAAAAATACCCCTAACATTGATAACAAGGTTGAATTTTATCTCTATTGTATAAAATAAACAAATTAAGGGTTCAACATTGTTACCAAATAGAGATAATTAGGTCATTCACTAATAAAGTTTAACTAATGTAAAATCGTAATAACCAGAATGTGTAATAAATTATGAGTATTTAATTATTAGGAGTAGCTGTGGTTTTAAAATTGACAATATTATACACCAGTTATATTTGGTAATGTTGAGCAATATTCTTAAAATCAGACTAGAGAACGAACATTTGAAGTTACCGGCTTGGGGTTCGACCGATAGTTGAACCAGATATTTATTTTTAAAAAAATATTATTTAATAATATATTATAATGAATTATAGTTTAATTGGTTTAGAAAAATATTATTTAATAATATATTATAGTAAATTAATGTTATTTTCGAAGGCTAAGATTTTTAATCAAATCGACGGATCCATAACTGATTCGTGGTTGAACCGGTTAAACTGATCGATATGGTCCGATTTTGATAACATTGATATTCAGCATTCAATTTTCATGCTAACATTACAGATAAATCTATTTATAATTTTTTTATTTTGTTACATGATGTATACATAATTTAAATAGATGACCCATAAATTATAATAATAATAAGATATCTATCATCATTTTTTAGTAAAAAAAAAAAAATTTACTGTAAAAGAGATATCTCAAACACAAGATAAGCGAAAGTCTTAAAATTGCCAAAAAATAATTTATAAAAGGTTTTTCTACTATTTCACCTAAAGATATTCCAACAGCAACAACAGAAATTAAATTCAAATTTGGTTTCACGAAAATCGCTTTCTTACCGATAAAGTGGTTACCCTCATAGGTTGAGTTTACCACCACGGCACTACTAATAATAAACATCATTAATTTATAAAATTCATGAAATGTTGTTAATGGCATAATATATTTCATTTTGTAAGAAGGTAAAAGAGAAAAACTTATGCCACATAATTTGAGCTTGCCAAATACTCTCTCTATTTTTTTAATACGTCGTTTTAGTTTTTTTAGTTTGTCCATTTTTATATGTCGTTTTATATTATAAATATAATTTTAACTTTTTTTTGCTCAAATCTGCGTTTATTTAAGTCGAGAGAGGGATGTAATGACAATTATAATTGCTTATACTTCTTCGACATCGTTAAAGATATCATGAGCCGTTCATCTTCTTTTTGCTGCAATAATTGCAAATTGTTTTAATTGAGCATAGCTTTCAATTCAAGAAAATAATTTAATTGTATTTTTCATATATATATATAAAGAATTATAAATAGAGATTGGTTGTAGCTGTGGATGATACTATAAACTATGTAGGAGTGTATGCAGAGGAGCACAGCTTAAGAGGAGACAAGAGGGTTCTGATAACTTCAAAGTGGATAAACTGCGAAGTATCCAAACAGAATATTCATTGGAATTTTTCTTTGCTCAGAAGTCAAAATGACTGGTAATAGGTTGACTACTTGCGTGAAGAAACAATTTGTTTATTTTAAACGATTCCTGTATTTTTTTTTTTTTTTTTTTCATTTGATCATTGAAAATCCTTGCAAAAATGGAAAAATGTCGTGTTGTCTCTAATTTTAATCAAATTTATGAATTGCTGGTTTGCATTTTTATTAACACTTCAAAATTTTACTTTTGAAACCAAAATTTGAAGATAAAAAAAATAAAAAATAAAAAAAAAACCCAACAATAATACATCTATTGCGCCCTTAACTTGTTCCGAAACACCTACTGTCATCCCAAACTTTGGAGATTTTCATTCAACTCCCTAAACTACAATACTAACCCACGTAACCTCAATCTGACTTGATGAGATGCGGACTAGTTCCCAATTCATTGTATGATTTGAGCTTGCCACATATAATTTGGTAAAGTCTGCAGCACTGGTCGGGTGTCGAATCCGTCAAAAATAATTAAAGAATTTTCTCGTCTATTCCTAACAATAAATGATTGTAGCCGGATAAGTCGAGGTCGAACCCTAGGGATTTAATACTCAATTTAACAATTGCTTCTTAACCAAAAGTAAATTAAAACAGAAAATTAAAAACAGGGGGGGTTTTGTTGATGATTGTTGAAATAAAGAACTAAGATTAAATAACTAAAACGGGAATTAAAGATTGCTGGAATTTTAATGAAGTAAAAAGAATGATATAAAAATGTACTTTGCCCTAGGACATTCGTTAACTTGAACTTTACTATCGATCATTGATGTTAAAGATAATCATTTAATTTCCCCTAGACCAGTTAAAACCTCTAGCTTAGCGCATCGAGATCAACCTTCCCAAAATCAGATTTACCTAGTACGACTCAAATAAACCTCTTCCCGAAAGACAACCCCTCCTTAGCGGTTTAGAGTTTAATCCAATAGGAGCTTTAAGTTCAAGGAAAGCCTAGCCTAAACCAATTAAATTCTTAGCGAAAATAATTTAAATTCAAGTTTTTAATCCCTTTAAACGTTCTCAAGTTGATAATTGAGATTGGAAACGAATCTAATTACTAACAACAATTTATTAAATTGCGATATCAGAATCTGGCCAAGAAATCTAAATTACAATATAATAAAAGAGAAAACAATCTCTTGAAGCAAGATTAAAAACATAGGGGAATTAAACGAACAATAAAATAATCGATCTCACAATACTAATTCAAGCTTTGAATTCCTTAGGCAAAGTAGAAGATTTAGCTACACATATCTAAAAGAAAATAATACATGAAGAGAAAAAAATAATGTTGAAGAATAACAGAACTTAGAAGAAAGAAGGAGAGAAGCACGTTGGAGCCTCTAGAGATTGACTCCTAAAAATCTCTTAAATACTAACCTCTTGAAAACCTATTTTGAATCCAACTCTAATTAGGAGAAATAACAATACTCCTAAATAAGAAATATAACTAATTTAGAAAATAATTAACTATCCTAAATTAATGCTGTCAAATCTTCCTAAGTAATTGCTGGAAATTAGCTTCCATGATAAGCCTTTTTTTCCTTAATTTCAGCTCTTCCCTCTTTTGCAAAACAGCCCCTGCCGCAGCTCCCCTAGCCTTGGGCAAGGCTAATTATGGTTCAGTTCCAAAAGACCCCAAATTCTCCACATTTTGTCTCCTTTTCTTCAAAACATTCCTGAAAACACACATTTCACTGAAAGCAAGTAAAAGGGCCCAAAATTGTGGATTTAAAAATCAAAACGAAACATATTTCATAGCAAAATACCAATATAAAAACGAGTTATCAAGCACTCGATGCAAGAGGTGGAAATTGGGACTTTAACACTTCAGCAATTCCCAAACTCCAAATATCTCAATTATGAAAGTGGAAATTAAAACATTCAAACAAATTCCTCAAAAAATGCACCATTTCACATTCAAATCTTCAAATACTTGAATAAAGATCAAGCAAACCAAATTAGGTCCCCATACTCCACAATATATAAGCCATGTTTGGTTCACGGAATAGAACAAGGTGAGAATATAATAGCTGTTCCACGGAATGAAATAGGGAAAGAATGAAATAACTATTCATTTTCCTATCCTACTCCAATTTTTGGTTTAATATTGAAATAATATATGGAATATGTCATATTCCAAAATATACATTACTTTCATTTTAGAGCAAAATAATTTCACGAGCTGAGTTGACATGCCAAACTTACCATTCTATCTTTACCTTATTTCCAATAACTGAGAGATATTACATAATTCATTTACCTATCATAATTAATTGATAATTCTCTCTTAAAATACTCAGGCCTATTTTCCATTTAGTGTATTTCGTCAAGCACAGTGCCCCATAACGAACCAAAGAGAAGGATTGTAAAGGGTGACTGCTGAAGTCTTCAAGATATAATTCGATATTGACCACACGGTATTTATCAAACAAATGATCGTTTCTAAGACCATCACACGGATCATATCCAACAAACACATGTTTCTTCGTCACAGTTCTTGTATCATACCAGCCCCCAAAGTAGCAATGCAAATCACTAAAGTCTCCGTTCTCATTTTTTAAATGGTATTTACATTTCACTCGGAGACCAGACCTATCACTGACACCATGGAATGCAATAGTTGGACAAGTAATGAAACCCAAGAAATAGTTTTTAGCCAAACCTGAAGGCAGCTGTATTTTAGTTGCAAATACCCGACCCATCGACCGCATCGATAAAATCCGTTTAGTAGGAAACACAATGTCACGGTCAAAGCTAGGCAAGCAAAAACTAGATTCGCCTGCTGATATAGAAGGTACCTGCAACATGAAACAAATTAATATGGGAGATGGTGTCGTCACTTAAACGCAAGAGAAATGAAAAGAAGGAGAAAAAACATCTTGAGGCCTCTAATCTTTTGGAGTTTTGTTGATTAAATTCTTGATATTTCAACTTAACATATAAATGACCAACGACTTAATATGTCAATCAACAAAAGTTAAAAAGATCAAGGGCCTTAGGATGCTTTTTTCTCTACAAAGAATAGTACCTGACTGAATAGCCTTTCTGCATAAAGCTTAAATCTTGTCAAACCATAATCTATGATTTTAGCCCTTTTAACCAATTTGTCACAATTAGTGAAAATGAACTCAAAAATGTTTCCTGCGGCTCCTTGTTCATCCATAGATACGAAGCTCAGATTAAGGCAGCCGTGGGCATCTAATCTTGATAGGTTTAGGGGAAGTTCAGGTAATGACCGAAGACAAATGCAATTTCTCACACCAAGATATTTCAAATCGAATAGCCCTTTGAGGCTTGAAGTTATTTCTATAAATGGATTTCCACTTAGATCCAAAGCCTCTAGTGACGATAAACAGCCAACGAAATGAGGCACAACAAACAAACCACATTTATTGAGATACAGCTTACGTAGATATTGTATCTGCAATCCTTCTTTAGGAGAAGGATTCATGCCATCAAGGCAAAGATATCTACAGTTTTTCAACTCCAAACTTGATAGCGCCTTCAACTTTCGAATTGGTGAAGGCAGCTCTTTTATAGCTGTTCCATCCAGATAAAGATATCTCAAAGAATTCATGTCCTCCAAAATTTTTGGGAAATTGTCAAATATACAGCAGCCTGAGAGATTAAGCTTTTGCAGATGTTTCAACTTACAAATACTGCTTGGAAGAGTATGTAATCTGGTGCAGTTTTGCAGATTCAGTTCAACAAGTTCAAAGGATTGCTGTATCACCGAGGGAATTTCTTCTATTGCAGTGCCATCTAAACACAACTTCTTGATTTGTATTGAAACCTTTGGAAACTTTGTGATGCTAGAGCAGCCAGAAAGAACCAATTGCTCTAGAGATGCCAACCGAGAAATATCACTGGGAAGATTCTTCAGTCTTTTGCAATTCATGAGATCCAAACAACACAGCCTGGAGAGCTGACCAATTGAAGAAGGAATCTCCACAATTGCAGTCCCATTTAAGTACAAGTATTTCACTTCCCCACAAATCTTGGGAAACCGGGTAATATTTGAGCAATCAGAAAGATCAATGATCACAAGAGCTTTTAACAAATGCATACTTTCTGGAAGATTATGGAGCTGTTAGCAGTCCTTCAAATTCAATGTAATAAGTCCACGGACCTTCCCAATTAACTCTGGAAGTTCTTCTATAGCTGTCTTGTTTAAATTTAAATAAGTCGAGTTTTCAGAAAACTCGAGAAATCTCCTAAGATATGAGCAACCAGAGAGATTAAGTGTTTTGAGAGATCTCCATTGAGCGCCAGTGGGAAGGCTTAATAGGCTTTTGCAGCATCTCATGTCCAAATGAACAAGTTGATCTAGAAACTGAATTGATGGATGAACTTCTGCCAAGCTAGTACAATGCGCAAAAATCATGCTCTCAAGATTCTTTACCAGCGAGAGGTTTGGAAGTGCAAGTAAGTTCTTACAATTACTGAGATTCATCTCTTTCAAACTCACAAGATACTACAAAAACAATAAACTGACTTCAGTAAATTACTTACACTAAACGCATTGAGGCCCAAAAAAATGGGGAAAAGATATTACCCGCATTCCTGACCACAGTTGTTTTATGTTGCTGTATGTTAGGTTAAGTTCAACTAGATTTTCTGCTTCAAACTTTGGAGGCATGGAGCTTAGTGGGTATTCTTCCCAGTGAAGATAGATCAATTTATCTGATAGAAAGTCTAGACCATCAGGAAGATACAATTTACAGCTGTTTCCAAATCCAGCACCGTAGATTTTCAGCAATCTGAGATTATGCATGTTGGCAAAGGCTGTTGAGCTCAAATTCACTTTTGGGATTTTCGATGTATCTAAAAATATCCCTTCAACCTTTTCAGATCCCTAAAAATCAAAGTAACAAAAAGATCAAGCTTAAATTCTACATGCAATTAAAATTTCCGAAAATTATTTCAATTGTACTTTGATGAGGGAAAGTTTATATATATAGGCAGGGCTCTAACCAAATTTTTAGTCAATACTTGGTAGACATCGGCATGACTCCACAATCTACTACGCTTACCCAGCTCTTTAATTGATTCTTTGTGAACGATTTCATGAGCCATTTCTTGCAATAAATCATGCACATCTAACTTGTTTCCAAGGATAGTAATAAGGCATTTATCAACAAGAACACTAATTCCAATTCTGGCCAAGAAACCACAACCATCCATTATTCTTTGTACAAAATCAACTTGTTGCCCTGTAAAAAAACATGCAATATCAAGAAACATACATTGCTCTTCTTCATCCAGTGTGTCAAAACTTGCCCGCAACACGCTGAAAATTTCAGGCTGAGGAATTCTACCAAGTTTGTGCAGTGCACTTTCCCACTCTTGTTTCGCTCTGCCAAATAAAAAAGATCCCAAAACTTTGAGTGCCAAGGGATTTCCCTGAGCTTAATTCACTGCCTTTTCAGATAGCTCCATATATTCTGCTGGAGGATGCTTTTTCTTAAGAGCATTCAAACTGAATAGTTGAAGAGCATCATCATCATTTAATCTTTGAACTTCATATAGTTCATCAACTCTGTTCTTCAGAACTTGCTTATCTCTAGATTTCAATATAATTCTGGTACCCAAGCCAAAATTTTGTGTTCCGATCAGCTCATCTATTTGGCTAACAGAATCAATGCTATCCAAAACAAGCAACATCTTCTTGTGTTGGAGCATGCCATTTGCAACTTGATAAAGCTTTTCCCTTAGACCAAGTAGCCCACCACGTACTGATTCTTCCTTGATATTTTTAAGAAAGCAGCAACATTCAAATTGACAAGAGAGAGTGCTAAATATAACTTAGGCAATAGTTGTTTTTCCTATGCCACCCATGCCCTAAATCCTTAGAATACAAATTTTTGACACCCCAATGTGTAATAACTTTGTAGTTTGTTCAATGTGCGAGTCTATTCCAATCAAGCCCTTCAAATCTCTCGAGTATGGATGGTTCAATTTCTTCAAAATATCTTCCACAATTTTTTTCACAAGTTCAGCCTCATACCTATTGAAAAGGGAAAAAAAGACTGAGATGAAACATATGGTAAGAGAAACAAATTAAGAAAATAAAGGAGTAAATTTCCACAGTAACATCTTCTTTCAAATATGTCGAATACACAAGAAGCTTGATTGTCCTTTCTTTCTCACCCAACACCAACACACACACACACACATATTCCAAACCACCACTCTCCTAATTTGCAAATTATCCTTTATTCTGACTATTTCATTCTCTATCACATGTCATTTCCATGACTAGAGGCATTAACTATATCATGACTTTAGAGAAGAATATTCTGCACCATTTTTTCCAATTCAATCGAGGTACTCAACAAAACCTGAGCAATTAGTCCTAAAGTGTTAAGTGATTTGAAAGTTCATGTCATGTGGATACCAAATGACAGACATTCCAATTAACGAAACCAAATAATAAATTTATGATGATGATGATAAACATAGTAATAATAAAAGAAAAAAGAAAAAAAAAACCAAGTAAACAAAAGATGTGAATAAAAAAAAAAAAGAGGGAGAATTTTTCTATTTTCCTTTTATTTGCTTTTTCTTCTTTCTTCCATCCCTTTCTGTTTTTTGGTGAGCCAAATACCAAAGTAACTTGATCAGTACCTAATTGCCTCAAGTATGAAGTAAAGTAGCATAATTTAGCAATCAAATGGCATTGGTCAATAGGAGTCAGGGATTCCTATCAGTTTAGAATTAGTTTGATGGATAAGTGAAATAATGGCTGCACAATTATTATTGATGAGAATACAAGTATATATATACACAAGATTAGGGTTAGGGTTAACCCTTAATAGACACATTTACAAAAGTAGCCCTCTCTATTCTATCACTCCCCCACAAGTTGAACGGGGGTTGATTCTAAGTTCAACTTGGAACACATGGACTGAAATCGAGACTTGGTGAGAGGTTTCGTGAGTCCATCAGCTAATTGATTAACAGAATTCACAAAACGAACTTGAAGTTGTTGACCGGCAACCTGATCACGAACAAAGAAGAAATCAACTTCAAGATGCTTACTACGAGAGTGAAAAATGGGATTAGCAGCGAGATATGTCGCACTTAGATTATCACACCAAAGGAGAGGAGGAGAAGGAAGCCGATAACCAAGTTCTTGGAGAAGAATACGAATCCATTGGGCTTCAGAGGATGCAGTAGCAGTGAGATACGTCGCACTTAGATTCCTATCAGTTTAGAATTACTTTGATGGATAAGTATCAATGTTTAGTGAAAATTGGTGTGGAATACTTTATCTATGTTTTGATCTAGCATTCTAGCAAGATAAAGAATGTTCTAATATGGACCATGGTGCCATCAACCATACACCTTCATATTTAATAAAAGAAGTTCAGACAAATGATACGATTTGCTATCTAGGACCATTCGTAGTGAAAAGCTATATGTAAATTGTCTCAAATGTTGGGTTAACTACCTTACAGATGGAAAATAATATACCTGATATCCTTGGAGGCATATCCAGAAACGCCTGCAACAGTCCTCAACACAGCTCTCCATCTTGGTAACTTTTCCAATTGGTCCTTAAAATTCGTCTGAAGCTGAAGAAGTGCATCTGCAAAAAGCCCACTTTGTTCTTCCACCTCAGATGGATTTACATGGTAGAAAACTGGTAAAATTGTCTGTCCATGAACTTCCTTGCATTCAAGAATCTTAACCAATTCATCCAAACACCACGGAGAGGATGCATAATTCTTGGAGAAAATGATAATAGAAATCAAAGAATCTTCAATATTTCTCAAAAGGGAAGGAGTTATCTCTTCCCCTCTTTCAAGGTCATTATCAATGAAGGTCTTGATTTTTTTACAAAACAAAGCATCATAGAGATGACTGGTAAAATTATAACGGGTGTCTTCCCCTCTAAAGCTAAGAAACACATCATACTTCTTTTTACGTGAAGCAGCAGCAGAAGAAGATGCCATCATGGATACTTATACGATGAGAAGAGCAATCATACTACCCGAGATCACCTTTTAAAAAAAATACAATTAAATGTTAGTTGAAATTTCTATTAGAAATGAAGATTAGAAATTAAGGAGCAATGAACTGACTTGAAGAATGAAATTTTTACTTACAGTTGAAGCAAGAGAAACGTGGCAGACCTTTTGTTCTGAATGTGAATCGATTTGGATGTTAGGTTACAACAAAGAGAGGAAGAAGAGAGTAAAGAGTAAAGACTTGGGCAAAGTCAACGTTCAGCTTGCCTAGATTGGTAACTTTCTCTCTCTGTTTTTTTTTTCTTTTTCCGTCCGAATTTTCCAAACTTTAAATATTAGATTGGTAATTTAAATTGACATTTTGGATCAAATTTGTAATGAGTTTTAATTTCTTAAACTTCGTGGATATGAGTCGGGAATGGAATTTAATAATTTATGCAAATAATTATATTAATATTTTATATTATTAATAATTATCATTATTAAATTTTACAGGATCGGTAATTGACGGAACCTCCTATTTATGGTGGGATGAGAATGAGATTTACATGATTAATATCCGCGGGTAATGGGATGGGATGAGTAGTCATATTTGTAAACGGGAATAGGACAGGTAACCTACCCGTTGCCATCCCAACATGATAGACCCATTTGATTCAAAATGCCAATTTGATACCGAAAGTTCATTTTTATAACAAGTGTAAACACCCTCAGTTTTAATTCATGAAACCATATTCAGCTTGTTCCATCAAAACTTATTTGAAACTTACTGAGAATTTTTTTTCACCGGAGAATTCCTTCAACAGGATCTTCCGGGTTGGGTTAGCTCTTACATATCTGATAATGTATTACTAGGGGTGGCAATTTCTGACACGACAACACGATTTACTGAGACAACCCGACTGACACGACCCGTTTGACACGAAACTCATTTTTGTTGCTTTTATGTTATATATAATCATGTGGAATATATTAAACAACATAACACGATTATGACACGATAACACGAATTGACACCTCTATGTATTACGCAGGAGCCCCATTTCTTGATTCCCTTTCCTTTGAAATTAAGCAGTTCTTTCAATGCTCCGCTTTCATAATGCACAGGTGATAACTCGTTTTTATATTGGTATTTTGCTATGAAATATGTTTCATTTTGATTTTTAAATCTACAATTTTGGGCCCTTTTACTTGCTTTCAGTGAATTGTGTGTTTTCAGAAATGTTTTGAAGAAAAGGAGACAAAATGTGGAGAATTTGGGGTCTTTTGGAACTAAACCATAATTAACCTTGCCCACGGCTAAGGGAACTGCGGCAGGGGCTGTTTTGCAAAAGAGGGAAGAGCTGAAATTAAGGAAAAAAAGGCTTATCATGGAAGCTAATTTCCAGCAATTACTTAGGAAGATTTGACAGCATTAATTTAGGATAGTTAATTATTTTCTAAATTAGTTATATTTCTTATTTAGGAGTATTGTTATTTCTCCTAATTAGAGTTGGATTCAAAGTAGGTTTTCAAGAGGTTAGTATTTAAGAGATTTTTAGGAGTCAATCTCTGAAGACTCTCCAACGTGCTTCTCTCCTTCTTTCTTCTAAGTTCTATTATTCTTCAACATTATTTTTTTTCTCTTCATGTATTATTTTCTTTTAGCTATGTGTAGCTAAATCTTCTACTTTGCCTAAGGAATTCAAAGCTTGAATTAGTATTGTGAGATCGATTATTTTATTGTTCGTTTAATTCCCCTATGTTTTTAATCTTGCTTCAAGAGATTATTTTCTCTTTTATTATATTGTAATTTAGATTTCTTGGCCAGATTCTTATATTGCAATTTAATAAATTGTTGTTAGTAATTAGATTCGTTTCCAATCTCAATTATTAACTTGAGAACGTTTAAAGGGATTAAAAAACTTGAATTTAAATTATTTTCGCTAAGAATTTAATTGGTTTAGGCTAGGCTTTTCTTGAACTTAAGGCTCCCATTGGACTAAACTCTAAACCACTAAGGAGGGGTTGTCTTTCGGGAAGAGGTTTATTTGAGTCGTACTAGGCGATTTTGGGAAGGTTGATCTCGATGCGCTAAGCTAGAGGTTTTAACTGGTCTAGGGGAAATTAAATGATTATCTTTAACATCAATGATCGATACTAATGTTCAAGTTAACGAATGTCCTAGGGCGAAGTACATTTTTATATCATTCTTTTCACTTCATTAAAATTCAAGCAATCTTTAATTCCTGTTTTAGTTATATAATCTTAGTTTCTTTATTTCAACAATCGTCAACAAACCCCCCCCCCCCCCCCCCCCCTGTTTTTAATTTTCTGTTTTAATTTACTTTTGGTTAAGAAGCAATTGTTAAATTGAGTATTAAATCCCTAGGGTTCGACCTCGACTTATCCGGCTATAATCATTTATTGTTAGGAATAGACGAGAAAATTCTTTAATTATTTTTGGCGGATTCGACACCCGACCAAATTTTGGCTCCATTGCCGGGTATTTAATCTCACTTAATTTTCTTTTGCTTTATGACCAGGTCTGAACTCTCCAAGGAATTAGAGTACGACGCTGAAATTGAAAAAACAGCAAAAAGATTAAGAAAGGAGACAAGGTTGAAAAGGGCCGAAGAAAGGCGTTCAAGTGCTGAAATTAGTGACGCTGAGACTGAAACTTCAGCAGACTCTTCGAGTGAATCAGAGGAAGAAGCTGAGACAATGGCTGCTCGAACTCTCAGAGAACTACAGACCCCCAACATAGATCAGTAGCCCCTGTGCATTACGTATCCGGACACTGATGCAAACTTTGAACTCAAGTCAGGGCTGATACATTTATTACCAAGGTTCCATGGGATGGAAAGTGAGAATCCTTATATGCATTTAAAGGAATTTCACGCAGTATGTTCAGGGATGAAACCCCAGGGGATTAGCGAAGAATTAATCAAATTGAAAGCTTTCTCGTTCTCATTGGCGGATAAAGCTAAGACTTGGTTATTTTACTTACCTGCAAGGTCGGTTACAACTTGGGTTGAAATGGCAAAATTATTCTTGGAAAGGTTCTTCCCGGCGTCCAAGGTAGCCATGCTTCAGAGTCAACTCAGTAGTATTAAGCAGAAAGAAATTGAGTCACTCTATGACTATATGGAGCGATTTCAGCATCTGAGAAACAGCTGCCCCCAACATGGAATGACAGAGTCAGCTCTTGTGCAACATTTTTATAGGGGAATGTTGCCGATTGAGAGAAGAATTATAGATGCATCAAGTGGTGGGTGTTTAATCAACAAAACGCCAACTGCTGCGTGGGAGCTGATTCGGAATGTGGCTGAAAATTCAAGAAAATTTGAAAACCCAACCGAAACTACTAGAAGAGCACATGAGGTGAACACTCATAATTTGGAAGATAAAATCAACTCACTGACTACCTTGGTTCGGTATTTAGTAACTGGAGGCGGAGCCCAAGGCATGGTTTGTGGAATTTGTGCAATATCAGGACACCCAACTGATTCTTGTCCAACACTTACCATGGATTCCGAGCACGTAAATGCCGCCTCAGGTTTTCCGCAACAAAATCAGAGGAGATATGATCCGTACTCTCAGACTTATAATCCAGGATGGCGTGATCACCCGAATTTTAGCTATGGAAATCATCCTTAACAGCGACCTCACAATCTGTTTCCAGTAAGAAATCAGGCATCTTCATCTACCCAAAAACCCGGAATGTCTTTTGAAGATATCGTGCACTCCTTGGCTACAAATATGCAACAACATCAGCAAGAAACAAAGGCTAGTATTCAGAATTTGGAGAAGCAAATGAGTCAACTAGCCACATCAATGAGTGCCCTGGAGTCTAGAGGGAAGTTACCTTCCCAAACAGTTGAAAATCCTAGGGAAAATGCAAGTGCAATTACCCTTAGGAATGGGAAGGAAATTCCAGGATCTGTTGAAAAAGATAAGGAAAGGGTCGAGAAAGAGTTGGAGGTCAAAGACAGTAAAGAGGCCGAGAATTTGGAAGAGAAGGAGCACAAACCGTTGTCCCATCGCAAGGATGAAAGTCAGCCTCGCCCCATTGTTATCCCTCCACCTTTTCCCGAGAGATTTGCAACTTCAAGGAAGAAGAGGGAAGATAAAGACATACTCGAGACTTTCCGAAAGGTTGAGGTAAACATCCCTTTACTTGATGCCATTAAACAAATTCCTAGATATGCAAAATTTTTGAAGGAATTATGTGTTAATAAGTCCAAGTTAAAAGGAGTGGAAAAGGTAATAGTGGGAGCTAATGTATCAGCTGTCCTAAAAAGGAAATTACCTCAAAATTGCAAAGACAAAGGTATGTTTGCAATCTCATGTCAGATAGGGAACACTAGCATAAAAAGGGCTATGTGTGATTTAGGAGCCTCCATAAACGTTATGCCTAAATCTATATACGACTCTTTGAATGCTGGACCCCTAGAAAAAACAAAAGTTGTGATTCAATTGGCTAATAAACACTTGTAGATCCTGAAGGAGTTTTAGAGGATGTTTTAGTGCAGGTTAATGACCTTGTATTTCCTGCTGACTTTTATGTCCTTGACATGGAAGATGATAACTCACATGAATCTTCTGAGATTTTGTTAAGAAGACCATTCCTCACCACAGCTAGAGCAAAAATTGATGTGCATAAGGGTATTTTATCCATGGAATTTGATGGGAAAATGGTGCACTTTAATGTTTATGATGCCATGAAGTATCCTAATGATATATCTACTGTTTGTGGCCTTGATGTTATTGAACCACTGACCCAAAAATTTTTCCAAGTTAGTGGTGAAGACAGGTTACAAGTACTCTTGAGTGAGAGCATTGATCATAAGGGAGATGCAGAAATTCGACAAGATGATTTATTGGAAATCGCAAAAGACATGGCAGATTTGCCAATTCAGGTAGGTAAGGTTGCTAAATTAAAAATTTCAGAATCTGAAAATAGGCAGTTGCCTTCTGTTTTGCAGGCTCCAAAATTGGAATTAAAAGAATTACCTCAGCACCTGAAATATGCGTTTCTAGGAGAAAATGAGACTCTTCCAGTGATTATTTCAAATAAATTAGCACCAGAAGAAGAAAGGAAATTGGTGGCAGCCTTGAAAGAGTACAAATCCGCAATTGGTTGGACCATTCTGATATTAAGGGTTTAAGTCCAGTAACTTGCATGCACAAAATCCACTTGGAGGAAGACGCAGTACCTAAACGACAAGCCCAAAGGCGTTTAAATCCCACCATCATGGAAGTAGTGAAGAAAGAAATCCGGAAGATGTTGGATGCTGATGAGGAAAGAAAATTAGAGCTGCTTGAGTTAGAAGAACTGAGGAACAAAGCTTATGAGAGTTCTATGGTCTACAAGGATCGAACAAAGAAATTTCATGACAAAATGTTAAACCGGAAGCATTTCAAGATAGGCCAGAAAGTTTTGCTCTTCCACTCTCGGTTGAAACTATTTCCGGGTAAATTACGTTCCAGATGGATTGGTCCGTTCTTGGTGGTGAAAATTTTTGATCCTGGAGCAGTGGAGATTCAAAGTTTAGGGAATGGAAAAATTTTTAAAGTTAATGGTC
This sequence comes from Euphorbia tirucalli, assembly GCA_039660915.1. NCBI lineage: Eukaryota > Viridiplantae > Streptophyta > Magnoliopsida > Malpighiales > Euphorbiaceae > Euphorbia > Euphorbia tirucalli. The sequence continues at coordinate 869,513 of CM077640.1, forward strand.
ATAGACTCAAAACATTTTATGAGGGATCGAGCCTAAAATTGAACAAGAGGTGCAGCTAGAGGAACCACCCAAGGCACCATAACAACCTCAGAACTCATGTCTAGCCATAGACAGTAAATAGAGGCGCTGGACGGGAGGCAACCCGGTTAGCCTTGCCCAAGGCTAACAACTGCGTTCTTAGTTTCTTCTTTTTACTTCTATTATTTTCAGTTAATCACTGTAGATTATCTTCTCTATTTTAGTTGATTGCTGGGTTTTATTTCATGTGCAGGAAAGCTTGGTCCAAGAAGAAATGGAGTTTTATGAGTTATGGGCTTAAGTGGGCTTAAGTAAAACCAAGGAGTTATTTGGAAGAAAAAAAGTGAAAGTAAATAAAAGGAGAAGTGAGAAAAAGTTACTGCTACTAATTAAATCATTCTTCTTTTTAACCTTTTCTTTATTTCTTTATATTAATTCCTTTTAATTAACCTACAACTACCACCCATTTACCCATTTCACGTTTTCTTCTCCAATCCATACCCATCTTTTACTCTCACTTCAAAGAAACCCTAACTCTCCTCTTTTCTACTCCTAGCCGCCGTCCATCACTTCCACCCTCACATCGTCACCGTCCATTGTTGAGATAACTAATAAATTGCAGAAGTCAGCAGAGCCGCAGGAATGTAAATGCATGCAGCAGATTGTATCTGTTAGTTTTCCGTTAGTTTTCTGTTAACTATTCTGTTAGTTTGTTAAGTGTTTACTAGTAGAAAGCCAGCTGTAAATCCCTTCTAGAATCATCTTCCCATTTGTATAAATTGCAATTGCCATTTCTAATTGACAATGAGAAATATTTTCACGATCTGATTTCTGTCTTCTATTCTTGTAATTTTCAGTTTTCCCAATATGGTATCAGAGCTCTAGGTTGAGCAGATGGCAAGACGAAGAAATCGAGCGTAAGAAATTCCGCAAGGAGGAACGTTTCCTCTAGATCTTGCCGGAACAGAGCACATGGAAGAAGAAGAATCGGTAGATCAAAGAAGCAGATCGTTTGGTTCTACTGATAATCCAGGGCTTATTTTGATCAATATCAGTCTTATTGGACAGAAAAATTATCTTTCCTGGAGCAACTCCATTATTCGAGTTCTAACAGCAAAAGAGAAGCTTGATTTCATCCTTGGAGAAGAGGATCCTCCTGCAATTACAGATCCTGGCTACAAGCAGTGGCACAAGAACGATTGTTTAGTAACATCTTGGATTTTGAACACGATCTCCAAAGACGTTGCTGAAGGTTTTCTGTATGTTGCATCTTCAAAGCAATTATGGAGTGATTTGAAGCATAGATTTGGTTACAGCAATGGACCGATGCTATTCAAGATTAAAAGAGATATGAATCTTACTGTTCAAGGTAATCTTTCTCTGATGATGTATTTTAACAAGTTGAAAAGATTATGGGATGAAATGAGCATGCTCAGGCCTTTACCTAGCTGTAAGTGTGGAGTCATTAGAACTTGTATTTGTAATGCTTTTAAAAGGATTGCTGATATTTCTGAAGAGGATAAGCTCATACAATTTTTAATGGGCCTCAATGATCAGTATAATCATGTCTGTAATCAGATCTTACTCATGGATCCTTTACCTGATGTAAATCAGGCATATTCTATGGTATTACGAATAGAGAGTCAAAATGAAGTTGCTATTGATCAAACTCTGGAAATAGCTAGTTACAGTAAAGGTCCATTTAAGAAGAATGATGTGAAAGGTAAAAAGAAAGTGACAGACAGTTGGTGTGAATGTTGTGAATCAACCAAGCACAATACAGCTAATTGTTTTCGACTCATTGGTTATCCGGATTGGTGGAAAGGTCCTAAACCGATGGGAAAACCTATTCACAATACCTCTGTTAATCGGTATAATAATGTTGTTTGTTTCAAAGATACTACTGCAGATTATGATGATGAAGGAAGTAATCAAGGAAGTAATGGTGGAGGGAAAGAAAATTTTGGTACTATGACCACTTTGTTGCAAGAAATGTACAAAATGTTGAAGGAAAACAAACCTGTTGGTGATTCTCCAATAACATCTTCTTCGGATTTTACTGCTTTTGCCGGTTTTTCAGGTAAAAATTCTTCTCCTCATACTGAAAAATCACAGGTTTGGATTGTTGACAGTGGAGCTACTTCACACATGTGTGGAAATTTTGATTGGTTTGTTTCTCAGAAGCCAGTTGTCTATCCATAAACAGTTAGTATGCCAGATGGAAGTTCTCAATCCATAAGTCACATAGGAACTGTACAAATAGTTCCACACTTCATTCTAACTGACGTTCTGTATATACCACAGTTTAAGTATAACTTACTTTCTGTTGGTCAATTAATGAAACAGATGCATATTGAAGTAGTTTTCAATGATACTTGCTGTTATTTGCAGGACCTAGCAACGCATGAATTATTGGCAGTTGCTTGGTTGGTGGAAGGCTTATATTTGTTAGATAGAGATTCTTTTACAGTTTCCATTGTTAAAAAGGTAAAGCAATGTTTGTTCAATAAAGCTTTCAGTGCTGTGGAGATAGAGTATAAAAATGCAGTAGATGTTTGGCATATGAGACTTGGCCATGCGTCATTTGATGTTCTTAGTCATATCAAAGACATTGATTTGAAATGTAATTCTCGGAATTGTGAAGTCTGCCCTTGTGCAAAGCAGCATCGATTTCCTTTTTCTTCAAGTACTATTTGTACCGTTAAACGTTTCCAATTAATCCATATGGATGTTTGGGGTCCTTATAAGGTAGAATCTCGTACTGGTGCCAGATTTTTTTTGACAATTGTGGATGATTTTACACGCATTACATGGGTAGTTTTGCTCCAAACTAAACAACAGGTTCCGGGGGCTATTAAAACTTTTCTTAACACGATTAAAACTCAGTTTGATGGTGTTGTTCAAATTATACGAAGTGACAATGGTAGTGAATTTCTTAACACAGCTTGTTCTACTTACTTCCGTGATCTTGGCATTGTACATCAACGAACCTGTCCTTACACACCACAACAAAATGGTGTGGTTGAGAGGAAACATCGTCATTTACTTGAAGTTGCAAGAGCTCTCATGTTTCAAGCAAGTCTACCATTGCAGTTTTGGGGTGACGCAATTCTTATGGCAACAGCTATTATCAATGTATTGCCCAGTCAAAAATTAGAATGGCAGTCACCATATGAGAGATTTTATGGTTCTTTACCTTCTTATCGGGAGTTTCATGTTTTTGGCTCTCAGTGTTTTTACAAAATTCTGCACCCTACTGATAAATTGCAGCAACGAGCTCATAAAGGATTTTTCCTTGGTTTTTCTTCTGGCCAGAAAGGATACAAGATTTTTGATCTTGAAACGCAAAAAGTGGTTGTCACTAGAGAAGTCATATTTCAAGAATCTGTTTTTCCTTTTAAACAACAGATCACTGATATTTCTAAAGTGTCTTCTGCAGATTCTGTTCCAGTACAGGACAAGCAGATTTCATCTGTTCCTTCCCGTCGTTCTACACGGCAAATTCAACCTCCATCTTGGCTTCAAGATTTTATTGTCAATACTGCACTTGGTTCTCCTTCTACTGTTTTACCCACCATACAGGCATTTTCGGCTTCCCATCAAGTTTTTCAGGTCCAATTGCAGCAGTGTAAGGAACCAAAGAATTTTGCAGAAGCACAGAAGGATCCAGCATGGGTTAAAGCAATGCAGGATGAATTACAGGCTTTAGACGACAATCATACATGGCAATTAACTACTCTGCCGACAGGGAAGAAGCCATTGGCATCTAAATGGGTTTTTCGTATCAAATATAAGCCCTCTGGTGAAGTGGATCGCTATAAAGCCAGACTCGTTGCTAAAGGCTATAATCAAACCTATGGAATAGATTTCCATGAGACTTTCAGCCCAGTGGCCAAGAGCGTTACTGTTCGGCTCTTTTTGGCAATTGGCGCCTCAAGAAATTGGCCTATTCATCAGATCGATGTCAATAATGCCTACCTTCATGGACATTTGGATGAAGATGTCTACTTACAACCACCTTTGGGCTATGAAAAAGCTAGTGCTGGTCAGGTATGCAAACTGATTAAATCTCTCTATGGTCTGAAACAGGCTGGTCGGCAGTGGCATAAGGAATTATCAGATCAGCTTCTCCGTTTTGGTTTTACTCGCTCTTGTCATGATCATTGTTTGTTTGTCAAGGGGTTTGGAGATGATTTTATTGCTCTAGTCATCTATGTTGATGATATTCTGCTCACAAGTGCTTCAGAAACTGTTCTTCAACAGGTGAAATCCTATTTACATTCCTTATTTACCATTAAGGATATGGGACCTGCAAAATACTTCTTGGGCATTGAATTATGTCGATCTTCAGATGGCTTATTATTATCTCAGTCCAAGTATATCGGAGATATGATCAAGGATGCTGGATTATAGGATGCCAAGAGTGTTCCTAGTCCTTTGGCTTCTGGCATTGTTCTTGCTGACTCAGGGGATTTGTATCCGCATCCAGAGCAATATCGCAGAATGGTAGGGAAGCTGTTATACCTGGGATTTACCAGGCCTGATATCAGTTTCATTACTCAACAGCTCAGTCAATATATGCAACAACCATGTGTGCATCACTAGAAGGCTGCTTGTCATGTTGTGAAGTACCTTAAAGGCACCAGGCATTACAGTCTTTTTTATCCTTCCAGCAGTGATTTTCAGCTCCAAGCTTACTGTGATTCAGATTGGGCAACATGTAAGATCACCAGGCGTTCTCTTACTGGTTTTTGTATCTTCCTCGGCTCTTCCCTCATCTCTTGGAAAACAAAAAAACAGGCTACTATTAGTCGTAGCTCTGCCGAAGCTGAGTACAGGAGTATGGCTGCTACTTCTTGTGAGCTCAAATGGATTTCTTATTTGCTGAAGGATTTCCAGGTTTCTCTCCCTCTTCCCATTCCTCTTTATTGTGACAACCAAGCTGCTTTGGCTCTTGCCAAGAACCCTGTCTCTCATGAGCGCACTAAGCATGTTGACATTGATTGTCACATTACCCGGGAATGTGTTGCTTCTGGTTTCCTTTCTACTTCTTTTGTTCCCACAGATCAGCAACTTGCTGACTTGTTTACTAAGCCTCTTAGCCATGCTCATATGCTTCCTGCACTTCGCAAGATGGGTATGATTGATGCTACAATCCTTCCATCTTGAGGGGGGGATGTTGAGATAACTAATAAATTGCAGAAGTCAGCAGAGCCGCAGGAATGTAAATGCATGCAGCAGATTGTATCTGTTAGTTTTCTGTTAGTTTTCCGTTAGTTTTCTGTTAACTATTCTGTTAGTTTGTTAAGTGTTTACTAGCAGAAAGCCAGCTGTAAATCCCTTCTAGAATCATCTTCCCATTTGTATAAATTGCAATTGCCATTTCTAATTGACAATGAGAAATATTTTCACGATCTGATTTCTGTCTTCTATTCTTGTAATTTTCAGTTTTCCCAATATCCATCACTTCCACCCTCACATCGTCGCCGTCGCCATCAGCCACCCTCACATCTCCGTCGCCATCAGCTACCCTCCCTTCGCCGCCCCCCTGGAACTCACGACAACGCCACTGAACACGGTATGCCAAAACGATCTACTCCTCCTCTCGCGTCTGCCTCGATCTCATCACCTGTCGGAGTCTAAACGCGTAGCAGCAACCGATCTACCACGAGCAGCACCTCTTCCGGCCAACGCTAGAACCAGCAGTCACCATAGTATAATCGTCAACTCCGGGTAATTTCTTTCCTTTTCTTGTCTTTTGTGTGTTAATTTTCATCTATTTCAAACTTGTGGACAAGTTTTTTTTAGTGTGGGGGAGTGGTATATTTGCTCTGAATTGATGAAATAGTCTAAGAATGGATTTTTGATTTTTTTTATGAGCTGCTAATTGATTGGTATTTGCTGTGAATTGGTGAATTGGGTTTACACTTGATAAGTGAATTTTTTTATTTTAGAAGCTGCTGATTTTTTTTTCTGATTAAATTTGGGCTAATTGCATTTGAAACTAATTCACAAACTTGTCCTCTGAATCATTGCTGAATTTACAACAATAGAATATTGTATTTGTCCAAGAAGATTTCTAAGTTTTTTTAAGAATAAATTGATCAGCATAACTTACAAAGGATACCCCATCTCTATCACTGAATTTAGTTTGAGTAAATGGGCTAAGCAAGAAGATAATTCAAATGATTGTGCGATTTGAGTTCAAATTTGGATAAAACTAATAAGTTATTGCATGCTCTTAATCTTTCTTGTATTATGAAAATTCTAATTGAGCTAGCTTACTGCCTTGTTAAGTCCATGAATTGTTTGGTTAAAGAGATGGATAATTTTTTTCTTTTGGTTATAATAAGTCTCATATTAATTGTCTCATAGGTCCCGATGTCCACAAAAGTGGTTATGGGCCGTGCTAATAGCCGCTAGGGACTGCAATATTTACTATGATTAGGGGTACTCGGCTAGCAACCGGGAATGCTCTAATAGGAACGGATATTTGCGTCCCAAAGTAAGGTTAAGGACTGCAATATTTACTATGATTAGGGGTACTCGGCTAGCAACCGGGAATGCTCTAATAGGAACGGATATTCGCATCCCCAAAAAGAAAAGAAAAAAATGAGACAAAATGGTTTCAAAGATTAATTGTCCAAATTATTTTCTGTCCTCTTTAATCAAGCGGTTGTGTGATTTGATGAGGTATTTTGTTTAGTCTTAGTTGAGAATTCCATAAGTACAAGATTAAAATCTCGAAGTGGTAACTTAATTATGTGTGCTATAAATAATTAATTGGACTCAATTGCTTTGGTTTGAATGAAAATATTGTGAAAGCCATTTTGCTTGAATTTTACGAAAGTGACTTGAGTGTGGAGGTTCCCTAATGAAGTTATGTTTTTCAGTTTTCTCTAAATTAGTGAAGTTGAGAAGCTCGATCTTGGGTGAATGACATTAGAGAGGGTTGTGATTTTGTTTTGATTCATACTTGAGGACAAGTATGGAGTTAGTGTGGGGGAATTTGATAACTCGTTTTTATATTGGTATTTTGCTATGAAATATGTTTCATTTTGATTTTTAAATCCACAATTTTGGGCCCTTTTACTTGCTTTCAGTGAATTGTGTGTTTTCAGAAATGTTTTGAAGAAAAGGAGACAAAATGTGGAGAATTTGGGGTCTTTTGGAACTAAACCATAATTAGCCTTGCCCAAGGCTAAGGGAGCTACGGCAGGGGCTGTTTTGCAAAAGAGGGAAGAGCTGAAATTAAGGAAAAAAAGGCTTATCATGGAAGCTAATTTCCAGCAATTACTTAGGAAGATTTGACAGCATTAATTTAGGATAGTTAATTATTTTCTAAATTAGTTATATTTCTTATTTAGGAGTATTGTTATTTCTCCTAATTAGAGTTGGATTCAAAATAGGTTTTCAAGAGGTTAGTATTTAAGAGATTTTTAGGAGTCAATCTCTGAAGACTCTCCAACGTGCTTCTCTCCTTCTTTCTTCTAAGTTCTATTATTCTTCAACATTATTTTTTTCTCTTCATGTATTATTTTCTTTTAGCTATGTGTAACTAAATCTTCTACTTTGCCTAAGGAATTTAAAGCTTGAATTAGTATTGTGAGATCGGTTATTTTATTGTTCGTTTAATTCCCCTATGTTTTTAATCTTGCTTCAAGAGATTATTTTCTCTTTTATTATATTGTAATTTAGATTTCTTTGCCAGATTCTTAGATTGCAATTTAATAAATTGTTGTTAGTAATTAGATTCGTTTCCAATCTCAATTATTAACTTGAGAACATTTAAAGGGATTAAAAAACTTGAATTTAAATTATTTTCGCTAAGAATTTAATTGGTTTAGGCTAGGCTTTCCTTGAACTTAAGGCTCCCATTGGACTAAACTCTAAACCGCTAAGGAGGGGTTGTCTTTCGGAAGAGGTTTATTTGAGTCGTACTAGGTAAATCCGATTTTGGGAAGGTTGATCTCGATGCGCTAAGCTAGAGGTTTTAACTGGTCTAGGGGAAATTAAATGATTATCTTTAACATCAATGATCGATACTAATGTTCAAGTTAACGAATGTCCTAGGGCGAAGTACATTTTTATATCATTCTTTTCACTTCATTAAAATTCCAACAATCTTTAATTCCTGTTTTAGTTATATAATCTTAGTTTCTTTATTTCAACAATCATCAACAAAACCCCCCCTGTTTTTAATTTTCTGTTTTAATTTACTTTTGGTTAAGAAGCAATTGTTAAATTGAGTATTAAATCCCTAGGGTTCGACCTCGACTTATCCGGCTACAATCATTTATTGTTAGGAATAGACGAGAAAATTCTTTAATTATTTTTGGCGGATTCGACACCCGACCAACAGGTTCGGTTTTCATTTTCGAGAAACCTTTAGCTCTGAATTGGTGTCCTTCATGATTGAAATGATCCAGGACCAGGCCTTCAGTTTATTTTCGTACCACTAGTACAAAAACTGTTAAATGAAAGAACGGCCACAGCTACTGAGGTGATCACGAAGTGATAGGCATCCTCAAAACGAAGACATGATGGTTAGATGTATCTCCTTGAGGAATTCCAGATTTGAAGACATGTGGTTTCAATTGATGGTTTAAACACAGAGAATGTGTGTAAAATTTCCACACATTTAGTTTCACTTCAAAATACTTATATAGACAAAAGTGACAAGTACATATTCAACAGTAGAACTAATGCACACCAAACTTCTCCAGCTCAATACATGCTGCTCCATTCTTTTATTTTTGTAACATCAATGGTAGCAGTCTATCAAATTACATAGCAAAATATCATACCCATATCACAACACGCGTCATGCACAGCCTTAATCACCTTCATCTTTCAATTCCACGCGACAAGGTGGAGGCAGGTCTTCAATATCAGAGCAGCCAGCTTCAGGATTTGCTACAGATATGCTAAATGGATACATCTTTTGAAGATCTTCGTCCAGTACTATGCGAATCCCACATTTCTCAAATTCATCTCCACGGATAAGAAACTTCAGCTGGATTGGTCTGCTTTCTTCGGATGGATAATCTAGCCTGTGGTTGAAGACGAAGAACATGCTAAGATGATCAAAAATAAGTGCTGAATCCCCAGAGACTGGAAATACATTGAACCAAGTCTGCAACTCTCTATTTTTACTGCTGACCTCAAGCCACCAGTCCGGCTGAGATTTAGGTCTCCTCTTCACAACTGCACATACAGCGAAACCTGCAATGTTCCGCAAGTTTTCATCGGGAGAGAGCTGTATTAACATATATGGTCCATCTGCATTCTGATGGTTGAACCAATTCGGAATTTCACTTCCAGGAAAGCAGGTATAAAATTCAGGAAATCTAGTCGCCGGATTCCAGCATTTCTGTGCCATAAGAAAAATATTTTAGTTTGTGAAAAGTCAAGGAGAAAGAGAAGGACAAATTTGCTAGTGTTAATAGAGACCTGCTTGCAGAATTTTGCACATTGGTTCCAAAATTGGCAGCTGTTATAGTGTTTCATTAGGCACCGAATTAGTGCTACCCACAACAGGTAACTTTCAAGCCATGTAGATATCATATCTACTTCTTCCTGATTGTCATTCAGCTTGGAGCAATTTGAAAAACCTATATAAAAACTACGTCTCTTGCCGCATAATCTGAGCTTGTCAAACAACATTGGGAGAGTCTGCAGTGAAGTGCAGTTTTCCATTGTCAGATGTTTAACACTTGATGGGAGAGGTGGCAAGGACTGAAGCCTTGTGCAATTCCCAAATTCCAAATATTTAAGTTTCGCAAGTGGAAAAAGATCAGGAAGACTTTCCAAAGATTTGCACCCTTTCACATTCAGGCTTTTAATACTTGAAGGAAGATCAGGCAATGATTGTAGCCTCTTGCAATTAGTAGCCTTGAGAGATATTAATCGGGAAAGTTGAGAGATTGTTGAAGGTATGCTCAAGAAATCATTTCCACTTAAGTCTAAAATTCCCAACGATGGAAAGCGGCTCCAATCACTTGGTATAGCTCCTTCAGGAAGACGGATGTAACTCAAATTCAATTCAGTCAAAGTTGGTAAAGCAAAAGGATTGGACTCTGGAGTTGACCGGAAAAGCTGAAGAAAACCCCTTATTCCGGTTAATAACAATTGCATTACGCCAATTCCAGCAACATCAAGCTCCTCCAAGCATTTCGAAATCCCCAATGTTCCCAAAAAATTAACAAGTCCTAAGCAACCACTTAGATTGAGTATCTTAAGAGACTTTAAATTGCACATACTAGTTGGAAGAGACACAAGTTTCTTGCAGTCCTTAAGGTTGAGTGACACCAGCTTTTCTAAAGCTCCAATGGATTCGTGAAGCTCAAGCAGTTCTACGCATCCTTGAAGATTCAAATTCTCAAGATTGGGGACCTCTTTGAAGTCTGGAGTCTTGATTACATTTTTGGAGAAACTGAGATTCATAATCTTCAGGTACTTCACCGGCTGTTACAACAGAGACGAAGAAAGATCATTTTGATTTATATATTCACATATTATATGCTATTATGATATAGAGAAATGAGCATATAAGAAGATGACTGTACCTTTATGCTCTTCCATAGATATTCAATGCAACTGCGCTGCAAGTGGAGCTCAACAAGTTTATTTGGCTGGAAAGCTGGTGGAAAATATTTGAATGGACATCCATACCAATTCAGATACGCCAATTCATTAGAAAGATACATAATGTCCTGTAAGAACGGTAAGTTTCGAAGTATTAGCAATCTTAGCATCTTCATCTGTGAGAAGGCTTTGGCACTCAAGTTTTCATCTTGTCGATCCACTGGCTCATACTCATTCAGGACTATGCCTTCCGTTTGTTCTGTTCCCTGCAATAACAATTAACGCAAAATTAGTGGATAATAATCACAAAAATATTTTTAGAATAACCAATTACATAAATTTATGTCGCTCTGTTACTTACAGTATCCTTCCTCATGACATGAAGAAAATCATCTTGAAGCCATATCCTGCTACGTTGTCCAGGCTCATTAAGTGATTCCTTGAGAACAATTTGTCGACCCATTTCTTGAAGCAAATCATGCATTTTCAAAACTCCATCTGAAACGGTTATGAGAGATTTTTCCTTGAGTTCTGTCATTCTGCAACTATTCAATATATTTATTACATAATCCTCCTCATGTCCATTGAAAAAACATGCAATATCTAGGAAAATTTTCTTTTGTATCCCCTCCAATCCATCAAAACTTATTTGAAGCTTACTGAGAATTTCTTCATTAGGAACTTCCTTCAAACTATCCAACATGCTCTTCCAGTCTCTTATTACAGATTTGCTATATAAAGAGGAACCCAAGACTATGAGTGCTAATGGAAGGCCACCGGCATACTTCACAAATTCACGACATAGCTCCGCATATTCTTCTTCCCTGGAACTATTCTGGATGGCTTTCGAACGAAAGAGTTGAAGGGATTCATGATCATTTAACTCCTTAACCCTGTATATTTCATCCACTTTTTGTTGGATCAACAAGCTTTCATCCCTAGTCGTGATGATGATTCGACTCCCAGGACCAAACCATGTTTCACCTCTTCTGCCAATCAAAATTTCCATCTGATCCAACTTACTAACATCATCAAGTATGACCAAAACCTTCTTACGACTTAGCCTATGTCTTATCTGGTCTGCTCCTCTATGGTAATCATATACATCGATATTCCTTTCCATGAGAGTAGCAGATAGAAGTTGATTTTGTAAATAAACTAAACCATACTTTGCTGAGGTTTCTCTAACATCTGCAAGGAAGCAGCGACCTTCAAACTTATCATAAAGTTCCTTGTAAACAACACTAGCAATTGTTGTTTTGCCTATGCCGCCCATGCCACAGATTCCTATAATTTTAACATTGTCCAACTGCCCTAAGTCCAAATACCAAATCATGTTCTCCAAACGTGATTTCATCCCAACAAAATCCTTAGCTATGCTATGACTTAGTGTGCTCATCACTACGTGAATTATGTGCCTGACGATTTCTTCAATAAAATCCGATTCATCCCTGTAAAAGGTGCAAGCAAAACATATATAATTAAATGAAAAATTCAAATGAACAACTCTTTCTTAATTATCATGACTTTGAACATAAAACTGCTCTTAACTTTGTTTTTTCTTTCAAGTGCTTTTTTTAATGCAATCTTAAAGACGGTAAGAAAAAGGTGTCAGAAACCATAGCAAATTCAGGTAAATTATTCCAATGTATCATTGGATTTTCATAATTTCTCTAGATAGACAATAAAGAATTGGAACTGCCCCAAAATTCAAGTTGTAGAAAAAGAATGGAGGTAATCAAATGAAGAAAGAATAAACTTTCAACTTACTTGTCTTTTAACTCCCATCCAGAGAGATCGGCAATTTGTTTAGCTGCAATCCTCCATTGTTGGACCTTATCGCTGTTGTCTTCGTGCTTATTGAAAGCTGCTCCAAAATCCCCAGTCTGATACCTCACATCGGATGGAGTCACATCATAGAAAATTGGCAAAACGATTTGCCTCCCACCGGCTTCCTTGAGTTTAGAAATTTGAAAGAGTTCCTCCAAGCACCACGTCGAAGTAGCGTAATTCTTGGAGAAAATGATGAGCAAAATTCTGGACTGATCAATGGCGAGAGGAAGTTCGAGAGGAAGGGGTTCTCCTTTAGTAAGCTCTCTATCATCCTTGAAGGTGATGATACCTTTCCGGCAGAGCTCTTTATAGAGATGGGAAGTAAAACTATTTCGAGTATCTTTGCCTCTGAAACTAAGAAACACATCATATTTCCACACTTCTCTACCAGAAGAAGAAGAAGAAGAAGAAGAAGCCATTGAAACGTAAAGCTTAAGAGGGCGCTTATTTATGAACTAAGAAGAAGGGCTAAAACGTAAAATCCTGTCTGATGTAATTAAATTGATTTTTTTATATGAGAATTCTTTAAACTTATTAAAATAATAACTTCTTATTCAACTCATTAATTGAGAAATACTACCAAACTCGAAATTAAAAACTGCACTCTAAGAATTGTTTATCATTATAATTATAATTAATCATAAAAATTTTCGTATGATATTATTTCTTTAACAAAAGTGACAAATTAAAATATATATATTCATCCTTATCATACTTTAAAAAAAGAAGCTTTGGCCTTCTCAATGGTGCCTTAATTTAACACATAAATCCTTGGCATTTTCTTATATAAATAATTCAGTAATAGTCAAAAAGATGTAGATTTATGTATATTCTTTCTGCACATTCAATCAACCATCCTTTTTCTTTTTTTGGCTGTGATACATATCAAAGGAAAATGACAAATGATTGTGTTACACATTTCTTAAGCTTTTATACATTTCACCGATCAATTTTTTCGATATATTAAGTATAATATCTTATTATTTCAATAGTATTAGTCCCAAACTTAATACATTTATCTAGAGATGGCCAATATGAACCTGAACCGGACCAAGTCAAAACCGGTCAAACACTGAACCGGATCGGACCGGAACCGGATCTATGGTTTAGAAGAAAAGAAGGCTAAGGGTCAAGGTCGATCAATCTCTGAACCTTTGAACCGGTGGTTCAACCCTTAGGTTCAACAAATAGTTGAACCGGCTGTTGTTTTTCATATTTGAGAAATTATATTATTTTGTTACGTATATTAATAATTTATTGAAAAATGTCTACATCGAAACCAAACGCAAATTGAATTCTAAATGTTTATTCAAAAGGGTTGAACCTGAATCGGACCGAACCTAAATCTGGTTAAACCCTGAACCTGAACGGTCCGGTCCAAACCGGAGGTTCATCCCTTTTGAAGGTTAAGGTTTAGGTTCAAGGATTTCTTGAACCTGAACCGGCGGTTCATGAACCTTGGCCCCCTATACATTTATCTCACATAAACTACGGTATCTGTGATGTAATACAATTTCTTTAAAAAGTAGAAAACTCTGGAGTTCACTGGAAGGATTGAGTTGTACTTTATATACATGTGTGGCGTAACTATAGATAAGAACCATACTTCCAATTTAGTCTAATATGTTTGTAAAAATTGTGTAAGTATTAATTAACTAACAGTATAGCTCACAAAAGATAAATATATCAAGTTTAGTATAAATGCTATCAAAACAAAAAAATCATGTACTCAATGTGTTGAAAAAATTAATTAATTGGACAACTACGAAATCCATAAAAATTAAGGAAGTTATAGTGTGTTTTGCCTATTTCTATAGACAAAAGTTACAACAGTTAGACAAGACATATAATTCAATAATAGTCGAACATTTTTCTCAATTAATACAATACTAAACTGTCCTAAATTTATGGCCTTCTTTTACTTTCCTAACATTAAATTCAACATTAAATTCAACAGATTACATAATAAAATATCAATAAAATAAAATGTCATGTTTATATTAAACCATTTCATGAGACTAAAATTTTTATATTAAACCATTTTTTTTATTCGTTAAGATTAAATTTCATGTTTTGTATTTATAATAATAAAAGACTATCTTATCTCTAATTATAGGGAAATTATCATAATTACCCTGTTTTAAAGATTTTTTCTTGGTGTACGCTCTTTCCTTTTCATAATTACATCTTTTTGTTTTCTTTCTCTCATCTTTACGTCTTTCTTTTTTTTTTTCTCCCATCTTTATGCCTTTCTTCTTCTTTCTCCCATTTTTACTCTTTTCTTCTTCTTTCTCTCTTCACTATTTTTTTTCTTCTTCAAACATTTGCTAAAGTTTTCCCCAACTAAACCCTTATTCTTCCCCAACATCTGCGAACTTTTTTTTTCTGTTTCTGCTTTTGATTTTTCTATTTTTGTTCTATTCTTCTTGGTCAAATCTCTTCAACTCTTCTCAACGATTTCGATTATTCAATGTCCATGGTTTATTAATCCTTTGAAATCGTGTTGGTTTCCATTTGACGTCTTTGTTCTATCCATTTGGAGGGAAAAAAAACCCCAATTTTGAGGTAATTTTTTGTATTTACAATAACATTGATGATTGATGCTTTGTTTTCATTTGATTATATGGTTTCTCTTTTGGAATTGACATGCACTAGTGGTATTTGAGTATTTGTTTAGATTAATTTAAAATTTTGAATTCCTGTCCTTCAGTTAATAGAGATGTAATTTTATGGATGGTGCTTCTTAATTTTTCTCTTTTAGATCAATCCTCTTTTGCTATGATTCTGCTAGTCTTTTTTACTACTAAATTTCAAACCTGCTCTTGGTTATAGGCTTGTTGCATCCTTTGTCTTAGGAATGTATCCATACAGATATTGAATTACATAAGTGAATCAATACTACATAGCATAATCTTTTTGGTTTAATTAAGGAGATGTATATAATTATGACAAATCAAATTAAATTAAATACAGTTGTGAATCTTTAGTTATACTTACTGATGCACTTATACCTTGTTTGTACCTTAGTCATACTTACTTATTCACTGGTTATACCTTAGTTATACCTTAAGATTCACAGATTATATATTAGTTATACCTTCTTTATATCATATGATACACTTACACACTAATTATACCTTAGTGTATACTTGTTAGACCTTAGTTATACCCTTGTTTATACCTCTGTTATACATTAGTTCATACCTACTGATACACTGATTATACCTTAGTTATATGTATTGATACACTGATTATACCTTGTTTTACCTTTGTACAAGTGTTATACCTTAGTTACAGCTTCTGATACAGTGATTTTACCTTAGTTATACTTACTGATACACTTTGACACTAATTATACCTTCTAATTCTCAGATTATACGTTCTAATTCATTGATTAGATCTTGTATAAATAAGGAATAATAAGGTATACCTTAGTTATATATATTAATACACTGATTATACCTTGTTTAAAACTTTCAAGAACAAGGTTTGAATCCTGAAATTTCTATTTGAGAGAATTTTACCTTCAAGTTTAGCTTGAAAAATCTTTACTGATTTAAGATTAAAATCTTTAATTTTCTTTCTCTCAGTCCCTTTCTACGTCATTAGAAATTTGAAAGAGAAACAAACATAAATTCTTGGAGAAAATGATGAGTAAAATTCTGGACTGATCAATGGCGAGAGAAAGTTCGAGAGGAAGGGGTTCTCCTTTAGTAAGCACTCTATCATCCTTGAAGGTGATGATACCTTTCCGGCAGAGCTCTGTATAGAGATGGGAAGTAAATTTATTTTGAGTATCTTTGCCTCTGAAACTAAGAAACACATCATATTTCCACTCTTCTCTACCAGAAGAAGAAGAAGAAGCCGTTAAAATTATTTATTTCTTTGATTCTCCATTGAAACTTAAAGCTTATTTATGAACCAATTTCCAGATCCTGAACGAGAAAAATACTGCACTCTAAGAATTGTTTATAATTATAATTATAATTAATCATAAAAATTTTCATATTACTTTAACAAAAATGACAAATTAAAATATATATATTCATCCTTATCGTACTTTAAAAAAGTTGGCGCACTCAATAAAAGAAGCTTTGGCGTTATCAATAAAAGAAGCGCGTGCTTATTTATGAACCTATTTCCCCCCAACACAACTAAGGCTGCGTTGCTTTCATCCTTTATCATACTTTAAAAAAGTTGGCGCACTCAATAAAAGATGTAGATCTGCACATTCAATCAACCATCTTTTTTTTTTTTTCCTTTTTTTGGCTGTGATACATATCAAAAGAAGAGGAAAAATGATTGTGTTACACATTTCTTACACTTTTATATATTTTACCGATAAGTTTTTTCAACATATTAAATACAATATCTTACTATTTCAATAATATTAGTTCCAAATTTAATACATTTATCTCATATAAACTGCGGGATCTGTGATGTAATACAATTTCTGTAAAAGTTATAAAACTCTAGAGTTCACTGAAAGAATTGAGTTGTACTTTATATACATGTGTGGTGTAGCCATGGTTTTCAGACCCGGACCGGTCATCGAACCGGTGAAGGGATGGATTCATGGATTTTGGATTAAACCGGAATCGAATCGGATGTAATAAATATATTAAAATATTAATATATTTTTATTTTTATATTTATGATATATGAAAATTTGAACATTTTTATTATAATTCTTTAAATTTAAGCATTTCAAACACAATATAGTAATTAAAAGAGCCCAATTTATGAAATATAGTTTTTGTAGTTATAACTAAATGTCAATTTAGTTTAAAATAATTTAAAAATACAAAATATATTTTATTTTAATTAAAAACACCACAAAATAGTAACTTAAATTTTATATTTAAATAATTTTTTTTTAAAGTCTGGTCGGTCCGGTTCACAGTTTTCCGGTTCGACCAGTCAGTCCGATCGAAAATTGATCGGTTGTTGACCAGAGTGAAAACCGGATACAAACCGACCGGTCTGACTTCCGGATCCGGTCGAACCCGATCTGACCGGCCGGTCCGGTCCGGTCCGGTTTTCACAACTATGGGTGTAGCTATATATAGGAACCATATTTCCAATTTAGTCTAACATGTTTGTAAAAATTGTGTAAGTGTCAATTAACTAATAATAGAGCTCACAAAAGACAAATATATCAAGTTTAGAACAAATACTATCAAAAAAAAAAATCATATATTCAACGTGTTGAAAAAATTGATTAAATGGACAATTGCGAAATCCATAAAAATTAAGTAGCTTATGATGTGTTTTACCTATTTTTATAGGCAAAAGTTACAACAGTTAGACTAGACATTTAATTCAATAATAGTAGAACATTTATCTCAACTAATACAATACTAAACTATCCTAAATTTATGGTCTTCTTTTACTTTCCTAACATTAATTTCAGCAGATTACATAACAAAATATCAATAAAATGTCTTGCTGATATCACAGCAATTGCATCACCTTCATCTTTCAATTCTAAATCAAGGGCCGAGACAAGGAGGCAGGTCTTCAATAACAGAGCAGCCATCTTCGGGATTTTATAAAGTTGTGCCAGTCAATATCGACTAAGTTGGTCTACTTTATTTGGATGGATAATCTAGCTTGTGTCTGAAAACGAAAAAGATGCTAAGATGAGGTAGCAATTGGGTGAATAACGAGCGCATATCAAATCTAATGAACTGAAAAATTTAGTAGCAACTTTTCTTAAGGTAAGAGCATTCTTTTGACCATAATAAAAGCGACAAATTATTTTTAAAGCGGTATAGAAATAGAAAATTAATTTTACAAATTCAATTTTTTACTATTTTACCATTAAGAAGGATATTATAGTCTTTTTCTTTATTTGTAGTCTCCCCAACTATAAATACATCTCTTTCTCTTTGTAACCACCATCTTTCATTAATTAAAATTTCAAAAACAAGGTTTGAATCCTAAAATTTCTATTTGGGAGAATTTTACATTCAAGTTTAGCTTGAAAAATCTTTGCTGGTTTAAAATTAAAATTTCTTAATCCCTTTCTACGTCATTAGAAATTTGAAGGTGATGATACCTTTTCAATAAAGCTCTTTATAGAGATGGACAGTAAAATTACATCAACTATCTTTGCCTCCGAAACTAATTAAGAGAAACATCATATTTCCGCTCTCGTCTAGACGAAGAAGAAGAAGCCATGAGTACAAGCTTCGTCAAGCACGAATCTATGATGAAAAGAAATTTCTCGAGTATTAAAAAAAAATCGACAAGTGAAGGAAGAAAAACCTTTTAGGCTATTAACGTGTCCACAATTTGTACCTGGTGTATTAGTACCAGGCGTTTCAAAATTAAAAATATTTAGTACTTGATCTATTAAGATCTAGAATATTTTGGTCCTTGAACAATTATTAATATCTATAATAACTTATATAATCAGTACTAGCTATTGTAATAAACAGACTATTCTTATCATTTACTTCCACTTTTTAAACCACCAATTTCATTAAATTTTATTATTTAGGTACTAAATGTTTTTTTATTTATATAGACCATATACCAAAAGGATCAAATCAATAAGTCAGGTACCAACTGAACATATGATAGATAAATCAGGCCCAAAAAGCTAGGGGTGAGCAAAACACGGTTTACGGTTTGGTTCGGTTAAAACCGAATCAACAAAAATTTCAAATTTTCAATTTTTTATTATCATTATTTTTTATAAATTACATGTAAAGTATTGCTTAAAAAGGATTTATATTACATGTATATTACTAAAGTCTCATAAATACAAACTATATAATAATATAAATATATAATATGCCAAATAAAATTTATTTATATACATGTACATATTTTTAAAAAATATTTTTTCTTAATACGGTTCGGTTCGGTTCAGTTTTGGTTTTTCAACAAAAACCGAAAACCGAACCAAAAACCAAATTATTATATTTTAATAAAACAATATTTGTACCTTCAGAAGATTGTTTTTATTGTTTATACCATATTTTTATAAATGTCATATTATTTTTTCATTGCTCACACAACTATATAAATAAATTGTTTAATTTTTGTTAATAACTTATTACTGATTAGAAAAAATAATTATTAAACTTGGTAATAATTATAAAATAATTTTAAATTAGTGAGATTTTAATGAGTATTAACTATATATTAAGTGTTGAATGGAACATACTAAGAAAAGAATTATATTGTGCTTCAGTTTGTATAAATTAAGGTGAAAAATAATAAACTAATTAACGTATTTCACATTCTGAAATTGTAGATTAAAAAATTAGAATTCATAGTTCTATTTTTCAAGAAAATTCCATGCAGTTTTATATAATTTTATGTCAACAGATTAAGCAAAAATTGCATTGAAACTCAAAATAAGAATTTGTAGTAATAAAATAATCTAGACCTCCCAAAATGTGTATAATCCAGAGTTTGAAAGTGAATTGTTCCCACAAATATTAATATTTGTGGAAGTGATTTACAATAATTAGACACAAAATGATCATAATTTATGGGAGAATAATGACAAAAGTTAAGCGATTCGTGCAATACTCTATCAAAAGTGCACATGAAATCCACACCAATAATTGGGTTTTATCGTTAGGTCAAGTATTTATGAGCCTATCAGCTCACTTTGGTATCATAGAGATGCTACATGCATAGATGTGGTTGGATATGCTCTGCAAATAAAAATCAAAGAACAAAAGCATGTAGCTTACCTCAGCGGCACAATCTCTTTCTGAGATGAGTAGCACTATTTGAGCAATCTTTTTCACGGCTTCGCTTAGTTTGATTCATATTCTGACTACCACTAAACAAGGATCCTCCTGATTGGATTAGCTCCTCCATATCTCTTTCATGTAATACGTGCATGCCACATTTCTTGATTCCCTCTCTATCGAAAGGAAGCAACACCTCCATTTCTATGCATGCATAACACACTTCTTCCATGTCCAACATATTGGTAACAAAGAACATATGAAGATGATCTGTTGCTGCTGGAATGCCACCGGATGGCATGAGAGGTAAAAAATCTACCATACTAAAACCATTGACTTTGATACTCCATAGCATAAGCTCATTTAATTTTGAACATACTTCCCTTTTAAGAAGGATGCAAACAACAAAGCCCAAAATATGGGAACAATTTTCATAAGGCAGTTCTACTCTCAATATGCTCCCAACACCCTGATAGTTGAACCAGCTAGGAATTTCAGTTCCAGGTAAGAGCAATCTAAAGTCCGGACATGGAAACACAAGGGCCCAATTTATGATCTGCAAGAAATTATTACAGATGATAAATCACATTGGAGCAGGAAATAAAAAAAGAAAAAGAAAGTGTTGATGCACTGTAGAGAGAGAAAAACCTCATGATCCCAGCATTTGTAACTTGCGTACTTATTCGCTTGCTGCCAGGTTCTGAACAAGCAAAGCAGGTAGTTTTTTAGTATAGTGAACTCGCCTTGATAATCATTCAATCTGGTGCAATTACTAAAATCCAAAACAAACATTTCCACATTGCTTTTTTCCAATAAATTTGGAAGAACTTCCAGTGATGTGCAATTTTCCATGTGTAGATGCTCAATACTTGATGGAAGATCCGGCAATGACTTCAGCATCTTACAATTGGCAAGTCTAAGATCTATGAGCCGTGAAAGTTTGTTGAGACTTGATGGTATGCTTTTGAAATTATTTCCACTTAAATTCAAAATTTCTACCATTGGAATTTTTCCTGACAGATCACTGGGAATTGCCTTGTCTAGAAGATTGCAGTTGCTAAGATCCAACTCTCTCAAATTAGAAAATGCAGTCAAAGAATGCAACAGCGAAGCCAGAGGATATTGATTTTGATTTTTCCAAGGCATTAACCAACAACGAAGAAGAGAACTGAGTGCTTCAGTTATTGTCAATTGCTGTGTACCGATTCCAGCCATATGAAGCTCCTCCAAAGATTTAAGATCCCCCAACTTGTGAGGCAGTTTGGAGAGCTTTGTGCAGCCATCCAAATTAAGAATTTTAAGAGACTTCAAATCACATAAGGCACTTGGAAGAGACACTAGGCTTCTGCATAGCCTCAGGTTCAAAGAAACAAGCTTTTGTAAAACTCCAATGGATCGATGAACTTCATGTAATCTTAAACAACCTTCAAAATTCAACTTCTTAAGATTTGACATCTCTGTGAAGTCCGGTGTCTTGATCAAATTCTCTGAGTAACTTAGATCAATAACCTTCAGCCACTTCAATCTTGGCTTCTAATTTAAAAGAAAAAAAATCATCTCCAAAAGTTACATGACGAAACTCATTAACAAGATTCACACAACAAGTATTAAAATCTGAAACGTACTTTTAATCCCTCCCATAATTGTTCAATGCTGCTATGATGCATAATGAGTTGGGCAAGACCATCCGGTTTGAAATTTGAAGGCAAAGTTTTGGCAGGATACAGATCCCAGTTGAGATATCTCAATTTATTGGAAAGGTTCTCAACATCATCAAAAGTCCGTATACTTTTTAGTATAAGCAATCTCAGATTTTTCATTTCGGAGAAGCCTTTAGCACTCAATTCGTATCCTTCTTGAGAATGAAAATCCAGGACTAAGCCTTCAGTTCCTTTAGGACCCTAAAAATTAAATGCTGCCATTAATAGAAAACAACAGTTAAATGAAGAAAATTCATAGAAATCAAGGTGATTACATACCTTATCATTCACTAGGAAGTCATAGGCATCCTGAAAAAGCCATATCCTACTGGGGTTTTCAGGGAACTCTCGACGAACAATATCTTGACCCATTTGTTGAAGCAAGTCATGCATCTTAACATCACCATATGATACATCTATTAGAGATTTATCAACAAGTTCTTTCAGTCCAATCTCAGGATGAAACCCACAACATTCTAGTACTTCCTTTACATAATCTACATTCTTCCCTTTGAAAAAACATGCAATATCTAAGAACAATTTCTTTTGTATCTCCTCCAATCCATCAAAACTTATTTGAAGCTTACTAAGAATTTCTTCATTAGGAATGTCCTTCAGCCTATCCAACATACTCTTCCATTCTCTGACGGATCTGCCATATAAAGTGGAACCCAGAACTGTGAGTGCTAAAGGAAGGCCACCGGCATATTTCACAACTTGGGAACATAGCTCCAGTCGTTCTTCATTGCAATTGCTCTGGATGGATTTCGAACAAAAAAGTCGAAGGGCTTCTCCGTAATTTAACTCCTTTACACTGCATATTTCATCTACTCCACGTTGGATCAATATGTGTTCATCTCTAGTGGTTATGATAATTCGACTGCCAGGGCCAAACCAATGTTCATCTCTTCCTCCAATCAACGCTTCTATTTGACTTAAGTGATCAACATCATCAAGTATGACCAGAACCTTCTTGCAATTCAGCCTATGTCTTATCTCGTCTGTTCCTTTGTAAATATCATATACTTCTATGTTTCTTTCCAGGAGAGTTGCAGATAAAAGTTGTTTTTGTAAATAAACTAGACCGCACCTTTTCGAGGTTTCTCTAACATCTGTAAGAAAGCAGCGAGCATCAAATTCACCATAAATTTCCTTGTAAACAACACTAGCCATGGTTGTTTTTCCTATGCCACCCATGCCCCAAATTCCTACCATTTTAACATTGTCCGTCTGACCTAATTCCAAACACCAAAGCATATTCACCAAACGTGATTCCATCCCAACAAAATCCTTAGCTATGCTATGACTTAATCTGCTCATCAATATGTGAATTATGTACCTGACGATTTCTTCAATAAAATCTGATTCATCCCTGCAAAGTTACAAGCAAAACAATTCCAATGGGTCACTGGATCTTACATAATTTCTCCAATATTTCAACCGCATTCATATTGAAGTACTGAAATTGCAGCAAAATTCACCTTGTACAAGCAAATAATTAAGAAAAAAAATAAACACTACATGCATGGAAAAGCATAAAAAAGAACATATAAAATTCTGCCCTTAGCAGAGGTCGGGGTTTGTTTCATTCTGTGACAAACTGATCAGGCATCACTTGTGATATTGAACACTGGCAAAAGGAAGAAAATTCTGTAACTCCCTAGTAATCCAGATGGCACGATTTTTCTCACTGCATTGCGTAATTTCTTTGCTGCAAGGAATTAGTTCTCACTAGAATCATGTTATGATGCTAATTCTGAAAAAAAAAATAATAATAACGTCCCAGAAGCAAATTTTGAGAAACTGAAAACTGAGATCAAAATCAAAATTCATCTAGCATAAAATGTAGATCCGGAAATTAAAAAGAACCAAGCTAATCAGAAAGAGAGAAAAGTTACTTCTGACCTGTTCTTTAACTCCCATCCAGAGAGATCGGCGATTAGTTTAGCTGCAATCCTCCATTGTTGAACCTTATCGATGTTGTCTTTATGCTGAGCGAAAGCTAGTCCAAAATCGCCAGTCTGTTTCCTCACATCGGATGGAGTCACATCATAGAAAATTGGCAAAACTATTTGCCTCCCACCGGTTTCCTTGCGTTTAGAAATTTGAACGAGTTCGTCCAAGCACCATCTAGAAAAAGCATAATTCTTAGAAAAAATGATGAGTAAGACTCTGGACTGATCAATTGCGAGAGGAGGTTCGAGAGGAAGGGGTTCTCCTTTAGTAAGCTCTCTATCATCCTTGAAGGCGATAATACCTTGCCGACAGAGCTCTTTATAGAGATGGGCAGTAAAATTATTTCGAGTATCTTCGCCTCTGAAACTCAGAAACACATCATATTTCCACTCTCGTCTACATGAAGAAGAAGGAGAAGAAGCCATGAATACAAACTTCGTCAGGCAAGAATTTGAGCTCAGAAGAAATTTCTCCAGTATCACATATTCGCGGGTCCGCTAGATCAACGAATGGGATACAACAGGCATTAGATAATAGTTGGGCCAACAATGAAGACTCCTAAGCCCAATCGAACCATGGGCCAACAATGAAGACTCCTAAGCCCAATCAAACCATGGGCCTCCAAAACTACCAACAACATTGGCCGTCTATGAGCTATTTAAATAGAAGGGATAATTACCTATATACAGCAAATACTGCTTATATACCAATTTTATACTGATTTTATACTGCAGCATACTAGTTTTGTTCAGAGGAGACGGATTACAGAAAAATATCATCATGGTATGATCGTTTGAGAAATTGAAACATAAGTGTTTTTTATTTTACCAATACCCCTGTTGCTTACGTGTCGGTTTTTCAGTGGAATGGTCCACATGGACCCAGTCCACTACAAAATTTCTCAATAATCAAACTCAAAATCTAACATAATATTAAGAGATTAAAAACGGTTACAAAACTCAAGTTTATCTTGAAATTATTCGTTAAATTTAAAATTATATAGTACTCAATTTGAGAAGAATAGTATGTTCATGACAATTAAATATACTGGTATTTATAACAATTTCTTTAGCTATCCTCTATGATTTGTATTACTACACTTGGGTTTATTAATTTTAATTTTTTAAAATCATAAGAAAATTATTTTAACGAGAAATACAAATTTATAAAATTATATTTATTTCAACCAAATTTAGTAAAATACGTAGTTGTGAAGAAAAAATAAATTTAGGGAAAGAACATAATAATAATAATAATAATAATAGGGGAATTGGGACGTGTCTAGTTGTGAATGGAATCAGCTATACCTACCCATCAGTAAGTCAACTCTCATTTGCTGACTGGTGGGTAGATTAAAATCTGCTGCACCCGTTCATATCTCACTTACTTTACAACCTAATCTTATTTATTGACAATTTAGAACAAAATATATTAATAATTAAAATACTTTGCTCTTTTTCATATGTTAAATCAAAAAAGCATTTTACTAAATTATTATACACATTCTAATATATTTATCATTATTATTATTATTATTTTTTCTTTTTGACGGCTTAACCACTAAGCTCTAGTTAATGTCTCAATTGAAAAACGAAGTTTATGTTACAATTGCTATAAAGAAATAATAAATTGTTTTAATATACTTGCTGAAATTTTAATTTTAAGTGAAATTTAATATTTCACTTAACGAATTTTATCGTTTTAAAAGAAATAAATAATAAAAATAACAAAATTAATTTAGTTAGGCATCAAACTTCTTTGTATTTTAGTTTGCAGTAAGCACGTTTTAACGACAAGTGGTCACGCAGTTAATTACAATTCGAGGATAGGAAAAAAAAATTAAAATAAAAAGGCAAATCATATATTGAAGCTCTTGAACTTTTATGGAATTTATAATTGATTTCACGATCAATTTTTTGAACACATTGAATACATGATTTTTTTTGTTTTAATAGTATTTGCCCCAAGCTCGTTGTTTTTTTTTTCCGCTACAGTATCCGTTCACTAACACGTGACATAATTTTTGAAAAAAATAGAAGACTCTAGAGTTGATTGGAGGGATCAGAATCATACTTCCCATGCAGTTCTACGATAACTACAGATGTAAATCATCCTTCAATTTAATCTCACGTGTCTATGAAAATCGTATCACGTGTCAGTGAATAGATACTGTAGCCCACGGAAGAAAAAGGAATCGAATTTGAGGCTAATATTATCAAAACAAAAAAAAAATCATGTATCCAATGTATTGAAAAAATTAATTAGGAAACTAATTACAAATTCTATAAAAATTCAAAAACCTTAAGCTATGCTTTGCCAAATAAAAATGAACATAGAAATGTCACTAATAACAAGCATGATGGCTACACTGCAAGTTTCACCACAGCAGAAGACAAATTAATGAAATTTTCTGAAAACAAAATATTCTAAGAATAATATGACTAAATTCGTTACTAAAATTTTCAAAAATACCACTAACATTGATAACAAAGTTGAACTTTATCCCTATTGCATAAAATAAACAAATTAAGGGTTCAACGTTATTACCAAATAGAGATAATTAGTTCATTCACTAATAACGTTTAATCAAGATAAAATCGCAATTACCAGAACATGTAATAAATTATAAGTATTTAATTATTAGGAGCAGCTGTGGTTTTAAAATTGTCAATATTATGCACTAGTCATATTTGGTAAATGTTGAACAATGTTGTTAAAATGAGACTAGAGAACGAACATGTGAACCTATCGGTTTGCGGTTCGACCGATAGTTGAACTGGATATTTATTTTTTAAATAATATATTATAATGAATTATGGTTTAATTGGTTTAGAAAAATATTATTTAATAATATATTATAGTAAATTAAGATTATTTTTGAAAGCTGAGATTTTTAATCAAATCGACAGATCCATAACTGATTCATGGTTGAACCAGTTAAACTGACCTATCTGATATGATTTTGATAACATTGATGTTGAGCATTCAATTTTTATGCCAACATTGTGGATAAATCTATTTATAATTTATTTATTTTGTTACATGATGTATATATAATTTAAATATATGACCCATAATAATAATAATAATAATAATAATAATAATAATAATAATAATAAGATATATATCACCATTTTTTAATAAAAGAAATTTACAAGTCCAAGAGATATATCCGAACCCAAGATACGTGAAAGTCTTAAAATTACCACAAAATAATTTATAAAGGTTTTTCTATTGTTCTACCTAAAGAGATTCCAACAACAACAACAGAAATTAAATTTAAATGTGGTTTCATGAAAATCGCCTCCTTACCGCTAAAGTGGTTACCCTTATAGATTGAGTTTACCACCACGGCACCACTAATAATAAACATCATTAATTTATAAAATTCAGAAAATGTTGTTGATGGCATTATGCAATTCAGTTTGTAAGAAGTTAAAAGGAAAAAACTTACGCTACATAATTTGAATTGCAATTCATATATATATATATGTATGAATTGCAGGTTGATTACTTGCATGAAGAAACATTTGTTTATTTTAAAAGATTCCTGTATTTTTTTTTTTTTAATTTGATCATAATGGAAAAATGTCGTGTTCTGTCTCTAATTTTAATCAAATTTATGAATTGCAGGTTTGTATTTCTATTAACATTTCAAAATTTTACTTTTGAAACCAAAACTTGAAGATAGAAAAAAAAAAAAAAAAAACATCGATTACCTCTTAACTTGGTCCGAAACGTCTACTATCATCCAAAACTTTGGAGATTTTCATTCAACTGTTTACAAAGTCGATCCACATATTCCAATGTTTGGTTCAATATTGAAATAATATATGGAACATGTCATATTGAAACGAAAAAATAAAGAAAAGTGGGTGAACATAGAAAATGTCAAGTTGAAAAACCAAAATTACACGAGCTGAGTTGACATGCCAAACTTATTATTCTATCTTTACCTTATTTCCAATAACAGAGAGATATTAGATAATTCATTTACCTATCATAATTTTACTTTACCTTACTGCAACCATTGATAGTCGACATAAAACCCCAGGTCTAGAGCTCCAAACTTAGTGCATTTCGTCAAACACAGTGCCCCATAACTGACCAAAGAGCAGGATCGTAAAGGATGACCGCTGATGTCTTCAAGATATAATTTGATATTGACCACACGGTATTTATCAAACAAATGATTGTTTCTAAGACCATCCCACGGATCATATCCAACAAACACATGTTCCTTCATCACAGTTCTTGTATCATACCAGCCCCCAAAGTAGGAATGGAAATCACTGAAGTCTCCGTTCTCATTTTGAAAGTGATATTTACATTTCATTCGGAGACCAGATATGTCACTGACACCATGGAATGCAGTAAATGCACAACAAATGAAACCCAAGAAATCATTTTTAGCCGAACCTGAAGGCAGCTGGATTTCAGTTGCAAATCTCGGACTCATTGACCACATCAGTTTAGTTCCAAACACAATGTCATTGTAAAATCTAGGGAACCAAAAACTAGATTCGCCTGCTAATATAGAAGGTACCTGCAACATGAAACAAATTAATATGGGAGATGGTGCCGTTACTTAATGCAAGAGATATGAAAAGAAGGAGAAAAAGCATCTTGAGGCCTCTAATCTTTTGGAGTTTTGTTAATTAAGTTCTTGATCTTTCAGTTTAACATATAAATAACCAATGACTCAATGTGTCAATCAACAAAAATTAAAAAGATGAAGGGCCTTAGGATGCTACAAAGAATAATACGATGCAATTTACTGTGCAGCCTATTTGCATAAAGCTGAAATTTTGTCAAGGCATACGATGCGATTGTATTCCTATCAACCAGAATCAACTTGTTACAATTAGTGAAAATGAACTCAAAAATGTTTCCTGCGGCTGCTTGTCGACCTGTAGATATGACCATCAGATTAAGGCAGCCGTGGGCATCTAATCTTGTCAAGTTTGGGGGAAGCTCAGGTAATGACACAAGACGAATGCAATTTCTCACACCAAGATATTGCAACTCGAATAGCCCTTTGAGGCTTGAAGTTATTTGTCTAAATGGATTTCCACTTAGATCCAAAGCTTCTAGTGACGACAAAAAGCCAATGAAATGAGGCACAACAAATAAACCACAATTATTGAGATACAGCTTACGTAGATATTGGATCTGCAATCCTTCTTTAGGATAAAATTTCACACCATAAAGGCAAAGATATCTACAGTTTTTCAACTCCAAACTTGATAGCGCCTTCAACTTTTGAATTGGTGAAGGCAGCTCTTTTATAGCTGTTCCATCTAGATAAAGATATCTCAAAGAACTCACCCTGAGAGATAGCTTTTGATGATGTTTCAACTTACAAATACTGCTTGGAAGAGTATGTAATCTGGTGCAGTTTTGAAGACTCAGTTCAACAAGTTCAAAGGAATACTGAATCGATGAGGGAATTTCTTCTATTGCAGTGCCATCTAAACACAACTTCTTGATTTGTATTGAAGCCTCTGGAAACTTTGTGATGCTAGAGCAGCCAGAAAGAACCAATTGCTCTAGAGATGCCAACCTAGAAATATCACTGGGAAGATTCTTCAGTCTTTTGCAATTCATGAGATCCAAACAAAACAGCCTGGAGAGCTGACCAATTGAAGAAGGAATCTCTACAATTGCAGTCCCACTTAAGTATAAGTATTTCACTTCCCCACAAATCTTTGGAAACCTGGTAATATTTGAGCAACCAGAAAAATCAATTATCACAAGAGCTTTTAACAAATGCATACTTTCTGGAAGATTATGGAGCTGTTTGCAGTCCTTCAAATTCAATGTAATAAGTCCACGGACCTTCCTGATTGACTCTGGAAGTTCTTCTATAGCTGTCTCGTTTAAATTTAAATAAGTCAAGTTTTCAGAAAACTCGGGAAATCTCCTAAGATATGAGCAACCAGAAAGATCAAGTGTTTTGAGAGATCTCCATTTAACGTCAGTGGGAAGGCTTAACAGGCTTGTGCAGCATCTCATGTCCAAATGAACAAGTTGATCTAGAAACTGAATTGATGGATGAACTTCTGCCAAGCCAGTACAATGCGCAAAAATCAAGCTCTCGAGATTCTTTGCCAGCGAGAGGTCTGGAAGTGCAAGTAAGTTTTTACAATTACTGAGATTCATCTCTTTCAAACTCACAAGATGCTACAAAAACAATAAACTGCCTTTAGTAAATTACCTACACTAAACGCATTGAGGCCCAAAAAAAATGGCGAAAAGATATTACCTGCATTCCTGACCACAGTTGTTTTACGTTGCTGTATGTCAGGTTAAATTGAACTAGATTTTCTGCTTCAAACTTTGGAGGCATGGAGCTTAGTGGGTATTCTTCCCAGTGAAGATAGATCAATTTATCTGATAGAAAGTCTAGGCCATCAGGAAGATACAATTTACAGCTGTTTCCAAATCCAGCACCGTAGATTTTCAGCAATCTGAGATTATGCATGTTGGCAAAGGCTTTTGAGCTCAAATTCACTTTTGGGATTTTCGATGTATCTAAAAATATCCCTTCAACCTTTTCAGATCCCTAAAAATCAATGTAACAAAAATATCAAGCTTAAATTCTACATGCAATTAAAAATTCCAAAAATTATTTCAATTGTAATTTGATGAGGGAAAGTGTATATATATATATGCAAGGCTCTGACCAGATTTTTAGTCAATACTTGGTAGACATCGGCATCAATCCACAATCTACTGCGCTTACCCAGCTCTTTAATTGATTCTTGGCGAACAATTTCATGAGCCATTTCTTGCAATAAATCATGCACATCAAACTTGTTTTCAAAGATAGTAATAAGGCATTTATCAACAAGAACACTAATTCCAAAGCTGGACCAGAAACTACAACCAGCCATTATTCTCTGTACAAAATCAACTTGTTGCCCTGTAAAAAAACATGCAATATCAAGAAACATACATCGCTCTTCTTCATCCAGTGTGTCAAAACTTGTCCGCAACATGCTGAAAATTTCAGGCCGAGGAATTCTACCAAGTTTGTGCAGTGCACTTTCCCATTCTTTTTTCCCTTTGCCAAATAAAATAGATCCCAAAACTTTGAGTGCCAAGGGATTCCCCTGAGCATAATTCACCGCCATTTCAGATAGCTCCATATATTCTGCTGGAGGATGGTTTTTCTTGAGAGCATTCAAACTGAATAGTTAAAGAGCATCATCATCATTTAATCCTTGAACTTCATATAGCTCACGTTCACGTTCACCAACTCTATTCAACAGAACTTGCAGAACTTGCTTATCTCTAGCCTTCAATATAATTCTGGTACCCAAGCCAAAATTTTGTGTTCCGATCAGCTCATCTATTTGGATAATAGAATCAATGCCATCCAAAACAAGCAACATCTTCTTGTGTTGGAGCATGCCATTCGCAACTTGACAAAGCTTTTCCCTTAGACCATGTAGCCCACCACGTACTGATTCTTCCTTGATATTTTTAAGAAAGCAGCAACATTCAAATTGACACGAGAGAGTGTTAAATATAACTTCGGCAATAGTTGTTTTTCCTATGCCACCCATGCCCCAAATCCCTAGAGTACAAACTTCTGACAGCCCAAAGTGTAATAACTTTGTAGTTTGTTCAATGTGCGATTCTATTCCAATCAAGCCCTTCAAATCTCTCGAGTATGCACTGTTCGATTTCTTCAAAATATCTTCCACAATTTTTTTCACAAGTTCAGCCTCATTCCTATTAGATGAAACATATGGTAAGAGAAACAAATTAAGAAAATAAAGGAGTAAATTTCCACAGTAACATCTTCTTTCAAATATGTCGCATACACAAGAAACTTGATAAAAAGAACTGCATCGATAGTTTTTCTCTGGTAATAGAAGTTTATAACCTTACAATGCTGCAATAGACAAAGAGCAAAAACACTCAATATAGCCAAATAACAAAATTCTTGATTGTCCTTTCTTTCTCACCCAACACCAACACACACACACACACGCATATACCAAACCACCACTCTCCTAATTTGCAAATTATCCTTTATTCCCACTATTACATTTTCTATCACATGTCATTTCCATGACTAGAGGCATTAACTATATCATGACTTTAGAAAAGAAAATTCTGCACCATTTTTTCCAATTCAATCGAGGTACTCAACAAAACCTGAGCAATTAGTCCTAAAGTGTTAAGTGATTTGAAAGTTCATGTCATGTGGATACCAAATGACAGACATTCCAATTAAGGAAACCAAATAATAAATTTATGATGATGATGATAAACGTAGTAATAATAAAAGCAAAGAAAAAAAAAAAAAACACCAAGTAAACAAAATATGTGAATAAAAAAAACAAAAAAGAGGGAGAATTTTTCTATTTTCCTTTTATTTGCTTTTTCTTCTTTCTTCCATCCCTTTCTGCTTTTTGGTGAGCCAAATACCAAAGTAACTTGATCAGTACCTAATTGCCTCAAGTATGAAGTAAAGTAGCATAATTTAGCAATCAAATGGCATTGGTCAATAGGAGTCAGGGATTCCTATCAGTTTAGAATTAGTTTGATGGATAAGTATCAATGTTTAGTGAAAATTGGAGTGGAATACTTTATCTATGTTTTGATCTAGCATTCTAGAAAGATAAAGAATGTTCTAATATGGACCATGGTGCCATCAACCATACACAATCATCTTTAATAAAAGAAGTTCAGACAAATGATACGGTTTGCTATCTAGGACCATTCGTAGTGAAAAGCTATATAGGTCAAAAATAAATTGTCTGAAATGTTGGGTTAACTACCTTACAGAAGGAAAACAATATACCTGATATCCTTGGAGGCATATCCAGAAACGCCTGCAACAGTCCTCAAGACAGCTCTCCATCTTGGTAACTTTTCCAATTGGTCCTTAAAATTCGTCTGAAGCTGAAGAAGTGCATCTGCAAAAAGCCCTCTTTGTTCTTCCACCTCAAATGGATTTACATGGTAGAAAACTGGTAAAATTGTCTGTCCATGAATTTCCTTGCATTCAAGAATCTTAACCAATTCATCCAAACACCATGGAGAGGATGCATAGTTCTTGGAGAAAATGAAAACAGAAATCAAAGAATCTTCAATAACTCTCAAAAGGGAAGGAGTTATCTCTTCCCCTCTTTCAAGGTCATTATCAATGAAGGTCTTTATTTTTTTACAACACAAAGCATCATAGAGATGACTGGTAAAATTATAACGGGTGTCTTCCCCTCTAAAGCTAAGAAACACATCATACTTCCTTTTACGTGAAGCAGCAGAAGAAGAAGAAGATGCCATCATGGATACTTATACAATGAGAAGAGCAATCATACTACCAGAGATCACCTTTAAAAAAAAAATTAAATGTTAGGTGAAATTTCTATCGGAAATGAAGATTAGAAATTAAGGAGCGATGAACTGACCTGAAGAATGAAACTTTTACTTACAGTTGAAGCAAGAGATACGTTGCAGATCTTTTGTTCTAATATGGTGATCTGATTTGGATGTTAGATTATAGCAAAAAGAAGAAGAGGGTTGATGCGTGCCGAACACACCAAAAATAAATTCCTACTCTTGGACACAAAATTTTGTAGTACAGATGGAGCAGGGTCGAATCCACAGGGATTGGCTGATTATTTCTTCTAAAGTTAAACAATAAAAGTAAAAAGGGGGTTTTGAAGAATTGCAATGAAAGTAACCAAATTAACAGAAATAAATCAATTGGGTAAAAATCTATCTGAGATGAACTCCAGCTAGAAGGCGAATTCGAGTCTTAAATCAATCCAACTGATCATCGATCAAACACAAAAGATAACTCCAATACATTCAAATAAATTAGCTATAGCAATCATAAAGCATGAATCGCCTAATCTCTTCTTATGGAATAGATAACCAAGAGAAGCTCGTTAATTATCTCTAATTAATCAAACAGTTCCGAACAAGCTTCGGAATTTAATTTAATTAAAAGCTTTAACAAACGAAAGAGACACTAATTCTACTCAATAATCACCCAAGCGGGATTATTTAAAGCATATCGATTTCATCCATAACACGAATTAAAACTTGTCCGTAATTAATCGTATTATTTGCTACCTAGGTTAAGTGCATTAAACAATTACGTATTCAATTACTTAACTAGCAGAACAATCACATGTAAATAATTAAATTAAGAACTTAATTAAATCATGCAAAAGTAGTAAAAACAGAAGGGAATCGATTACTTGAATTAAAGAAGAAAGAAAGAACAAATGATCTCACAGTTAGACGTTACAAGACTGAATTGCCCACTAGCTAGAGATTAAAGTTTTAGTTCATCATAGGGTGAAGAACACGTTGGAAGAGGGGAAGAAAAGAGGCAGCCCCCAAATTCTAAGAGAAGAAAAGAAAAGAAGAAGAGAAGAAAATAAAATGACCTAACTACTTTTAAACCTAATCAACTAAGGAAAGAGTTCTAAAAAGGAAATAACTCTAATTAAGATTTTTGTAGGAAAATCTAATTAGAGTTATTAAAAATAAAATATCTCTAATAGCCTATCACAAAAAGGTTGAAATAAAATAAAATAAGACTAAATTAGAAGTCTTCAAATTCCCTAAAAAAATCTTCAAAATTCGCAGGTCCCCTTAAGCCATGGTCTTGGCTTATGCAAAACAGCTTCCTAAGCCCAATTTCAGCATCAACAGCACTCCATAAGCCATGTCCATGGGTTATGACTTCAAGCTCCATCCTTCAAGCACTCCAAGCTTCCAAAATTGGCTCTTTAAGCTCATTTAACAACTTCAGAGTCCCTAGCACGAGTAATTACACAAAATAGAGTAAATCCGCCTAAGTTAACTAAAAATACATCAATTAAAGCCTATAATCAAAAACGGATTACGTGCATAAAATGCACTTATCAAGGGTAAAGACTAAAGAGTGAAGACTCTGGGTCAGTCAACACTCAGCTTGCCTAGAAATAATCTTACATTTAACTTTTTCTTTCTCTCGTTTCTTATCTTTGAATTTTCTAACAAGTCGGCAACTACTTTTTACTTAGTAGGGTCAATCTTGGATCAAATCACTGTTGACATTCAGTCCATTAAAAAAAAAAAAAAAACCTCTCTACAATAAGTTTACTTGACATACTTATGGACCAATTTGATCCAAGATGTCAAGTTCAAAGACAATCAGTTATCCCAAAGTTTGTTTTAGGATAAATTGACTCCCTGAAGAGGCAAAATTAACCCAAATTAACCCTTTATCCGTAACATCAGTGGAATAAAATATACGAACATATTTTCAAATTAACTAAACAAAAGAGACAAGTTTATCAATTCATGATAGATAACTTCCAGACATTTAGTTTCACTTCACAATACTTATATAGACAAAACTAGTACATATTCAACAGTAGAATTAATGCACACCAAACGTCTCCAGCTCATGAGCAATACATGCTGCTCCATTCTTTTATTTTTTTTAACGTTAATGGTAGCAATCTAGCAGATTACATAGCAAAATATCTTACCCATGTCACAACACGTGTCATGTACAGCCTTAATCACCTTCATCTTTCAATTCCACGCCACAAGGTGGAGACAGGTCTTCAATACAGAGCAGCCAGCTTCACGATTTGCATGGATACACCTTTTGAAGATTTTGGTCCTGTACTATGCAAATCCCACATTTCTTAAATTCGTCTCAGCTGGGTTGGTCTGCTTTCTTCAGATGGATAATCTAGCCTCTAGTTGAAGACGAAGAACATGCTAAGATGATCAAAACTAAGTGCTGAATCCCCAGGAACTGGAAATACATTGAACCAAGTCTGAAACTCTCCATTTTTACTGCTGACCTCAAGCCACCAGTCTAGCTGAGAATTAGGTCTCCTCTTCACAACTGCACATACAGCGAAACCTGCAATATTCCGCAAATTTTCATCGGGAGAGAGCTGTATTCTCAGAAAAGGTTCATCTGTATTCTGATGGTTGAACCAATTTTGATGCGGGCCACAAATAGTAAAAAGGATCAACAATTCAATTTGGGAACAATTACCTGTCATAGAAATAAATTAAAGATATATTTTAAATTGTATCTTTATTTTAATTGTAATTATTTTATAATTAGGACTAAGAATAGATTTTATTCAAAGGATCCTAAATTGATAAGGATTCCTATTTTGTTTGTATTTTAATTTATTTAGTAGTTTTTCTTATTTAGTCTAATTAGGAATTTAAACTATTTAGGAGTTTTAATTATTTAGGAGTTTTAGGATACTTTGTCTATAAATAGGCTTTTATTTCTAAATTGTAATCAGTTTTTTTGATTGAAATAAAATTTCGGAATTAAATTCCTTTTACCCTGCTTTTGTGAATTTTGCGAAATTCAACTAGTAGAAGACTATTATCCGGCATCGTGCGCGATCAACGGATGTTAGTATTATCGTTTGAAGTTTCCGCTGCATCAGTTGGTATCAGAGCTTGGTTTGCTCTTGGGTGGAGAAAAATGCAAAGAAACATTCATTCTAGTGATGAGGAGCTTGATGAGTTCCATGAGAGAGAGAATGAAGTAATTTTCTCTCAAGAATCAAAACTTTGTGAAGGTAAACTCTTTGATTTCTCATTACCCCCAATATATGATGAAGATTATACTTATGTTGAAGTAGTAGATTATGTATCTTGTGACAAGATTGTTGGTGTTGAAGAAATTTTACAACCAATTTATGATTTATTTGAAGATGAATATGAGAATTTTTATTGGAATGGTGATATCGATTTTATTGGGGTCAACCATATTTTGAATGTGGATTCATTTAATAAAATTAAAGCTTGGTTTATTAACGGAAAAACTCGAGGACGAGTTTTTTCTAAGAGGATGAGAATGATGCGGGCCACAAATAATAAAAAGGATCTCCAATTCAATTTGGAAACAACTACTTGTTGTGGAAAGAAATTAAAGATATATTTTGGATTATATCTTTATTTTAATTGTAATTATTTTATAATTTGGATTAGGAATAGATTTTATTGTAAGGATCCTAAATTGATAAGAATTCCTATTTTGTTTGTATTTTAATTTATTTAGTATTTTGTTTAATTAGGAAGTTTAGACTATTTAGAAGTTTTTATTGTTTAGGAGTTTTATTATATTTAGGGTAGTTTGCCTATAAATAGGCTTTTATTTCTCAATTGTAATAAGTTTTCATTATTCAATAAAATTTTTGGGTTTATTCTTTTACCCTGCTTTTGTGAATTTTGCGAAATTCAATTAGTAGAAGACTAATTTCCGGCATCGATTGTTGGAAATGCCCTAGTCCCGAGACATTGGTCCTTGTGTTTGTATAATACATTTGTACATTAAAATGTATTATACAATTTGTGTCAAGGAAATAAAGGCATTAATCTATTTATTATATCTCTTGTGCTATATTTTAAATAGAGTATCCAATGGACATATCCATATCCATGTTGTCAAGTGTGAGGCACTTAGCAGTAAGACTGTGGATAGTAATAACGATATGACCATAAAGTCATCCGTAGTCTGTTCCAATCATGGGAATGAATGGAACCAAAGACTATCATTAGCCTGGTTGTATGGCGGTGTCTTACCGGTCATAGAACATGGAATGTCAACCAGGTTAATGGGTACATGCAAAAAGGGCATGGTACTGGATTGATCCACTTAACGGGAATCTGCATGGTATAGTATCACAAATGATTCTCGTGTAGTACTTGTATAAGTCCTTCGACCGGACCATATGATGGTGCTGCGTGTGAGGTGGCACACTTTGGTGTACGCCCAACGGGCCTGTAAAAGGGTGCCAAGTACGGGTACGTTCGGGTGTGTCAGTAAGTATGGCAGCACTATGGATATGCAGAAGGGAATGTCACTCAGTGATTCACTGAGACGATATCATCGGCCTCTTGAAGAATGTTACTGATAAGTGTGCGGCCGCACCCAAACAAGATTGGATCTTGTTTGTGAGCATCAGTTCATTCGGTATCAAGTAAAGGTCCAGACACAAAGAGGGTGATACTTCAGTGCATCTGTGTTGGACACCGATATCAGCGACATGGGATTTACAAGTTCAAACTACTGGGTTACGTTTTCAGTTGAACTGCTTACTCCGTCTTAATTGGGGGCTGCAGTGGCTTGCTAGAGCCCGCCTGCAGTCTGTGGGCCTTGGCCCACTGCCAACATAAAGACGGACCCATTGGATCGTACACATTGAACGTCTGGACTTTAACTAGTCGGATTAAGTGTGTACTTGGAGTATGCACGTTTGAAGAGAGAGAGATATATTAATTATATTATATGCATCAATTGGATTGATCAAAGTGATATACTTAATATTTATTTTGGCCTTCTCATAATTAATTCAATGAATTAATTTATGGGATTATTTCCTAGGTGGAAATATTATGACATGTATAGGTTTACATGTTTGTCATTTTATGTGTGTCTAATTTAAGCCATTGATTCAATTAATAGGTCAAATGCATTTTAATTTAAATGTATGTCATATGTTACTTGGTATCATATGTATACATACATGTTAACATGGAATTGCATTTGAACTTAATTAAATCAAAGCAAGTCAAATTGGGCTTAAGACATAAAATGACATTCCCCACCTAATGTAGGATGAGATGGCCGAATTTATGGCTAAGGGATGAGTCATGCCTTTTTGTGTTAAGAGTGATGAGTCATTGAGTGATGAGTCATTCTTGGAACAAAAGATGAATGATTAAAAGGGTGAGTCATGGTATGACTTTTTGGTTGCAAAGTTGGACTTTGCTTCCTTAAGGAAATATCTTCTCCTTTCTTCCTTCATCCTTGGCCGAATTCTATGCATGGTTTTGGGTGAGTATGATGACTCATTCATGGGACAAAATAGCTTGGTGAGTCATGCTTGATAAGGAGGTGATATGTGATGAGTCATATGATGAGTCATTGGTTTGACTTTATCTATATCATTTCTTTTGGGTTGAAAAATCAGCAATGATTTTTCCTTGGTTTGGCCGACCACTTTGGCTTCTCTTTTGGGGAATAAAAGCAATGGAGCTTGAGCTATTTTGCCCACTTTTGGATGCATTAATTCTTTTGGTAAGAATTAGGTGCACACTTGAGAATATTGGTTCTATCTTTTGGAAAGATAGATTTTTCTTTTGGAAAGAAATAGGGACAGCCATAAATCTCAAGTGAGCAGCCCCTCTCTCCCTCTCTTCTTGTCATCTGAGTCGCTAGCACGGGTTTCGGTCCGAGAGCCGTTCGTGTACGCATCGGTGGAGGAAATCTACACTTGATTTCTACAGTCTGCATCCGTCTCTTAGAGAGACTTTGTGGTGAGTTTTTAAAACCCTCCTTTTATGCTTTAAGTTTTTGATTTCCACATCTTAAGCTCCTGGGCCAGATTCGAGGAAATCGACGCGTATTTCCGCTTTTATCGGTCGGTTTCCCATGACGAATCCCAACAGTGGTATCAGAGCAGGCTTTTGATCCGTGGAAATCTTTAACTTGGCGGATCCCGTGTTTTAAAATTGGCGATTTTTGTGGACGGGATTCTTTTGGTTTCGGGTTTGTGATTTTGCCCGTTGAATTTTGCAAATGGAAAATTTAGTTGCATATTGGTTTATGCTTGGTCTTATTTTCTATTTGTGATTTTTGTTATGGAAATTTTATTTTGCATATAGGTTTTATGCTAGATTTAATTTCCTATGCTTGATTTTATGTCTTGGTGATTTAATTTCAAGTTGTTTTTAATTATTCGAAAAAATCACGGGCCGTTTCGGGTCGAAACGGGGGCAGCAGCCACTGCCTGCGGCGCTGGGCGCCACGGGCAGCAGCTGCTGCACGCCAGCAGCGGGGCTGCTGCTGGGCAGCAGCGCCGCGGCTGCCCCGCGTGGCGGGCCGGGCCCGTTTTTTGGATTTTGCGGGATTTTTGGGCCGGGCCGGATTTAAAATTTTAAAAATATGCGTGTTTAAATTTTGGTAATTTTTATGCGCGTGGGGTTTTAAAATTTTAATTGTTTTTAAAATTGTGCGTGTTTAATTTTGGAAATTTTATGCGCATGTTTTATGAATGAAATTTATTTTTCGTTCATGCGATATTAATTTTGGAGAAATTAATACGGTTAATTGAAATTGGTTCGGGTTTTCTTGGCACGATTACCCGGACGGCTAATTTTGGAATTCATGGTTTCCCAATTGGATTGGGAGCAATTTAAAGCCCGCACGGGTTTAGAACCATGATCGGCCAAAATTTGGCGATTTCAAAATAATGGCTATGGACATATTATTGAAATGGGATTAATTCATGCATTTAACATGTTTATAAATTGTATATGTATTGGATACGTGTATGTATGATTAAATGCATGAATGGATGTTTTGGGCCTTATTTATTTGGGTTGTAATATTCTTTTGGTAAATACGGCCTACGCGCCGTTTTCTTTTTATGTAATTTTATTTTATTTGTTTATTATGAAATTATGTAAAGAAAAAGCCGATTGGATTGGCGTGCTAGAAGGATGAGGATGCGGCCCACCTGATGTCGTTCTAGTATAGGTTTACTAGAATTATATTAGGATGTAAATTTAGGCCCATAGCATTTCATTTTTATTTAATTATGCTTTATTTATTTACATGTGAGAATGTATGTACAAACCCTATTTCACCCGCCTATGCATCTAAGCCGTTATTAATTGAATCTAATAACCAAAAGGTAATTACTAAGTCTCTTAAAAGTGCTTCCCTCATTCATAACCTACTCGAAGTGGGGATAGGCCGGCTGTAGACCAACCCTCGTTGGATGCACTGGAGTATCGTCATTTTGTATTGGGTTGGAGTATTGGTTACTTTAACACTTGGATGGAGGTTTTGACTTAGCGTGGGTAGTAGGATGTTCCTAGCCCTAAGCACAGATGGGTAAGTGCCAACAGACCCATCAAA
Source organism: Euphorbia tirucalli (assembly GCA_039660915.1). NCBI lineage: Eukaryota > Viridiplantae > Streptophyta > Magnoliopsida > Malpighiales > Euphorbiaceae > Euphorbia > Euphorbia tirucalli. The sequence continues at coordinate 910,252 of CM077640.1, forward strand.
CCGAGAGTCCCTAGGTTGGGATTGGACGGCGTTCCTACCTAAAAATTGGGGTATAGTTGTTCCAGGCCCTCGTCTGGCTATATCTTGATATAATATGGATCTCGGCCCATGAGCCCAACAACTCGAGTTAATTAATAACATGATTCATTATTAATTATAATATGGGAAGAACATGATAAGTCCTTTATTAACACTCGTAATTTTTCTGTGTAGAAACCAATGGCTACGAATGATACTTTATATCTTTCTTGGAATGGGACAAGCTTTCTGGCCCTAACTTTTGGGACTGGTCTATGAACTTAAGGAAAGTTCTAAGACAAGAGTCTAAAGAGTATGTGCTCGAAAAGCCTGTACCGGTTGTGCCAACGGGAAGTAATCCACCGGCTGCCCAGCTGGAGGAATACTTGGCACATGTAAAAGATAACCGGGATGTGACATGCCTGATGTTGGCTAGTATGGTTCCTGAATTGCAAAAGCAGTTCCTGGATCATCAGGCCTTTGCTATAATGACAACTCTTAACGAGATGTTTTATGAGCAAGCTTATCAGGAAAGGTACCTGATACACAAGGCATTCTGCAGCTGTAAGATGGGACCCGGGACATCTGTGAGTGCACACGTGCTCAAGATGAAGGGCTATCTGGATAATTTAGCCCGTCTCGGAACGCCTATCTCACGGGGGCTGGCGGTTAGCACGATCCTGGATTCTTTACCGGATTCTTATGATCAATTCATCCTAAACTTTTACAAGCAAGGGATGGACCGTACTGTTAGTGAGCTGCATTGGATGCTTGAGCTAGCTGAACTGTCGATCAAAAAGACTCCGCCGGTATTTGAGGTTAACAAGGGGAAACCTCCTTTTGCTAAAGGCAAAGGCAAGGCCAAGGCCAAGGCCAAGGCTAAGGAAGCCAAGGCTAAAAAGGCTAAAGCCCAGCCCAAGGCCTATTCCAAGGATGTCTGCTTCGGTTGCAAGCAGGCTGGACATTGGAAAAGATCGTGTCCCAAGCTTTTGGGAGAGAGAAAAGGAAGACGCAGGGCGTGTCTTCATCAGGTATATATGTCATAGACATTAACCTCTGTTTCAACATCTTATGTATTGGATACTAGATGTGGTTCTCACATTTGTTGTAATATGCAGGGACTTAAGAACAGGAGATCACTGGGATCGGGACAAGTGGACTTGCCGGTCAGAAATGGAGCAAGGGTTGCTGCCATAGAGATCAGCAGGACTAGCTTATGATGCCTAGTAGATTAGTTTTGTTACTAAAACTATGTTATTTTGTACCTGTTTTGTACAGGAATATTATTTCTGTTTCAGTTTTTTTTGGATATTTCTGGATGTACATTTACTATTGATAATAGTAAAAAGGGTTTATCTAGAAAAGAATTATTTTATGGAGTAGCTCTGTTAAATAATGTCTTTTATATCCTGGATCTAAATGAAACTAATCATGTCTATACTATACATACTTAAAGGGTTAAGCCTAACGAACTTAATCCTGTTTACCTTTGGCATTGTCATTTAGGCCACATAAACAAGAAGCGCATAGCTAGGCTTCACATAGATTGAATCCTAGGATCATTTGACATGGAGTCACTTGATATATGCGAGTCTTGTTTATAAGGTAAAATGACTAAAGAACCTTTTAGCAAGGAGGCTAAAAGGGTCGTTAGCTTATTGGACCTAATGCATTGAGATGTATATGGACCGACAAGCATAGCAACCAGGGGTGAACATCTATACTTCGTATCCTTCACAGACAATTTCATCAGAAATGACTATGCCTATGTAATGAAATATAAGTCTGAGACCCTTGATAGGTTCAAGGGAGTAAGGAACGAAGTACAGAACCAACTAGGCGGAAATATCAAAGCCTTTCGGTTGGACCGAGTTGGTGAGCATATAAGCCTATAGTTGACTCATTTTGAGAGAGCATGGAATAGTTCCATAGCTCACTCCTCCAGGAACACCATAATGGAATGGGGTGTCCAAACGGAGGAATAGGACCCTGTTGGACATGGTCCGCTCAAACGATGAGTCTTGCATCTCTCCCAATAAGTTTTTAATGGATACGCTCTTGAGACAATGGCTCTCATTTTCTCTTATACTCCGGCTAAGGCTTTGGAAAAGACCCCATTTGGAATATGGACGGGCAGAATGCCTAATGTGTCTTTCTTATGGATTTGGGGTTGTTATGCACAAGTCAAGAAATTGACTGTGAGCAAAACTAGCTCCCAAAACCGACTAATGCCTGTTTGTGAGCTTCCCTAGGGAAACCAAAGGGTATTACTTCTACAACCCCGCTGAGAACAAGGTGTTCATGGCGCGAAAGGGGGTCCTTCTTGAAAAGGGGTTTCTTTCCAAGAAAGACAGTAGGAGCGATGTTGAACTCAGGGAAGTTCAAAGCTCAGAAACTCCTGAAAAGGATAACTCAGAGACCAGGGTGAAGCTTCCAAAAGGGGAAGAACCAGCCTAGGTCACACAAGGACCTAAAAGGTCTGGTAGGGATCATCAGGAACATGAGAAACATCGGTTTTTGTTTCTAATGATTACGCTCCTTTTGTCTTGGACGAAGAGGAGCTCAAAACCTACTAGTAGGCTATAGCTAGCCCACTGTCTGCCATGGTGGTGGATTTGCAATCTATGTACGATAATCAGGTTTGGAACCTGGTTGATTCACCTCCAGGTGCTAAGGTAATAGGTTGCAAGTGGTACTATAAGCTATAGGCCGATAATACCTTTAAGGGTGTGTATAAGAGGTTTAGTGGGAGCATAGTAACTTTCCTGGTATTATATATGGATGGCATCCTTCTGATTGGAAGCAACATACCAACACTACAAGGGAATTGTAATGGTTGTGTAAGTGCTTCGCAATGAAGGACTTAGGCGAAGCTGAGATGATCCTAGGGATCAGGATCTACAGGGTTAGATCCGATCGGCTTCTAGGCCTAAGTCAGGCCAAGTACATAGACATAGTTCTGAAAAGATTCAGCATGGACCTGGCTAAGAAAGGTTTCTTGCCAATAGGTCATGAGCTGAAACTTAGCAAGAAGTACTATCCAAAGACAAGGCAGGATAGGGAGAACATGAATTGGTTCTATATGCTTCGGCTATAGGATCAATCATGTACTCCATGCTATGTACAAGACCTGATGTCGCCTTTGCACTAAGTATGATGAGCCTGATCACGAGTGGATCACAGGTAGGCTGTCAAAGCAATCCTGAAGTACCTTAACCGGACTAAGGATAGCTTTTTAGTGCATGAAAGTTAGGAAGAGCACTCAGTTACTAGGTACACTGGTGCAAACTTCCAGACTGACCAGGATGAATATAAGTCACAGTATAGGTATGTGTTCATGCTAAATGGTGGTGCTATTGTTGGAGAGGCTCCAAGTAATAGACCATCGCGGTTTCTATCACAGGAACTGGGTACATTGCAACGTGTGAAGCAGCTAGGGAAGCTGTGTGGATAATGAAGTTTATCATGCAACTAGGGGTAGTGTCAACTATCCAGTAACCAGTTGATATCTTCTGTGACAACGCAGGGCTGTTGCACAAGCTATGTGCCCCGGTCACACATATACACGAAGCAAGAACTCAGGGAGTTTCACCTATTGCGAGAAATCGCTGAGGGGGTGACATCTCATTACAAAGAGTGGACACCAAAGACAATGTCGCAGATCTTTTGACCAACATGCTTGGCTATGCCTCTGCACGAAGGTTATACTAGATCTATAGGGATTAGACCCATGCCTAGTAGGTACTAGTGCAAGTGGGAGATTGTTGGAAATGCCCTAGTCCCGAGACATTGGTCCTTGTGTTTGTATAATACATTTGTACATTAAAATGTATTATACAATTTGTGTCAAGGAAATAAAGGCATTAATCTATTTATTATATGTCTTGTGCTATATTTTAAATAGAGTATCCAATGGACATATCCATATCCATGTTGTCAAGTGTGAGGCACTTGGCAGTAAGACTGTGGATAGTAATAACGATATGACCATAAAGTCATCCGTAGTCTGTTCCAATCATGGGAATGAATGGAACCAAAGACTATCATTAGCCTGGTTGTATGGCGATGTCTTACCGGTCATAGAACATGGAATGTCAACCAGGTTAATGGGTACATGCAAAAAGGGCATGGTACTGGATTGATCCACTTAACGGGAATCTGCATGGTATAGTATCACAAATGATTCTCATGTAGTACTTGTATAAGTCCTTCGACCGGACCATATGATGGTGCTGCGTGTGAGGTGGCACACTTTGGTGTACGCCTAACGGGCCTGTAAAAGGGTGCCAAGTACGGGTACGTTCGGGTGTGTCAGTAAGCATGGCAGCACTATGGATATGCAGAAGGGAATGTCACTCAGTGATTCACTGAGACGATATCATCGGCCTCTTGAAGAATGTTACTGATAAGTGTGCGGCCGCACCCAAACAAGATTGGATCTTGTTTGTGAGCATCAGTTCATTCGGTATCAAGTAAAGGTCCAGACACAAAGAGGGTGATACTTCCATGCATCTGTGTTGGACACCGATATCAGCGACATGGGATTTACAAGTTCAAACTACTGGGTTATGTTTTCAGTTGGACTGCTTACTCCGTCTTAATTGGGGGCTGCAGTGGCTTGCTAGAGCTCGCCTGCAGTCTGTGGGCCTTGGCCCACTGCCAACATAAAGACGGGCCCATTGGATCGTACACATTGAACGTCTGGACTTTAACTAGTCGGATTAAGTGTGTACTTGGAGTATGCATCTTTGAAGAGAGAGAGATATATTAATTATATTATATGCATCAATTGGATTGATCAAAGTGATATACTTAATATTTATTTTGGCCTTCTCATAATTAATTCAATGAATTAATTTATGGGATTATTTCCTAGGTGGAAATATTATGACATGTATAGGTTTACATGTTTGTCATTTTATGTGTGTCTAATTTAAGCCATTGATTCAATTAATAGGTCAAATGCATTTTAATTTAAATGTATGTCATATGTTACTTGGTATCATATGTATACATACATGTTAACATGGAATTGCATTTGAACTTAATTAAATCAAAGCAAGTCAAATTGGGCTTAAGACATAAAATGACATTCCCCACCTAATGTAGGATGAGATGGCCGAATTTATGGCTAAGGGATGAGTCATGCCTTTTTGTGTTAAGAGTGATGAGTCATTGAGTGATGAGTCATTCTTGGAACAAAAGATGAATGATTAAAAGGGTGAGTCATATGATGAGTCATTGGTTTGACTTTTTGGTTGCAAAGTTGGACTTTGCTTCCTTAAGGAAATATCTTCTCCTTTCTTCCTTCATCCTTGGCCGAATTCTATGCATGGTTTTGGGTGAGTATGATGACTCATTCATGGGACAAAATAGCTTGGTGAGTCATGCTTGATAAGGAGGTGATATGTGATGAGTCATATGATGAGTCATTGGTTTGACTTTATCTATATCATTTCTTTTGGGTTGAAAAATCAGCAATGATTTTTCCTTGGTTTGGCCGACCACTTTGGCTTCTCTTTTGGGGAATAAAAGCAATGGAGCTTGAGCTATTTTGCCCACTTTTGGATGCATTAATTCTTTTGGTAAGAATTAGGTGCACACTTGAGAATATTGGTTCTATCTTTTGGAAAGATAGATTTTTCTTTTGGAAAGAAATAGGGACAGCCATAAATCTCAAGTGAGCAGCCCCTCTCTCCCTCTCTTCTTGTCATCCGAGTCGCTAGCACGGGTTTCGGTCCGAGAGCCGTTCGTGTACGCATCGGTGGAGGAAATCTACACTTGATTTCTGCAGTCTGCATCCGTCTCTTAGAGAGACTTTGTGGTGAGTTTTTAAAACCCTCCTTTTATGCTTTAAGTTTTTGATTTCCACATCTTAAGCTCCTGGGCCGGATTCGAGGAAATCGAAACGTATTTCCGCTTTTATCGGTCGGTTTCCCGTGACGAATCCCAACAGCGCGATCAACGGACTTTAGTAGTTGTTAGGGTTTGGGTATTCTTAGAATCAACAACCCCTTTCAATTTGTATCATCAATATTGATTTCTTCCGCTGCATCAGTTGGTATCAGAGCCTAACCTTGCGTCATCATGCCTCGAGGAAGAGAGAGACGAGTTGGTGACATCGCAGGGGAAGAGGACCTGGAACGACGGATTGAGCAACGCCTCAATCAAGCGATCGGACAGCAAATCCAAGCGGCTGTCGATCTATTGACTGAGAGGATGGGAGAGATGATTGCTGCCCAAGTTAGGGTTAATCAGCCCCATAGGAGACAGGCGAATCTGGTCAACTCGTTCGGTAGAGACGACCCTTTTGTTGGATTGGAAGAATTCTATGACAGAAAGAATGAACTAATTTTCTCTAAAAAATCAAAACATGAAGAAGGTAAATTCTTTGATTTCACTTTACCTCCAACATATGATGAAGATTATGCTTGTGTTGAAGTAGTAGATTATGATTCTTGTGACAAGATTATTGGTATTGAAGAAACTTTACAGCCAATCTATGATGTATATGAAGACAAATGTGAGAATTCTTATTGGAAGGGTGATGCTGATTGTATTGGAGTCAACTATATTTTGAATATGGATCCATTTAACAAACTCAAAGCTTGGTTTCTTAACGGGAAAACTCGAGGTCGAGTTTTTTCTAAGAGGAGGAGTATGATGCGGGCCACAAATAGTAAAAAGGATCAACAATTCAACTTGGGAACAATTACCTGTCATAGAAATAAATTAAAGATATATTTTAAATTGTATCTTTATTTTAATTGTAATTATTTTATAATTAGGATTAAGAATAGATTTTATTCAAAGGATCCTAAATTGATAAGGATTCCTATTTTGTTTGTATTTTAATTTATTTAGTAGTTTTTCTTATTTAGTCTAATTAGGAATTTAAACTATTTAGGAGTTTTAATTATTTAGGAGTTTTAGGATACTTTGCCTATAAATAGGCTTTTATTTCTAAATTGTAATCAGTTTTTTTGATTGAAATAAAATTTCGGAATTAAATTCCTTTTACCCTGCTTTTGTGAATTTTGCGAAATTCAACTAGTAGAAGACTATTATCCGGCATCGTGCGCGATCAACGGATGTTAGTATTATCGTTTGAAGTTTCCGCTGCATCAAATTTGGAATTGCACTTCCAGGAAAGCAGGTATAAACTTCAGGAAATCTAGTCGCCGGATTCATGCATTCCTGTGCCATAAGAAAAGTATTTTAGTTTGTGAAAAGTTAAGGAGAAACAAAAGGATAAATGTTCTGGTGTTATACAGACCTGCTTACAGAATTTTGTGCAATGGTTCCAAAATTGGCAGTTTTTATAGTGTTTCATTGGGCACTGAATCAGTGCTACCCACAACAGGTAACTTCCAAGCCATGTATGTAGATATCATATCTACTTCGTCCTGATAGTCATTCAGCTTGGAGCAATTTGAAAAACCTATATAAAAACTACTTCTTTTGCCACATAATCTGAGCTTGTCAGATAACATTGGGAGAGTCTGCAGTGAAGTGCAGTTTTCCATTGTCAGATATTTAACACTTGATGGGAGAGGGGGCAAGGACTGAAGACTTTTGCAATTCCCAAACTCCAAATATTTAAGTTTCGCAAGTGGAAGACTTTCCAAAGAAATGCACCCTTTCACATTTAGGCTTTTAATATTTGAAGGAAGATCAGGCAATGGTTGGAGCCTCTTGCAATTAGTAGCCTTAAGAGATATTAATCAGGAAAGAGAAACATCGCAGATCTTTTGTTCTGATACGATAATTTTATTTGGATGTTAGGGAGAGCATTAAGTGGGTAAAGAGTAATGGGTTTGGGTCAGCTTGCCTTGAAATTATCGTCTACATAATTGACTTTTTCTTTCTGTGGTTTCCTTTTTCTTTGAAATACGCTACCCACGTTTTTTGTTCCATTCTTCAAGCAAAGCTCATACAACTTTGTACTTTCATTCTCTCTTCTAAAACTTGCATTCTCATTATATATGTAATTCTTTAGCATTGGTATTATGACACACATGAGCAATCTAAGCTTCATCTTGAAGAGGGTTTTGGCACTCAAGCCATGTATGTAGATATCGTATATACTTCGTCCTGATTGTCATTCAGCTTGGAGAAATTTGAAAAACCTATATAAAAACTACGTGTCTTGCCAAATAAAATTGGGAAAGTCTGCAATGAAGAGCAGTTTTATGCAAAGAGGTGGTGATTAGGACTGAAGACTTCTCCGACTCCCAAACTCCATATCTCAATTATGAGAGTGGAAATTAAAAGATTAAAAAAACTCCTAAAATTGATGCACCATTTCACATTCAAACCATCAATATTTGAAGATCAAGCAAACCATTGTAGCCTCTTCCAATGAAGAATCAAATTCACAATCATTTTTCTGCAACAAAACAATACTTTTCATAGTTCATCTACTTTACTTTAATACATGCATTCTCAAACCTACAATCCTGAACCGAATGGAGAGACCACCTGAATCTTAGCCATGGCAACAGGGGTTTCAGTCGAGGCAACCAACCTATGCGCCTCAGCTGCAAAGCAAGTCAAGTATGTCACTTAAACAAGTTGTTACTGTTTAGCTAATAGCTTGCAACGACGTCAACAAGAAACCAAGTCTAGTATTTTGAATTTGGAGAACCAAAAGGCACAGCTGTGGGAAAGATGGAGAATCAATCGAGGTGAAGATTACTTGCGTGAAGAGACATTCGTTTATTTTAAAAGATTCCTGCTTTTTTTGTTTCAAATTTGATGAATGAAAATCATTGAAAAAATGGAAAAATGTCATGTTGGGTATCTATTTTTAATCAAATTTATCAATTGAAGATTTGTATATTTATTAACATTTCAAAATTGTACTTTTTATATCTATTGTATAAATGTAGATCACAATTAAAGAGTGTCTCACAATGTCCTTTGAAACGTGATTGTTGAGTTTGTACTTTCGCTTGCAATTAGTACTTTTTAACGACTACTTCTGACACCCCTCCCCGTTCTCCAATTACTCACCATTATTTGAGAGTTTGAGAGTTTCAAATATAAAAATAATCATAAAAATAAAAATAATCATAATTATAATTAAAAAATAATAATAGAAAGTTCTGGGAGTGAAAATTATATTCATAGTAAGGATATAATCAAAAGGAATTAAAAATTATGTGGAGGAATTTAGAAATTTGAAAAAATATATTACTTTTAAGGATAAATTGTAATTTTAGAAGAAAGATATTTTTATAAAATATATATATAACGAAAAGAAAGAAAGAATTGCAGAAACAAGATGGGGGGCGAAGCTCTGGACGAAGGTTTTGTATTTATATGTATATAGAAGAAATTTGATAATTTGATATTCTGTTGTCCGATTATGATGATTTTTCAGGTACGTATTTAGAACTAAATGAATTTCAATATGTACGGTTAAGATTTCATTTTGAGATCAATATGATAGTGTATTTGGAAATGAAATTTTAGAATATTTTTGTAAATTAATTTTAAATATGAAATGATATGAGAATAAAATTAGTATTTTTGAATACTTAGCAGTGCTGTAAATCTAGTGGTGTTTTCCGTTCGAATTATGGGTAGTATTCCGGTGACTGAAATATTTTCCGGCGAGTTTCTATTGGTTTATATTTTTGTATTGATCAATGAATTAAGTGAAACAATATTAATTCTTAAAGTTTTTGATAATTTTGAGTAGATTATTTTATATGAATTATTGAAGTATTTGGAGTTAAATTAATTATATTATTTGTTGGAAAATTAGTTTAAGTGATTCATATTATATTTTGTAGATTACTGGAATATTTTTGTGTGGTTAATTATAATATTATATTATTGGTTTGTTTGATGGTTTAGATTTAATGGGTAGATATATATAGGGATGAATTTGGGATAATTTGGTTGAATTGGATAATATTTGAAGAGTTTATTATGATTAATTGATAATTAATAGTTATCAAAATGTATGGCGTATTTCATGGAAGTATGAAACTTTGCGTTATGGATGGAAGATTATTTTACATGTGAATATCTTTGATGCATTCAAATGAATTATATTATGTAATTGATGATTTTTGGAAATGATATTTTCAGATGGAGTATTTAATATTTGTGTTTAATAGGATGAGATTATATATTGATTTGATATTTTATTCTTCCCGGTTAAATGGAATAATTGTCAACGATGTGAAAATTACTAGAAATGCATTTAGAGGAATATAGTATGTTTTCGGTGTTTTTTTTTGTGAATAGTGATATACCGTATTTATGAACAGTGACGTATATATGAATAGTGATTGTATATGCGAATAGTGATAAATAAGTATATCATGTAGAATAAGTTACATTAAAATGATAAATAAGTTACTTTAAGATTTGGAGAATTACATGGTTTTGATTTCCAAATTGGAACTATTGAAATATGTAGGAAACTTGATATTAAGTTAATATAAAGTCCAAGCCAAATAAGTAGATTGTATTAGATAGATTATGTATAAATTTTACTGATGCATTAATATAAGAAGCTTTTATATTAGAACTTGAAGATTGACGTCAACGAGAATTTTATTTGGATATTAAGGACATTGTTGGAGATTAGATTAGAAATTAATGAGCCATGAACTGACTTGAAGAATGAAAGAAACGTCGCAGACCATTTTTTTTGAATGTGAATCGATTTTGATGTTAGGTTACAGCAAAGAGAGGAAGAAGGGAGTAAAGAGTAAAGACATTGGCAAAGTCAACGTTCAGCTATTGAACTCTCTCTGTTTTTTTTCGGCCCGAATTTTGCAAACTTTAAATATTAGATTGGTAATTTAAATTAACATTTTGGATCAAATTTGTAACGAGTTTTCATTTCTTACACATTATTAAATTATTATTAATAAAAAAATTAATAATTTAATAATATTATTAAATTTTTAATATTATTAACTCTTTTAATCTCGTTACATATTATGCCGTCACATTACAACTTCATTCCGTTATTTTTTTTTTTTTTATAAAACTTCTTTCTAAACTAAAAACATGTTTACCAACCACTTAGTTCACAGACCGTGTGAGAAAAGGAAAACTAACATTATCAATACCACGGGCTACTTCAACAGAAAACATGATGAAAAGTTAAGAGTTTTGTAAACTAGTGGTAGCTAAAAAAAAAAAAAAGAGACAGAGAATGTGAACAAAACTTCCACACATTTAGTTTCATTTCACAATACTTATATAGACAAAAGTTACAAGTACATATTCAACAGTAGAACTAATAAACACCAAACTTCTCCAGCTCAATACATGCTGCTCCATTCTTTTATTTTTGTAACATTAATGGTAGCAGTCTAGCAGATTACATAGCAAAATATCTTACCCATGTCATAACACGTGTGTCGTGCACAGCCTTAATCACCTTCATCTTTCAATTCCATGGGACAAAGTGGAGGCAGGTCTTCAATAGCAATAGCAGAGCAGCAGCTTCAGGATTTGCTACAGATATTCTGAATGGATGCATCTTTTGATGATCTTCTTCCAGTACTATGCGAAGCCCACTGGGTATATGATGAATAAATCAGGCCCAAAAAGCACTTTACTCCAAGAAAATTATACAAACTTCCAACTTTTTTTTTTCTTTTTTTACACCTAATATGTTTATTTTCATTTCTAAATTTTTTGTTACATAGTATACATAATATACCCTTTTTGTTTTTCGAAATGAAATCCATATTTAGATATTTTTTTTTCATTTTTTTTATGGTATAAATATGATATCTTATAATACTTCAATGATACTATATTTGTTATTTATACTTTATATTATTTTATACCTACATAATACCATATATTTATATTTTTATAAAACTGTTTTTGTAGTTTATACCATGTTTATACTTTCCTAATACCATATTTGTACCTTCATAAGATTGTTTTTATTGTTTATACCATATTTTTATAAATATCATATTATTTTTTCATCGCTCACACAACTATATAAATAAATTGTTTAATTTTTGTTAATAACTTATTAATGATGAGAAACAAAATAATTATTAAACTTGGTAATAATTATAAAATAATTTTAAACTAGTGAGATTTTAATGAGTATTAACTATATATTAAGTGTTGAATGGAACATACTAAGAAAAGAATTTTATTGTGCTTCAGTTTGTATAAATTAAGGTGAGACATAATAAACTAATTAACGTATTTCACTTTTCTGAAATTGTAGATTCACAAATTAAAATTCACAGTTCTATTTTTGAAGAAAATTCCATACAGTTTTATATAATTTTATGTCAACAGATTAAGCAAAAATTGCATTGAAACTCAAAATAAGAATTTGTAGTAATAAAATAATGCAGACCTCCCAAAATGTGTATAATCTAGAGTTTGAAAGTGAATTGTTAGCACAAATATTAATATTTATGGAAGTAATTTACAATATTAGACACAAAATGATCATAAATTATGGGAGAATAATCACAAAAGTTAAGCGATTCGTGCAATACTCTATCACAAAAGTGTACGTGAAATCCACACCAATATGGGTTTATATCGTTAGGTCAAGTATTTATGGTGTGCTATCAGCTCACTTTGGTATCACAGAGATGCTACATGCATAGATGCGGTTGGATATGCTCTGCAAATAAAAATCAAAGAACAAAAGCATGTAGCTTACCTCAGCGGTACAATCTCTTTCTGAGATGAGTAGCTATTTGAGCAATCTTGTTCACGGCTTCGCTTAGTTTGATTCATATTCTGACTACCACTAAACAAGGATCCTCCTGATTGGATTATCTCCTCCATATCTCTTTCATATAATACGCGCATGCCACATTTCTTGATTCGCCCTCCACCTTCCACAAGCGACAACTCCATTTCTCTGGTTTCATAATACACTTCCGCATCCGACATACGGGGAAAAAAGACCATATAAAGATGATCCATTGCTGCTGGACTGCTACCGGATGGCTCGAGAGATAAAATAGCTGACTTGGAAGTACCATGGACGTCGATATGCAAATATATACTCTCGTTTAATTTTAAACATTCTTCCCTTTTAACAAGGAAGCAAACAGCAACGCCGAAAATATGGGACCAATTTTCACTAGGCAGTTGTACATCCAATGAGCCCCCAACACCCTGATAGTTGAACCAGCTAGGAATTTCAGTTCCAGGCAAGAACAATTTAAATTTCGGACATGGATCCAATAGGATCCCTTCTATCCCCTGCAAGAAATTATTAGATATGATACAGCACGTTGGAGCAGAAGAAAAAAAAAAAAAAAAAGAAAATTGTTGAAGCAGACTGATGGCGTAGAGGAATTGGCGCTAACCTATCTGGAGAAAGTCGAAAACGGAAAAAAATCAACGAAGCGGTGAAATTTTGCAAGTGTCTGATTTGGGTCCAAAATTAGTGGATTTTCAAGGGAATCGGGCTGGTGAACAGGACCCACAATGTGGTGGGCACCACCGGATTTTGGTGAAAAAATGCTGTTTATTCCTTCAATTTTGCGTTTTATTATTTTTAGGGACCTAATTGCAAATTTGTAAAAGTTTTTCCTTTGCTCTGTTATTTTCGAGATTTTAGCCCTAGTTTCTAGTTACTATTTAAAGGCTTGTAAGACAAGAATTTCGCAGTTTTGATGAATACAAATTTTATTCCTTTTTTTTCCTATCTCTTTGAATTTTCGGTAAATTCTAGGGTTAGAAGAATCGTTTCCGGCATTGTGCGCGATCAACGGAGTTCGATTTTTTATCCGCTGCATCACAGACTGTACCCCACAACTCCAGGTATGGCGACTTCTGAACTTATTCTCTTGCTGCCAGGTTCTGAACAAGCAAAGCAGGTAGTTTTTTACTACAGTGAACTCGCCTTGATAATCATTCAATTTGGTGCAATTACTAAAATCCAAAGTAAACATTTCCACGTTGCTTTTTTCCAATAAATTTGGAAGACCTTCCAGTGATGTGCAATTTTCCATATTTACATGCTCAATACTTGATGGAAGATCCGGCAATGACTTGAGCATCTTACAATTGACAATTCTAAGATCTGTAAGCCGTGAAAGTTGGTTGAGAGTTGGTGGTAGGCTTTTGAAATTATTTCCACTTAAACTCAAAATTTCTACCATTGGAATTTTTCCTGACAGATCACTGGGAATTGCCCCGTCTAGAAGATTGCAGTCGCTAAGATCCAACTCTCTCAAATTGGAACATGCAGTCAAAGAATGCAACAGCGAAGCCAGAGGATATCGATTTTGATTTTTCCAAGGCGTTAACAGCCAAAGAAGAAGAGAACTGAGTGCTTGCTGTGTACCGATTCTAGCCATATGAAGCTTCACCAAAGATTTAAGATCCACCGACTTGTGAGGCAGTTCGGAGAGCTTTGTGCAGCCATCCAAATTAAGAATTTTAAGAGACTTCAATTCCCATAAGCCGCTTGGAAGAGACACTAGGCTTCCGCATAGACTCAGGTTCAAAGAAACAAGCTTTTGTAAAACTCCAATGGATCGATGAACTTCATGTAATCTTATACAACCTTCAAAATTCAACTTCTCAAGATTTGACATCTCTGTGAAGTCCGGTGTCTTGATCAAATTCTCTGAGTAACTTAGATCAACAACCTTCAGCCACTTCAATCTTGGCTTCTAATTTAAAAGAAAAAAAAATCATCTCCAAAAGTTACATGACGAAACTCATTAACAAGATTCACACAACAAATATTAAAATCTGAAACTAAGATTCATAATCTTCAGGTACTTCACCGGCTGTTACAACAGAGACGAAGAAAGATGATTTTGATTTATATATTCACATAATTTATGCTATTATGATAAAGAGAAATGAGCATATAAGAAGATGACAGTACCTTTATGTTCTCCCATAGATATTCAATGCAACTGTACTGTAAGTGGAGCTCAACAAGTTCATTTGGCAGGAAAGCTGGAGGAAAATATTTGAATGGACATCCATACCAATTCAGATACACCAATTCCTTAGTGTGAGAGTTAGGGTTAGAGAAGACTTAGGATTTGGGCTCTCAATCAATTGTATTGAGAGTTAGTGAAATTAATATATATAGGTATGGAAATACAATTGGGTAATTGCATAATGGGCTTTACAATTAATAAATATACAATTAATTATAATACATAATGGGCTACTCTATCACTCCCCCTCAAGTTGAGCTGGGGTAGAGACCACAGCCAACTTGTCACGAAGAAGTTGGAACCGAGTCCGAGGCAGAGCTTTAGTGAGAATGTCAGCAGCCTGATCATCTGTGGAAATATACCGAACAATAAGTTGCTTGGAAGAGACCCGTTCACGAACAAAATGGAAGTCTAATTCAAGGTGCTTGGTGCGAGTATGAAAAACAGGATTCGCAGTCAGATAGGTAGCACTGAGATTATCACACCACAAGGTGGGAGCCACTGGTCAAGGAAAACCAATCTCAAGGAGAAGCAACTGAAGCCAGGATAATTCAGAAGTAGTAGTAGCAAGGGCCCTGTATTCGGCCTCAGTAGAAGAACGAGAAACAGTCCGTTGTTTGCGTGAGGCCCAAGAAATCAAGTTGGTGCCATGGAATACACCAAAACCAGATGTGGAACGTCGATCATCAACATCGCCCCCCCAATCCGAGTCAGAGAAGGCATGTAAGGCCATGTCCTTTTGGGGCCGGAAACGCAAACCAAAGGCCACAGTGGCCCGCAAATACCGAAGAATGCGCTTAAGCGCCTGCCAGTGGAGAGAGGTGGGATTGTGCATAAACTGAGCTACTTTGTGAACCGCAAAGGCAATGTCAGGGCGAGTAAAGGTCAGATACTGTAAGCCCCCAACAAGACTGCGATAAAGAGAGACATCATCAACTGGGGTACCACCATGGACAGATAATTTGTCAGTTGAACAGGCAGGAGTAGCCACAGGTTTGGAGTCAAGCATACGGGCCCGGGCTAAGAGATCAAGAGTATACTTCTTTTGCATTAAAAACATACAGTCATGGCGACGCACTATCTCAATACCAAGAAAATACTTTGCAGGACCAAGATTCTTAATAGCAAACTGTGACTGTAAAGTGCGGATGAGAGCCGCAGCAGAGGAGGTATCATTGCCCAATATCAATAAATCATCCACATAAATGAGGCAAAATAAGAGAGTAGTACCACGGCGCAGAAAATAGAATGAAACATCAGCTCGTGAACACTGAAAACCATAGGCAATGAGGGCTTGAGTGAGGCGCCTATGCCACATCCGAGGAGCCTGCTTAAGGCCATACAAAGATTTCCGAAGGCGACAGACATGAGATGGATACATAGGATCAACAAAACCAACAGGCTGAGTCATAAACACCGGCTCATCAAGATCGCCATGGAGGAATGCATTGGAGACATCCAAATGAGTCACAAACCAATGAAAAGAGACAGCCAAGGAGAGAAGAAGCCGAATAGTGGTGGGTTTGACCACCGGACTGAAAGTATCCTGAAAATCAAGACCCGGACGTTGATGAAAACCCTTAGCAACAAGCCGCGCTTTGTAGCGCTCAATAGAACCATCCGCCTGCAACTTGGTCTTGAAGACCCACTTACAGCCAATAACATTATGAGCGGTGGAAGGAGGCACAAGCTCCCAAGTGCCATTAGAAATAAGAGCAGAAAATTCAGCAGCCATAGCTTGACGCCAGTGGGCACTCTTGACAGCCTCACTGTAACAAGTAGGATCCGGAGGATGAGCAGAAGTGAGAAACAACCGTGGGGGCAATTTGCCAGACATTTGGCGTGTAACCATACGCCGCTCAGGAGCTGGAACAGGAGCCTCTGTAGTGCTGTTGGGGACAGCAGCAGTAGACACATCATAATGTTGGAGATCAACAACCAAAGGAATACCAGGGAAAGGAGAGTTGGTGTGGGGAGAGGAAGAGGTGGCGGTCGTGTGTGGGGAAGAGGGCAAAGTTGTAGTCGGCAGGGAGGAGGTGGGCGGAGTAGGCGGGTGAGGCGTGACCTGATGGGGCGGGTTAATTTGGTGGGGCGGGCTGGATGTGGGGCTGGGCGGGCTGCTGGGCGTGCTGGACGGGCTGATGTGGTGGGGCGGGCTGGATGTGGGGCTGGGCGGGCTGGATGTTGGGCTGGGCGGGCTGGTGTGGGTGGCGGGGGATGGGCGTGTAATAGGTGGAGGAGAGGAGGGGGCTGGTGAAATGTGGATTGAGGGTAAGGCGGGGACAACACCTGGATCAGCATTGGCTGAGTGGCACAGCTCCGGATAAGGGAACACCTGTTCATCAAAGACAACATGGCGTGAGACAAAAAATTTTCCAGAAACAGGATCAAAGCAACGATAGCCTTTATGAAGCTTACTATAGCCAAGAAAAACACATGGACGAGACCGATAATTCAGCTTATGCGAAGAGTATGGACGCAACCATGGATAACATAAACAACCAAAAATGCGTAAAGACAAATAATCAGGTTGCTTCCCAAATAAACGAAAGAAGGGAGACATATGATCAATAGCAGGAGAGGGCATGCGATTAATTAAATAGACAGCAGTATCAAAGGCAGAAGACCAAAAAGAAAGAGGTAAATGTGCACGTTTTAACAATGTGAGACCTGTTTCAGTGACATGACGAAGTTTACGCTCCGCTGCCCCGTTTTGTTCCGGGGTGTACGGGCATGACATCCGGTGTTGAATGCCATTTTGGGACAAATAATTTTTCATTGCAACAAATTCGCCCCCCCCCATCAGATTGAAAAGTTTTAATGGAGCGCCCAAAATATTTTTCAACAACAGAACGAAATTTGATAAAGCAATTCAGCACTTCAGACTTATAGTGAAGAAAATAAATCCAACAATATTTACTATAAGCATCATAGAATAAGAGATAGTAAGAAAATCCATCATGTGATTGAACAGGGGCAGGACCCCAAACATCCGAACAAATTAAATCCAATGGTCCAGCAACAACAGAATCAGAAAGATTAAATGGCAACTTATGACTCTTACTGACCGCACAACTTGAACAAATGTGACGGTCAGATTTATTGGAAAAAGAAATATTATTGTGACGCAAAATATGACTGACAACTTGTGTAGTGGGATGACCAAGCCTCTCATGCCAAGTGGACAAAGAGGTGAGATGAGACTGGATAGGAGCATTCGGCAAAGCTGGCATTGTGTACAACCCATTCTTATTCGGGCCGCGGAGTATCACCTGTTTGGAATTCAGGTCCTTCACAACAAAAAATTTGTCAAAAAACTCAACAGAAACATCGTTAGCTTGAGTTAGAGCACTAACAGAAATTAAATTGGAATTAGAGGCAGGAACATGTAAAACGTTAGATAAATGAAGTGCATTAGCAGAATTAACAGGAATAATTGAAGAACCAACATGTTTAATGGATAAGGAAGAGCCATTACCAAGATGGACCTCTTCAGGTCCGGAGTATTCAGAGTGGAGATTTAAGTGACCCAAATCCGAAGTAAGATGATGAGTTGCACCACTATCCATGATCCAGGAGGGGGTTGTGGGTTGTATGGTTGTATGGTTAGAGGCGGGGTAGTGGGGTTGCTGATTCCTTTGGGTGTTCAACCTTGGGGATGGACATTGGCGCGCATAATGGCCCAGTCCCCGACAATTGTGACATGTAACCGAAGTAATGTCCACTAGAGCTGTTGGAGGAAGGTGCCCTTGCTGTGGGCGGGATCCAAGAAGACCAGGGGAGGAGGAGGGCATGAAACCAGTTGAAGAACGTCTCCCATAAGCCGTGTGGGGCTGCTGATGTTGAGAACGTCCACGCCCTCTCCCTCTAGAGCCGGAAGGGGGCTGCCTAGCCGTAAAGTGTACTGTTGGGGCATTAATATCATCAGAACCAGCCCTTTCCCGTTTAAGATGACGTTCTTCCGTGAGCAACAGCCCATACAAATCATCAAAAGTCACTAATTTGGAGCCCAAACTACGACAAAAATCCCGGAAGGGACCCCTAAGACCATCAAGAACAGCATCAACCAAATCTTCATCCGAAACAGAGTACTGTAAAGAAATTAGTCTATCCGCAATTAACTTAGCCCGCTGCATATAATCAGTTATAGACTCAGAATTTCCCTTCACTAAAGCATGCAATTGTTGTTTTAATTCTCTAATTTGGGCCCTAGACCCGGAGGCATAAGCACATTCAAGTTTCATCCAGGCTTCACGAGTCGTTTTCACACCAATGACTTGAGGAAGAATAGAAGGAGAAATTGAATTGAGTAACCAGCTCAATACCTGCTGATCACGACGATACCAGAGAAGATAAGAAGGATTGGGGCTGCCATCGACCATGCACTCGGCTGGAATAGGAGCCGTTCCATCAACGTGATTCACAAGGTCACAACCGGCAAGCATGGGCAAAATAAGAGTCTTCCATAACACATAATTACCGGAGTCCAACTTCAGAGGTAATTGATGAGAAAAGGATGGCGTAACACCCGCCATTGAGGAGGAAGAAATCGAGGAGTGGGCTGTATCAATGAGAGCAGATTCGGTAGACATCTTGAGAGAGAAGAAAAAGAGAAAATTCTGCAGAAAATAAGGAGCAAGCAGCAGCTGAAAAAGGAGCAGCAGAGAACGTGTAGGGGACGACGGCAAGAGAGAACCAGTTCCGGTGAGCAGAGGAGAGAACCAGTGGCGGCAAGAGGACTGCAGTTCCGGCGAGCAGAGGAGGTGGACGGCTGGTCGGCTATGAGACCCTTAGGGCTCTGATACCATTGGAAATTTAATATATATAGGTATGGAAATACAATTGGGTAATTACATAATGGGCTTTACAATTAATAAATATACAATTAATTATAATACATAATGGGCTACTCTATCACTTAGAAAGATACATAATGTCCTGTGAGAACCGTAAATTTCGAAGTCTTAGCAATCTTAGATTCTTCATCTTTGAGAAGGCTTTGGCACTCAAGTTTTCATCTTGTCGATCCACTGGCTCATACTCATTCAGGACTATGCCTTCCGTTTGTTCTGTTCCCTGAAATAATAATTAACACAAAATAAGTGGAAAATAATCACAAAAATATTTTTAGAATAACCAATTACATAAAATTATGTCACTCTGTTACTTACAGTATCATTCATGATTACACGAAGAAAATCATCTTGAAGCCATATCCTGCTACGTTGTCCAGGCTCATTGGGTGATTCCTTGCGAACAATTTGTCGACCCATTTCTTGAAGCAAATCATGCATTTTCAAAACTCCATCTGAAATGGTTATGAGAGATTTTTCCTTGAGTTCTGTAATTCCACATTCTGGGAACATTCTGCACCTATTCAATATAGTTATTACAAAATCCTCCTCATGTCCATTGAAAAAACATGCAATATCTAAGAACAATTTCTTTTGTATCTCCTCCAATCCATCAAAACTTATTTGAAGCTTACTAAGAATTTGTTCATTAGGAATGGCCTTCAGCCTATCCAACATTCTCTCCCATTCTCCGACGGATCTGCCATATAAAGTGGAACCCAGAACTGTGAGTGCTAAAGGAAGGCAATCGACATACTTCGCAAATTCATGACATAGCTCCGCATATTCTTCTTCCCTGGAACTATTCTGGATGGCTTTCGAACGAAAGAGTTGAAGGGCTTCATCATAATTTAACTTCTTAACCCTGTATATTTCATCCACTTTTTGTTGGATCAACAAGCTTTCATCCCTAGTCGTGATGATGATTCGACTCCCAGGACCAAACCATGTTTCACCTCTTCTGCCAATCAAAATTTCTATCTGATCCAACTTACTAACATCATCAAGTATGACCAAAATCTTCTTACGACTTAGCCTATGTCTTATCTGGTCTGCTCCACTATGGCGATCATGTACATCTATATTCCTTTCCATGAGAGTAGCAGATAGAAGTTTATTTTGTAAACAAACTAAACCATACTTTTCTGAGGTTTCTCTAACATCTTCAAGAAAGCAGCGACCTTCAAACTTATCATAAAGTTCCTTGTAAACAACACTAGCAATTGTTGTTTTGCCGATGCCGCCCATGCCACAGATTCCTATAATTTTCACATTGTCCAACTGCCCTAAGTCCAAATACCAAATCATGTTCTCCAAACGTGATTTCATCCCAACAAAATCCTTAGCTATGCTATGACTTAGTGTGCTCATCACCTCGCGAATTATGTACCTGACGATTTCTTTAATAAAATCTGATTCATCCCTGCAAAGTTACAAGCAAAAACATATTTAATTAAATGAAAACTTCAAATGAACAACTCTTTCTTAATTATGACGCCTTCTAACCGTTACTTTGAACATAAAACTCCTTCGTGTCTCCTTTAATCTCTAAACTTTCTTTTTCCTTTCGAGTCCTTTTTTTTTTAATGAAATCTAAGACCGTAAAAAAAAATAATCAAGAAAATCAAAATCCATAGAAAAGTCCAATGTATCATAATTTCTCTAAATAGACAATGAAGTACTGGAATTGCACCAAAATTCAAGTTGTAGAAGAAAAAGAATGGAGGTAATTAAATGAAGAAAGAATAAACTTTCAACTTACCTGTCTTTTAACTCCCATCCAGAGAGATCGGCAATTTGTTTAGCTGCAATCCTCCATTGTTGGACCTTATCGCTGTTGTCTTTATGCTTATTGAAAGCTGCTCCAAAATCCCCAGTCTGATACCTCACATCGGCTGGAGTCACATCATAGAAAATTGGCAAAACGATCTGCCTCCCATCGGCTTCCTTGCGTTTAGAAATTTGAAAGAGTTCCTTCAAGCACCACGTCGAAGAAGCATAATTCTTCGAGAAAATGATGAGTAAAATTCTGGACTGATCAATGGCAAGAGGAAGTTCGCGAGGAAAGGGTTCTCCTTTAGTAAGCTCTCTATCATCCTTGAAGGTGATGATACCTTTCCGGCAGAGCTCGTTATAGAGATGGGAAGTAAAACTATTTCGAGTATCTTTGCCTCTGAAACTAAGAAACACATCATATTTCCACACTTCTCTACCAGAAGAAGAAGAAGAAGAAGAAGCCATTAAAATTATTTATTTATTTGATTCTCCACTGAAATGCAAAGCTCAAGAGCGTGCTTATTTATGAACCTATTGGTATTGCTTCCCAGCTCATAGTAAAAAACGTGTTGATTTATGTACATTTTTTCTTGTCATATTTTTGTACCACATTCAACGATTGTGTTACACATTTCTGAGACTTTTACAGAATTTACCGATTGTTGAAAATTGAAGTTGATGTCGTCATTGCATACATCAGTCTCAATTTTTTTGAGGATGTATAATTATCCTTTAAGTCCTGAAATTTTTGTATAAACAGATATTAGCTTTTTTTATTTTGTACAACTCATATTCAATAATAAAAAGTTTATATTCTCATGTTTTATTTCTATCTAAGTCATACTATTGTTATAGTCTTCTCATTAGTATAAGCTTTATATATTAAAGCTATTTTATAACACGTTATCAGCACGAATTATCTCTAGTTTGCTTATCTGGTTAATATCAATCCAGTTTGTTCTATTAAACCAATCTAAGGTAAGATATAATTTTTAATTTTATTTTCTTATAAGTATATACTTTTGATATAATAGAAATATTTTTTTTAGATGTGTCAAATCTTGTAAATATTGATTTTGTGGCACTTGATGTGAAAGAAAAAAATTATCTTTTATGAGTACTGGATACTGAAATTCATCTAGATGCTATGAGTCTCGGGAAAACGATCCACGAAAACAATAACGCTTCATTACAACATAAAGTACAAGCCGTGATTTTACTTCTTCGTCATTTTGACGAGAGGCTAAAAACTGAATATCTGACTATTAATGTGACACCCAACTCCAAAATATTTTAACATTTGTACTCTTCCTAACATCTCTCGAACCACCCAATAATTTCCTTAGTGTCCAAATAAATTCCTCGTTGATATCAATCTTCAAATTCTAATATAGAATCTTTTTATATTAATGTATCAGTAAAATTTATATATAATCTATCTAATACAATATACTTGTTAGGCTTAGACTGGATATTAACTTAATATCAAGCTTCCTACATATCCCAATAATTCCAATTTGGGAATCAAAGCCACATAGTTCTCCTAATTTTAAATTAACTTAATTATCATTCTTATATAACTTGTTTCATATAATACATCACCCTATCACTATTCACTTATACGGTCACTATTCATACGAGTTACTATTCACAAATACGGTATACCACTATTCACCAAATTTTCAAAAATCACCCTAAACATCGTATATTCCTCCAAATGCATTTCTAGTAATTTTCATATTTTCTTCATATATAAATCTCACTTAAACTAATTTTCTAACAAATAATATAATTAGTTTTACTCCTAGTATTTCAATAATTCATATAAAATAATCTACTCAAAATCATCAAAAACTCAAAGAATTAATATTGTTCCACTTAATTCATAGATCAATATAAAAATATTAAACCAACGAAAACTTGCGGGAAAATATTCCGATCACTGGAATAGTACCTATAATTTGGACGGAGAACATCACTAGATTCACAACACTGCTAGGAGTCCAAAAATACTAATTTTATTCTCGTATCATTTCAACTTTCGAATTAATTTACAAAAATACTTTAAAATTTCATTTCCAAATACACTATCATATTGACCTCAAAATAAAATCTTAACCGTACATATTAAAATTCACTTAATTCTGGACACGGATCTGAAAAATCATCATGATCGGATAGTAGAATATTCAGTTTTTAAATTTCTTATATATATATATATATATGGGAGGCGGAAAGTTGTGGACGAAATGAGCGAAAGATATATATATATATATATATATATATATATATATATATATGCTCATTTCAGTACATACTCCTTAGACTCTTGTCTAAGAACTATTTGTAAGTTCCTAGCCCAGTCCAGGAAGTTAGTCCCCGAAAGCTTCTCCTTCTCCAAGAGTGACCTAAGTGAGAGTGAGTTGTTGTTTGTTGCAGCCATTTAAATTGCTTAACTGAAATGGGATTATCTACATGGAAGAAATCATTGCTTGAGTTAGAAATAAAGGACTTTTAAGCCAATTCAAATTAATAATCCGATTTTAATTTGTTTGTTGGTGTTGTTAATTGGCTGACTTGACCAAGATCCACAACTTATCAATGAATGGCTGAACTAGGGCTCGCTAACCAACCATTGAGTCGTTTGGTAGGACAACCTATCCAATCCTTCCATGAAGGACTCTTGGTTTGATGGGCTTATTGACACTTTACCCATCTGTGCTTAGGGCCCGCTCTGAGCTAATGCTACCCATGTTGAGTCAAACCACCATTCACATGTTAACCATACCAAGTATCTTAACCCTCGACGGCCCACCGAATACTACAATATACCCAGCTAGGGCATGGCGCACATTGCAGCATCAATGGGAGGAAGAGGTGTGAATGTGGGAAGCACTTTTAAGCGACTCAATATTTTAATTTCCGGATTATAATTAAGTGATACGGCTTAGCATGCATAAACGCGGGTAATAATTTGGTGATCCATACATCCATATTATATGACAAATGCAATAGCATACTTAATTTAAAATAAATGAGATCCTATGGGCCATTAATTACAACCTAATGAAAAACTAGATATCCTATCTAATTCTTCATGGGCCGGACTGCAATCCTTCTTGGGCTCCCACCATGGGCTTGCTCCATTTGGGCCTTCCTCCATACTTGATGCAATTACAATAATTTTGTAAAATAAAATCTATTCTAAAATTACATCAAAATAAAAAAATGGCACGCAGGCCATATTTCCCAAAATTAAATTACAACCGATAATAATTTAGGGCCCATAGAACTCAACCTAGCATTTCAAACAAAGTACCTGTCGTGCACATACATACCAATATGATGCATGATCATGGCATTCCAAATTATAAATATAAATTTTAAGCCGAGTTACTTAGGGTGAAATCACCAATTTTAACAAATGTGACTAAGGCCCATAAAGGCCCAATGGATAACATCCATAAATGCAAAATTAACAATTTTGCTCCCACTTGAATTTGGGTTGTCACAAATTTAAAATTTAGCTCTCCCAATTTTAACGGTGTCACGGTTTATTGGGCCAATTTCACAAAGTCCATATTCAATTTAATATGCAAACAATTAAATTAAATATGCATGCCAACAAAATAAATAATTTAAACACAAATTAATTTAAAAAAATTTAATTTAATTTGCATTAGGGTCCGGGATAAAAATTACCCGCAAAATCCAAAACCGGACCCAAATCCCGCGCGCGGCAGCAGCCCACAATGGGCTGCTGCCTGCTGCCTGGCGGCAGCAGCTGCTGCAGGCAGCAACGCCTGCTGCGGCAAGCAGCAGCAGCTGCAATTTGGGATCCTGCGATTCCAAATTGCAGCAAAACAAATATATACTTCCTTTTTTTATTTTTTTATTTTTTTTTAATCATAAAAAAAATCCATCAAAATAAATAATTAATAAAACAATAATTTTTAAGATGGAAACCAATTGGGGAAAATAATCAAAAACCCCAATCCAAAAATTCTAGGGTTTATCAAAATCAAAACCAATTGAATAAAGACCCTAAAATAACAAACTTGAAACCCATTCTTTCTTCAAGAACGCTTTCAAGAACCAATTCCAATCAATATAATGGACAAAACCTAGGCTCTGATACCACTGTTGGGATTCGTCATTGGAAAAATAACGTGGCGCAGCAGAATATACACCGTTTAAACTTTCCTAGAATCCACCTATCGTGTCCAATTACCATTGATTAGAATAAAACCAAATTGAATCAAGAGAGATTAACTCACCGGATTCGTCTCTTCTAGAGACTGCTGCAGAATCGTTTCTTGAAACTGCGATCTCCAAAGTCCGGTGCACGACCAACTATTGAGCGGGAACCGGTGCTAGCCGAAGACGCGAAGGAATGGAGGTTTAATGCTGGGATTTTCGGGGAGTTTTGGGGCTGCTCTTAGTGGCTGAAATTTCCAGCAATTAATTTGAGTTGAATTAGGTTTTTATTCCTTAAGTGTGCCCTTTTATAGACACCTTGTCTAATTGGGTTCTAATTAGGTTAATTAAACCCAAGCCCACTAGGATTATAATTACATAAATAAACTTTAATTAAAAAGTATATACTATGTAATTTCATTCCATTTGGCTAAATTTAATTACCCCTAAATAAAATTAAATCACACTTAAGTTAATACAATTTATGTATTTAATTTTCCTACTTAGGAAAATTATTTAATTAATTGTTTACTTTATGTAATTCAATTAATTGATAAATTAATTAATTACATTATGTAAACTTATTAATTAAATTAAATTCAACCCAATGTTAATTAATTACCTTGATACTGAATGTCAACTAATTAATTAACGCATTCCTTCCAATGTACATTACATGTACAATTTCTATAAGTTCCAGCTCAGTTGATCTATGTGCACGATTCTATGGGTCTGTCTTTATGTTGGCAGTAGGCCCAAGGCCCACAGACTGTAAGTGGGTTCTAGCAAACCATTACAGCCCCCAATTAAGACAGAGATGCAACAGTCTTTAGAAGACACTCACTCGGTAGTAATCTCATACTGTCCTTTGCCTAACGATATCGATAGGAATAAACAAGAGGCATGGTGTCCGTCATCCTTTTCTGTTGTTTATTATATTTCTTGATCTTGAGTTGACTGATTAATCAAATAAGCAACCAACTTATTTGGGTATGGCCATACACTTATCAGTCCCACTCATCAAATGGCCAACGATATCATCTCGGTGTTACCTGAGTGGCAATTCCATCACTTTATCATCAATATCAACATGTTCACCGGTCCACCCAATCATACCCATATTTAGCATCCTTTTACAGACCTGTTAGGTATATGTCAAAGTGAACCGGATTCCATATCGATATTATAATGAAATCTGGTCTGAGGACAAAAGAGACCTACTCAAGAAAGACCTATGACGTGACAACCATGTGGCTTTCTTGTGCGGATCGATCCAGTCTCATGTCAACGACATGTACCTATATTCATGACTGACTATACAAGTACTATGGCTAGTTAAGAACTACCATACAGTCATCGAATATACAAGTCTGTGGTTCTATTTGTTCCCACGATTAGAACAGACCTGGGATAGGTTTTATGATTATCAATCAATGGATACTCTACTCATATTATAGCACAAGATATAAATGAAATAGATTAATTGCCTTTATTAATGTGACACAAATAATGTATTTATAGAATGAGTCTTAATGTATAATACAAAATACAAGAATCCAATGCCCTAAGAACTAGGGTACACCAACAGTTGGGAGGGCAACTTTCCTTTGTTTTCAAGTTTGTTGAAAGAGAAGATTAATTGGTTAATTTGGTCTTCCATTTTACTCATCTTATCAACACTCTTTTGCTGAGATTCCACCAATTGTGCCATCATGCCTTTCAAAGAGTTAATTTCTTCTCCATAATTCATTTGTAGGGGCTGTGGCTGCTGTTGTTGGTTATTGCCATATTTGAAATTCGGATGATCCCTCCACCCTGGGTTGTATGAATTGGAGAACGGATCATATTTCCTTCGGTATTGGGTGTTGAAGTCTCCCATGCTGGATTCCTCTTGCAATGTTGGACATGCATCAGTGGAATGTCCTTGAAAACAACAAATACCACAAACTTGGGCTTGTTCCCCTTGGTTAGAAGCACCTGCACTTCCAATAATACTCTTTTCCAGTAGTTTATTAAGCCTATCCAGTTTAGATTCAAGATCAGAAGACCTTACCTCATGAACACCTCGTGTAGGAGTGTCAGAACGGCTGTTGAACTGCTGTGAATTTACAGCCATGGTAGAAATTAGGTCTCGAGCAGCTTGAGGTGTCTTGCTAACCAAAGCACCACCACTTGCAGCATCAATGACTCTCCTTCACGTGGTAGCAGCCCCTCATAAAAATATTGTATCAACAGCTGATCCGTTATACCGTGTTGAGGGCAACTAGCGCATAGTCTCTTGAATCTTTCCTAATATTCATACAAGGACTCAGAGTCCTTTTGTCTGATGCTCCAAATTTCCCCTTCTCAAGTTTGCGGCTCTAGATGCAGGAAAGATCGCTCCAAAAACAGCCTTGCCATTTCGGTCCAAGTGTTAACAGTTCCAGAGGGAAGGTAGTATAGCCATTCTTTTGCAATGGCTTCCAATGAGAATGGAAATGCATGCAACTTGATTTGCTCTTTAGTAACTCCACATGGTCTGAACCCAAAACAAGCCACATGAAACTCTTTTAAGTGCCGATTTGGGTCTTCCGCTTGTAAGCCATGGAATTTCGGTAGAAGCTGAATCAATGCAGGTTTCAGCTCAAATCCATCCTCCACATTTTGATATTGTATACACAGCAGCTGTTGGTTGACAGGAGGGGTGAGCATGTCTCGTAGAGTTTCTAGAGGTGGATTGGCCATTTCAGTTTCAGAGTCTGAGTCTTTTTCAATGGTAGGAAGAGTTTCAGTACTATCAGAGGCGTCTTCTGCAGCCTCAAGGACTTGTCTCCTGCGCAACTTTGCTTCCTTTCTTAGCCGCTTTGCAGTTTTTTTGATTTCTGGGTCGAACAGGAGCCCACCTACAGAAGAAGAACGCTTCATACACACTCAAAAAAGGAATTAGAAATAGCAAATAAATAAACCTTATACACAAATCCCCGGCAACGGCGCCAAAATTTGATAGGTTGTCAACCCGTCAAAGTTTAATTTAATATCTCCGGTTCCTTATACTGGGTAGTATAGCAAGAACGGGGTCGAACCACAGGGATTAATACAGGTATATTTATTTGCAAAAAGAAAGAAAATTGATTGGATTGAAATAAAAATAAATGAGGTGATTTGAGAAATTGCAGAATGTAAATTATAAATCAATAGGATGAGCAACTAGCTGAGATACTTTTCAGTTTAATTCTGTAATTCAATCACAGACACCAAAGATCCAATTCAATTATCCAAATAGATAGAGTTATAGTTAAAGGTGAAACGCACTCAATAACCAATCTTTTCTTAATTTATCGATAGTTCCGGGAAACGCCCGAATAAACTACTTCCCTAGCCAATAGATAATCTCCAAGAAACTTCTTAATAAGAATTAACCTATGGCAGCATTAAACACAAAAAAGACCTCTATCTTAGTTAATGAAATCGGAAACGCCGTAAATCATAAAAACTAAACTATTCAATTCCGTTAACTTTACACGAAGCTAACTTGCCACTTTGATAGAACAACAATCACGGATATATTATTCTATTCGGCGATATGCAATACAATCAATCAATTAACTGCCAAATCAATTTGATTAAATCCACAGTAATATAACAAATTATAATCGCAGGAATTGAATAAATATTCGGATAAAAGAACACGGTTAAAACACAAGTCTCATGAATCTGATGGAATTAAACTTCAAAGTACCTCAACTAGAAGAGAGTTTAGCTACTCATAACTAAACAAATTCTACCAAAAATCTTAAGGAAAAAAGTGCAGCCTTGTCCTCTTGAGAGTCTCCCAAAACGTTTTAGAAGAAGTAAAAACAAAAACCGTCCCCAAAACCTTCTCCTCTTCTTTCTTTTATAAGCTCTCTTTCTCTTAACCTAATTAGGAGTCTCTCATTAACCTCCTTAATTACAAGGCCTGCTGGAAATTTAGAGTGTATGGTATTGGGCCCCTTAAAGAGAAATCTAGCCCAAAAAAGAAGAAAAAGTCAACAAGGGAGGTTTGACCCGCAGGACCCAAACAAGCTACAGAAAACCTCAGTTAACTTCCTTGATACAGCTCCGATTGGCGTGATTCAAGGTGCTATGGAAAGCTAACGGACAGACACACAATCTTGAAGAACAAATCTTGAGCTAAAACAGCCTCAAACTCTGTTGAAAATCCAGTTGAAGTTCAAGCTCCAACAAATCCTCTTCTAGCAGCTTTCCTAAAAAGCCAAAATCTACTTCCAAGCACCTAAAAGAGGTAAATAACAATAAATAAGAATAAATAAAATAGAACAAACAAACTAAATAAGAAAAAAATAAAACTAATACTAAAACGCAAAAATAACTAAGAAAATAAGTTAAAACGGACCCAAATAAGCCTATGTGAATATGAGTTATCAATCATTCAGTTTGATGCAATTAGGAAGATTCAAAACAAACTTTTCCACATTGCTTTTTTCCAATAAATTTGGAAGAACTTCCAGTGATGTGCAATTTTCCATATCTAGTTCCTCGATACTTGATGGAAGATCCGGCAATGACGTGAGCATCTTACAATTGGCAATTGTAAGATCTTTGAGCCGTGAAAGTTTGTTGAGACTTGATGGTATGCTTTTGAAATTATTTCCACTTAAATTCAAAATTTCTACCATTGGAATTTTTCCTGACAGATCACTGGGAATTGCCTCGTCTAGAAGATTGCAGTTGCTAAGATCCAACTCTCTCAAATTGGAACATGCAGTCAAAGAATGCAACAGCGAAGCCAGAGGATATCGATTTTGATTTTTTCGAGGCGTTAACAGCCAAAGAAGAAGAGAACTGAGTGATTGCTTTGTACCGATTCTAGCCAAATGAAGCTCCACCAAAGATTTAAGATCCACCGACTTGTGAGGCAGTTTGGAGAGCTTTGTGCATCCATCCAAATTAAGAATTTTAAGAGACTTCAATTCCCATAAGCCACTTGGAAGAGACACTAGGCTTCCGCATAGCCTCAGGTTCAAAGAAACAAGCTTTTGTAAAACTCCAATGGATCGATGAACTTCATCTAATCTTATACAACCTTCAAAATTCAACTTCTCAAGATTTGACATCTCTGTGAAGTCCGGTGTCTTGATCAAATTCTCTGAGTAACTTAGATCAATAACCTTCGGTCACTTCAATCTTGGCTTCTAATTCAAAAGAAAAAAAAAATCATCTCCAAAAGTTACATGACGAAACTCATAAACAAGATTCACACAACAAATATTAAAATCTGAAACTAATATTCATAATCTTCCGGTACTTCACCGGCTGTTACAACACAGACCAAGAAAGATCATTTTATTTATATATTCACATAATTTATGCAATTATGATATAGAGAAATGACCATATAAGAAGATGACTGTACCTTTATGTTCTCCCATAGATATTCAATGCAACTACGCTGCAAGTGGAGCTTAACAAGTTTATTTGGCAGGAAAGCTGGAGGAAAATATTTGAATGGACATCCATACCAATTCAGATACACCGATTCATTAGAAAGATACATAATGTCGTGTGAGAATTGTAAATTTTGAAGTATTAGCAATCTTAGCTTCTTCATCTGTGGGAAGGCTTTGGCACTCAAGTTTTCATCTTGTTGATCCACTGGCTCATACTCATTCAGGACAATGCCTTCCGTTCGTTCTGTTCCCTAAAATAACAATTAACAAAAAATTAGTGGAAAATAATCACAAAAATAGTTTTAGAATAACCAATTACATAAATTTACGTCACTGTGTTACTTACAGTATCATTCATGATGACATGAAGAAAATCATCTTGAAGCCATATCCTGCAACGTTGCCAGGCTCATTAGGTGATTCCTTGAGAACAATTTGTCGACCCATTTCTTGAAGCAAATCATGCATTTTCAAAACTCCATCTGAAACTGTTATGAGAGATTTTTCCTTGAGTTCTGTCATTCCAAATTCTGGGAACATTCTGCGACTATTCAATATATTTATTACATAATCCTCCTTATGTCCATTGAAAAAACATGCAATATCTAGGAAAATTTTCTTCTGTATCCCCTCCAATCCATCAAAACTTATTTGAAGCTTACTGAGAATTTCTTCATTAGGAACTTCCTTCAACCTATCCAACATGCTCTTCCACTCTCTTATTATAGATGTGATATATAAAGAGGAACCCAAGACTATGAGTGCTAATGGAAGGCAACCGGCATACTTCACAAATTCACGACATAGCTCCACATATTCTTCTTCCCTGGAACTATTCTGGATGGCTCTCGAACGAAAGAGTTGAAGGGCTTCATCATCATTTAACTCCTTAACCCTGTATATTTCATCCACTTTTTGTTGGATCAACAAGCTTTCATCCCTAGTCGTGACGATGATTCGACTCCCTGGACCAAACAATGTTTCACCTCTTCTGCCAATCAAAATGTCTATCTGATCTAACTTACTAACATCATCAAGTATGACCAAAACCTTCTTACGACTTAGCCTATGTCTTATCTGGTCCGCTCCACTATGCCGATCATATACATCAATATTACTTTCCCTGAAGTTGATTTTGTAAATAAACTAAACCATACTTTTCTGAGGTTTCTCTAACATCTTCAAGAAAGCAACGACCTTCAAACTTATCAGAAAGTTCCTTGTAAACAACACTAGCAATTGTTGTTTTGCCGATGCCGCCCATGCCACAGATTCCTATAATTTTAACTTTGTCCGACTGCCCTAAGTCCAAATACCAAAACATGTCCTCCAAACGTGATTCCATGCCAACAAAATCCTTAGTGTGCTCATACCTCGCGAATTATGTGCCTGACGATTGTTGGGATTTGTCACCGGAAATCACCCGATAAAAGCGGAAGAACGCGGTGATTTCCTCAAATCCAGTCCCAGGAGCAATTGAAGTGGAAATTGAAAAACATAAAATTAAATAGAAAGAGATTAAAATTTCATACCAGAAAATTCTCTTTCAGAGACGGATGATGACTGCAGAACTCAATTTAGAATTCCTCCACTCTCACGTACACGAACGCTTGGCGAATGCAACCCGTGCTAGCGTTGGAAAAACTGAACAAAGGAGAGGAGAGGCTATAGAAATTTCGACTAGGAGCTAATGGCATAGAGGTGGCTGAAATTTTCTAACCCTAGGTATTTATACCTAGGGTTGGCCGAATTCTTTAGGGAATTCTGGCCCATCTTGGCTCCTCTCTATTCTGTGCGGGCTTTCTTGTTTTAATTTAGGCCCAGTCTAATTTTAATTGTTCTTGTTTAAATTAATTTCAAGCCTAATTTTAATATACACATGTATTTAATATATTACTCCAAGTAACATATTATTTACATCTAAATTAAAATTAGTTTGACATTGAATTTAATCCATCAAATTAAAATTAACTCTACACAAAATAAAATCATATGTAAACCCATACATATGAATATTTCCACCTAGGAAATAATTTCATAATTAATCCAATTAATTATGGAGAGCCAATAGAATATATTAATTTTATTATTATGACCAATCCAATTGATCTTTATAATATAATTAATATATACACACTTCTCCCTCCATTGTGTATACTCCAAGTATACATGTTATTCCTTAAGTCTGCATTCTATCGTTCTATGTGTACGATCCTATGGGCCCATCTTTATGTTGGCAGTGGGCCTTTGGCCCGCAGACTGCAGTTAGGCTCTAGCAAGCCACTGCAGCCCCCAATTAAGATGGAGATGGCAGTCTAACTGATATCATAACCCTGTAGTTAAACTTGTACATCCCATGTCATTGATATCGGTGTCCAACACAGAGGCATGGATTGATCACCCTCTTTCGTGTCCGGACATTAACTTGATCCCGAATGTACTGATTCTCACAAACAAGTTCCAACTTGTTTGGGTGTGGCCACACTCTTATCAGTCACATTCATCAAGTGGCCAGTGATATCTTCTCAGTTGGTTACTGAGTGACAAATCCCTTCTGCATATCCATAGTATTACCATGTTCAGTGACATACCCGAAAGCACCCATACTTGGCACCCTATTACAGGCCCTTTAGGCGTACCCCTAAGTATGCGACTTCACATGTAACACCATCATATGGTCAGGTCAAAGGATCCATACAAGTACTACACGAGAATCCATTGTGATACCATACCATGTGGATTACTCGTTTAGTGGATCTATCCAGTACCATGCTCCCAGGCATGTACCCATTAACTTGGTTGACATTCCATGTCCAATGACCGGTAAGACACCGCCATACAACCAGGTTAATGATAGTCTGTTGTTCCATTCATTCCCATGACTGGAATAGACTACGGATCTATTTATGGTCATATCGTTAACCCTATCCATGGTCTTACTGCTAAGTGCATGACACTAGTCGTCATGGATATAGATATGTCCATTGGATACTTCATTTACTATACTGCACAAGATAAATATAACAAATGAATTGATGCCTTTATTAATGACACAAATGAGTACAACACATAAATCCAATAAATGTATAGTACAAATACAAGGACCAATGCCTCGGGACTAGGGCATTTCCAACAACGATTTCTTCAATAAAATCTGATTCATCCCTGCAGAGTTACAAGCAAAACATATATAATTAAATGAAAAATTCAAATGAACAACTCTTTCTTAATTATCATGTCTTCTAACCATTACTTTGAACATAAAACTGCTTCGTGTTTCCTTTAATCTCTTAACTTTGTTTTTTCTTTCAAGTCCTTTTTTCCAATGAAAATCTAAAAGACCATAAAAAATAAAAAATAAAAAAACCATAGCAAATTCCAATGTATCATAATTTCTCTAAATACACAATGAAGTACTGGAGTTGCACCAAAATTCAAGTTGTGGAAAATTAATGGAGATAATTAAATGAAGAAAGAAGAAACTTTCAACCTACTTGTTTTTTAACTTCCATCCGAAGAGATAAGCGATTTATTTGGCTGCAATCCTCCATTGTTGAACCTTATTGTCATCGATTTTGCCTTTATACTCTTCGAAAGCTTTCCCAAAATCGCCTTTCTGGTTCCTCACATCGGGTGGAGTCACATCATAGGAAATTGGAAAAACGGTTTGCCTCCCACCGGCTTCCTTGCGTTAGAAATTTGAAAGAGTTCCTCCAACCACCATGTCGAAGAAGCATAATTCTTGGAGAAAATGATGAGTAAAATTCCGGACTGATCAATGGCGAGAGGAAGTTCGAGAGGAAGGGGTTCTCCTTTAGTAAGCTCTCTATCATCCTTGAAGGTGATGATACCTTTTCGGCAGATTAAAGAAACATTTACGGCACTATTGCAAAATATTTCCCAATATACAGTGAATCTGGAACAATTTATGGTTTTGTGGTGTTTTCGAATGAGTCCGCTTATGCCATTAGCAGACGCCATCAATTTAAGTCAAAATGCCAGCCATGAGGAGTCTGCTAGTCTAATTTATGGACTTAACAATGTCCAATTTTTTTAAAAGCGGATAAAAGGTCCACGTACTTTAATAGCAGACAATGGACAGAGAATCTTTACCCACAAGTCCGGCAATAAAATAGCGGACTCAATAAAGGTCCACTAATAATAAAAGCGGATGCATTATAAAAAATAAAAATTAGATACATGCACTTATCTTGTCAACCAAGCGATGGAATAAACTAGGTGATAGCTGCTTTTTCAGTAGTAAATAATACAAAATATTATTTTATTTATTATTTCGTTTATTTATTTTATTAGTTAATTTCTTTTTCTATTCTATATATATTCTATATAATTTGGAATATTATTATAGAATTTAGTAATTTAGTATTTTTTTTGTATTAATGTTCTTATAATTAATATTTATATTATGTTCTATATTATTATTAATAATAACGTTAATAATTTAAATTATTAATATAAATATATAATTAAAATAAATATAATGAAATATTAATTATTTAATTAAAATTGAATAGAATTATGAAAAAAATTCAATAATAAATATTAAATATATAATTAAATATATGAAAAAGATATAAATTCAATAAAAAAAGAGGGCCAAAGTATGGACCAAAAATAAGTGCAATTGTCGACACAAAAACAAGGTCTAATTTCACTGTATGCGGACCAAAAGAGTCCAATTTTAAAAGTAGCGGACTTTGTTACATTAGTCCGATTTTAATATTTACGGACTAAGTGTCTGCTTGTTCTCAAAATGGACTCCTATTGGACTTAGTTTGCTTCACTTTTTTTGACTGGCGGACTAAGTGAAAGTAAATTTTGGAAAACAAAACAGGTGTCCGCTGACGATACAGGCGGACTCATTGTTCCAGATAAAATTTTCTTTCTGGCAGAGCTCTTTATAGAGATGGGAAGTAAAACTATTTGGAGTATCTTTGCCTCTGAAACTAAGAAACACATCATATTTCCACCCTTCTCTACCAGAAGAAGAAGAAGAAGAAGCCATTAAAATTATTTAGTTGATTCTCCATTGACGTAAAGCTTAAGAGCATGCTTATTTATGAACCTACTAGGCCTCATTTGATAGAGTAGCCCACTTGTATTATGTTTTAATTGTATATTTGTTAATTGTAAAGCCCATTATGTAATTACCCAATTGTATTTACATACCTATATATATTAAAATCTTAACTCTCAATACAATTGATTGAGAGCCCCAAACCCTAAGTTCTCTCTAACCTAAACTCTCACATGGTATCAGAGCCCTAAGGGCCTCATAGCCGACCAGCCGTTCTCTGCCCCTTGCTCGCCGGAACCGCCACTGCTGATTCTCCTCTTGCCGCCGCCCACTTTCACGTCCTTTGTTGGTTCTTCTCTCAGCCGTTGCTGCCCTCTACTTTTCTGCAGATTTTTCTCCTTTCTTTTGCCTAATTATGTCTACCGAATCAGCTCTCATAGATCCAACCCACTCTTCGATTTCTTCCTCCTCTATGGCGGGCGTTACGCCGTCCTTCTCTCATCAATTACCTCTGCAATTGGACTCCGATAATTATGTGTTATGGAAGACTCTTATTTTACCAATGCTTGCCGGATGTGATCTTGTGACTCATGTTGATGGAACGGCTCCAATTCCAGCCGAACGCTTGGCCGATGGCAGCCCCAATCCCCCTTATCTCCTCTGGTATCGTCGAGATCAGCAGGTATTAATCTGGTTACTCAATTCAATTGCTCCATCTATTCTTCCTCAAGTCTTTGGTGTGAAAACGGCTCGTGAAGCCTGGCTTAAACTTGAATGTGCTTATGCCTCCGGGTCTAGGGCCCAAATTAGAGAATTGAAACAACAATTGCATGCTTTAGTGAAGGGAAATACCGAGTCTATAACTGATTTTATGCAGCGGGCTAAGTTAATTGCGGATAGACTAATTTCATTGTAATGCTCGGTTTCGGATG
This sequence comes from Euphorbia tirucalli, assembly GCA_039660915.1. Classification (NCBI taxonomy): domain Eukaryota; kingdom Viridiplantae; phylum Streptophyta; class Magnoliopsida; order Malpighiales; family Euphorbiaceae; genus Euphorbia; species Euphorbia tirucalli. The sequence continues at coordinate 947,425 of CM077640.1, forward strand.
AGGATTTAGTTGATGCTGTCTTGGATGGTCTTAGGGGCCCATTCCGTGATTTTTGTAGAAGTTTGGGGTATAAGTTAGTCACCTTTGATGATTTATATGGGTTGTTTGATACGTGCCGAGCACACCAAAAATAAATTCCTACTCTCGAAAACAAAAGTTTGTAGAACAAATGGAGCAGGGTCAAATCCACAGGGATTGGCCGATTATTTCTTCTAAAATTAAACAAGAAAAGTAAAGGGGGTTGTTTTAGAATTGCAATTAAAATATAAAAATAGCAGAAATTAAATAATTGGGTAAAATCTATATGAGGCGAATTCCAGCTAGAAGGTGAATTCGAGTCTTGAGTCAAGTCAACCGATCATCGATCAAAAACAAAAGATAACTTCAATGCATTCAAATAAATTAGCTATAGCTATCATAAAGCATGAATCACCTAGTCTCTTCTTACGGAATAGATAACTAAGAGAAGCTCGTTAATTATCCCTAATTAATCGAACAGTTCCGAACAAGCTTCGGAATTTAATTCAATCAAAAGCATTAACACACGAAAGAGACACTAATTCTACTCAACAATCACACAAGCGGGATTATTTAAAGCATATCAATTTCATCCATAACACAAATTAAAAACTTGTCCATAATTAATCATGTTATTCGCCACTTAGGTTAAGTGAATTAAACGATTACGTATTCAATCACCTAACTAGCAAATCAATCACAAGTAAACAATTAAATCAAGAATTCAATTAAATCATGCAAAAGTAATAAGAACAGAATGAAATCAATTACTTGAATTAAAGAAGAAAATAAGAACAATTGATCTCACAGTTGACGTTACAAGACTGAACTTTCCTTTTAGCTAGAAATTAGGGTTTTAGTTCTTCATGGAGGAAGAACACGTTGAGAAGAGAAAGAAAAGAGGCTGCCAAAAAATTCCAAGAGAAGAAGAAGATGAAGAAGAGAAAATTAAAATGACCTAACTCTTTTATACCTAATCCACTAAGGAAAGAATTCTAAAAAGGAAATAACTCTAATTAAGATTTTTTGTAGGAAAATCTAATTAGAGTTATTAAAAATAAAATATCTCTAATAGCCTATCACAAAAAGGCTGAAATAAAATAAAATAAGACTAAATTAGAAGTCTTCAAATTCCATAAAAAATCTTCAAAATTCGCAGGTCCCCTTAAGCCATGGTCTTGGCTTATGCAAAACAGCTTCCTAAGCTCAATTTCAGCATCAACAGCACTCCATAAAGCCATGCCCATGGGTTATGACTTCAAACTCCATCCTTAAAGCACTCCAAGCTTCCAAAATCGGCTCTTTAAGCTCATTTCCAACTTCAGAGTCCTTAGCACAAGTAATTACACAAAATAGAGTAAATCCGCCTAAGTTAACTAAAAATACATCAATTAAAGCCTATAAACAAAGACGGATTACGTGCATAAAATGCACTTATCACTGTTGTTGACGGAGGAACGTCATCTTAAACGAGACAAAGCTGTTTCTGACGATATTAATGCTCTTACGGCTCACTTTACAGCAAAGCATTCCCCTTCAGGTTCTAGAGGGAGAGGTCGGGGTCGGTCTCAAGGGCAACCATCCGGGTTTGGCTATGGCCGACGTCAGCAGCCAAGTTTCAGCCCCTCTCAGACTGTCGGCCTCCTTGGTTCACGCCCACAGCAGGGCAATTTTTCTCAATCAGCCCTAGTCGATGTCACCTCCATTACTTGTCATAATTGTCGGGGTTTGGGCCATTATGCTGGCCAATGTCCATCCCCAAGGTTAAACACTCAAAGGAATCAGCCACCTACCTTTCCTACCTCTAACCACACCACCATTCAACCGTCGGCCTCCTCTTGGATCAGGGATAGTGGTGCCACTCATCATCTTACTTCGGATTTGGGACACTTGAACTTACACTCTGAATACTCCGGTCCTGAAGAAGTTCACCTTGGTAATGGTTCTTCCCTCTCTATTAAACATGTTGGTTCTTCCTTACTTCCTGTTAATTCCTTTAATGCACTTAAATTGTCTAATGTTTTACATGTTCTTGCCTCTAATTCTAATTTAATTTCTGTAGTGCATTGACTCGGGCTAACGATGTTTCTGTTGAGTTTTTTGACAAATTTTTTGTTGTGAAGGACCTGAATTCCAAACAGGTGATACTTCGAGGCCCGAATAAGAATGGGTTATATGCTATGCCCTTGGTGCCGCCTTCTTCCATCCAGTGTCATCTCACCTCCTTGTCCACCTGGCATGAGAGGCTTGGTCATCCTTCTTCACAAGTTGTCAGTCGAATTTTACGCAATAATGATATTTCTTTTTCTAATAAATCTGACCGTCACATTCAGTAAGAGTCATAAGTTACCTTTTGCACTTTCTGAGTCTGTTGTTGATGGACCCTTGGATTTAATTTGTTCTGATGTTTTGGGCCCTGCCCCTGTTAAATCACATGATGGATTTTCTTATTATTTGTTGTTCTATGATGCGTATAGCAAATATTGTTGGATTTATTTTCTGCAATACAAATCTGAAGTGCTGAATTCTTTTATTAAATTTCGTTCTGTTGTGGAGAAATATTTTGGGCGTCCCATTAAAATATTTCAATCTGATGGAGGGGGAGAATTTGTTTCTATGAAACATTATTTGTCACAAAATAGAATCCAACATCGGTTGTCCTGCCCGTATACCCCAGAACAAAACGGGGCAGTGGAGCGGAAACATCGTCATGTCACTGAAACTGGTCTTGCTTTGTTAAATCGTGCTAATTTACCTCTTTCTTTTTGGTCCAAGGCCTTTGATACAGCTGTTTATCTCATTAATCGCATGCCTTCTCCTGCTATTCGTCATGATTCACCTTACTTTTGCTTGTTTGGTACACATCCTGATTATTTATCTCTATGTGTCTTTGGTTGTCTATGCTATCCTTGGTTGCGTCCTTATGCGTCTCACAAATTAAATTTCAGGTCTCAGAAATGTATTTTTTTGGGCTATAGTAAAATTCATAAGGGCTATCGTTGTTTTGATCCTGTTTCTGGTAAATTCTTTGTCTCACGTCATGTTGTTTTCAATGAACAGGTGTTCTCTTATCCGGAGCTTTGCCACTCATCTATCTCTGATCCAAGTGTGGTGCCCACATCCTCCTCATCTGTTCAGATATCCACACCAAACCCGCCACCCTTACAACCCGCTACCTCACCAGACCCATCCCCTCCACCATCCCCCACCAACCCGCCACCGTCCACCACGTCCCCACCGCTGCCCACCTCCACCCCACCGAACCAGCTGCCGAACCCGCCAACCTCTCCTCCGTCCTCTCTTGCTCCTACCTCCTCTGCTGGTATTCCTTTGGTTGTTGACCTACGGCATTATGACTCTTCTCATTCATCTACTGCTGCTGTTCCCAACAGCAATCATCCGGCTTCACATGCAGCCCCTTCACAGCGTATGGTTACATGCCAAATGTCTGGCAAATTACCACCGTGATTGTTCTTATCCTCTGCTCTACCTCCGGATCCCACTTGCTACAGTGAAGCAGTCAAAAGTCTTCATTGGCGGCAGGCTATGGCTGACGAATTTTCTGCCCTTATCTCCAATGGTACATGGGAACTTGTACCTCCTTCCAAGGCCCAGAATGTAATTGGTTGTAAATGGGTTTTTAAGACCAAATTGAAGGCGGATGGTTCAATTGAGCGCCACAAGGCGCGCCTGGTTGCAAAGGGTTTTCACCAACGTCCGGGAATGGATTTTCAGGACACCTTTAGTCCAGTAGTTAAGCCTACCACTATTCAGTTGCTCTTATCTCTTGTTGTTTCCCATGATTGGTTTGTTACACATCTGGATGTCTCCAATGCATTCTTGCATGGTGAGTTGGATGAGCCGGTTTACATGACTCAACCTGTTGGTTTCATTGATCGGAGGTACCCCTCACATGTTTTCTGTCTTAGGAATTCTTTATATGGCTTAAAGCAAGCTCCTCGTATGTGGCATAGGCGGCTTACCCAGGCTCTTCTTGCATTTGGTTTTCAGTGCTCTCGGGCTGATGTTTCTCTATATTTCCTACAGCGAGGTTCTATTTCTTTATTCTGTCTCATCTATGTGGATGATTTATTGATTTTGGGCAATGACTCCTCCCTTGCTGCCTCTCTCATCAGCAACCTGCAGTCTCACTTTGCTATTAAGAACTTGGGTCCTGTGAAATTTATTCTTGGAATTGAGATTGTTCGTCAACCGGATTGTATGTATTTATTGCAGAGGAAATATATTCTTGATCTCCTTGCCCGGGCCAAGATGCTTGACTCTAAACCTGTGGGTACTCCAGCGAGTTCAGTTGATAAATTATCTGCTCAGGGTGGTTCTGCTGTGGATGATGTATCTCTTTATCGCAGTCTTGTTGGAGGGTTACAGTACCTTACCTTTACCCGTCCGGACATTGCCTTTGCTGTTCACAAGGTTGCTCAGTTCATGCAGAATCCTACTTCTCTTCACTGGCAGGCGCTTAAGCGCATTCTTAGGTACCTAAAGGCCACGGCCTCCTTTGGTCTGCGGTTTCGGCCTCAGAAGTCTCTTACTCTTCATGCTTTCTCAGATTCGGATTTGGGGGGAGACATTGATGATAGGCGTTCTACATCTGGATTTGGTGTTTTTCATGGTAATAATTTGATTTCTTGGGCTTCCCGCAAACAACGCACTGTGTCTCGCTCATCTACTGAGGCTGAATATAGGGCCCTCGCTACCACCACTTCTGAGCTTTCCTGGCTTGAAATGCTTTTACTTGAGATTGGCTTTCCTTTGCGGGAGGCTCCCACTTTGTGGTGTGACAACCTTAGTGCCACTTATCTCACTGCCAATCCAATCTTTCATACTAGAACTAAGCACTTTGAGTTAGACTTTCATTTTGTTCGGGAACGCGTTGCTGCCAAGCACCTCACGGTTCTGTATATCTCCACGGATGATCAAGCTGCCGATATTCTCACCAAGCCGTTACCTAGGGCTCGGTTTCAGTTACTTCGGGACAAGTTGGCTGTGGTTTCTACCCCAGCTCAACTTGAGGGGGAGTGATAGAGTAGCCCACTTGTATTATGTTTTAATTGTATATTTGTTAATTGTAAAGCCCATTATGTAATTACCCAATTGTATTTACATACCTATATGTATTAAAATCTTAACTCTCAATACAATTGATTGAGAGCCCCAAACCCTAAGTTCTATCTAACCTAAACTCTCACATCATTTAGTTAAGACTGACACCAAATTCTTGAATGTAACTATTTAATCAAGTGATTCATTTATGTTAATTCGATTGCTGAAGATAAAAGATATTTCTACTACCAGATTATGAAAATTGGCGTTGATGATATGAGTGCCTATTTGCTTTTCTCAGTTTCTCTCTTCTATTTGCATTCTTAGTCTGGTTCTTTTCCCCTCCAAACAACTTTCCTCTATTTGGCAGCATTGGATCAATTCTAGGATGCAGAGCAGAGATCTTACAACTTGATGTCACGGATGTGAAGATGGACTGTTTCCTCGCGGGATGAGTTGGTTTGCACATTAAGGGTTTCTACTGCTGGATTGGCCTCTTCCATGTTCCATTTGCAAATTTTGACTTAGGTTTCAGCATGTTTTTGTGATTGATTAGGGCATTATGTTTATCCAAGATCCCAAAACCATATAACCATGATCTCCTTCAACAAGGCAATTGACTTACGGTGGGTATTATTTACTGTATTTGAGGCCAAGTTGTTGATGCTCTGCCATATTCTTTATGTTAAAAAGCAGTGAATGGATGAGCTTATCTTGTATTTTCTTCTTTCATTTAAATAAATTTTTTCTCATTTGCACTTTTGGTAGTCATAGCTATAAATGACTTTGGGAGCTAAAATACTGTTATAAATTGTATATTTTTGTCCTCCCTGTTTAATTACTTCTTTTCCCCTTATATTGGTGTCTGTCTGAAAGTGGTTGGGGAGCTGAACATGTGAGATTAACTAGTAGTAATACTGACAATCAAATCCTTTCTAGTTCCATAAACTTAATTAATACAACAATACTGATGCTAAGGATGCAGTGAAAAATTATAACAGTTGTTTTAATGCTACCATATGAAATGGTGTACAAGAAGGTAGTGGCTTTAGCTTCAACAATTGCTGAGAAACTTGTTGCATGGTTGGGCGAGAAAATGGACTGGTCTTAAGGCAAGCAAAAGCTAACCTTGCCGTGTTGATCACTTCCTCTGCCAGTTGATCTTTCGGTGGTGGAATTCGTTGGTCAATGAAATCCTTGAATAGAATTTGATGGGCTGCTAGTGATGACATGGACGAAATGAGATCTCCTGGATGCCTTCCCATTATCACTTCCCATGTTACTACTCCAAAGCTGTAGACATCGCACTTCTCATTAGCTTCCATGGCGTAGGCAAGTTCTACTACGAAAAATGATCACAAAGATCATATTATTCAACATATAATTACAAAGATTTCTATTAATATTATGGTACAAATAATAGAATAATTATACCTGGAGCTGAGTAACCAAATGTGCCTGCAAATGTAGTCCATTTGGATGAGTTAGGCTTCGAAATTCTCGCTGTGCCAAAGTCTGAAATGTGAGGCATACATTCTCCATCCAATAAAACATTGTTGCTTGTTATGTCACGAGGAATCAGGGGAGGAATGCACTCATTGTGCAAATAACACAGAGCATTTGCCACACCCTTAATGATATTAACTCTCTTAATCCAGCCTAGTTCAGTAGCTGTTGCTTTATTTCTCAGCATTTTCGCCAAGCTTCCTCTTTCGAAGAACTCGTACAGCAAAAATGAGTGACTCAAGTGCAAGCAGTAGCCATAAAACCTCACAATATTTCGGTGTCGCACTTGTGTCAATGCATTAATCTCATTAGTGAAAGCTTTAAGATTGGTGGTTCCGCCATCTTCAGATTGGTGAAGTTTCTTTACAGCTACAACTTGACCAGTTTGCAGCTCAGCTTTATAGACACTTGCACTTCCTCCCACTCCTATGCAATACTTGGCATTGAATCCTTCAGTTGCCTCAATGATGCTTTCATATACCCTCTTCCCATCAAAGCCAATGATTGTCATGAAATTTTCATTGACTGCTATTTTCTTATCTGTATTCTTCACCTTTTTGCAGTAAAAAGTATATAGGCATGGTATGATAAGAAGCAGAGCTACAGTACTGCAAATTGGAGTCATGAGTAAGAGCACTTTTCTCTTACTATATTTCTTCTTAGATGTCTTTTTACAAGCCTTCAAACTGGCATTGTTGCCACATATACCTTTATTGTTTTCTAACCTTTCTATTGATGCGTTGTTGAAAGCTGGATTTTTGGGGAGAGGACCTTCCAATTGATTGTTGGATATATCGACAGATGTCAAGCTAACCATCTCACTGAAGCTGGACGGGATAGAGCCAGACAGCTTATTGCAGGAGATGTTTAACATTTCTAAGCTGCGTAGAAACCCGAGCTTGTATGGCAATTCTCCATTGAGCATATTGTGGCTCAAGTCAAGACTTTGAAGAGTTCTCAAATTGCCAACCTGAAAGGGAATGCTGTTACTTAGTGTATTCCTGCTCAAATTCAGAAACAGTAACCTTGTGCATTTCTCTATCTGTTTAGGGATAGCCCCGCTTAGATGATTTGCGGCTAGGTTAAGCTCCTCTATATTAGTTAGCTTTCCATTTTCTTCAGGAATATTTCCTGACAGCCTGTTATTACTCAAACTGAGAGTCCATAATGGCATATTCCCAATTTCTGGTGGTATCACCCCTACTAGTTCGTTGAAGGAGAGGTCAAGCTGCTGCAATCGAGCTGCATTTGCAATCCCGGGTGGTATCCTGCCCGAAATTTTATTATCCGAAACTTTCAGGAGAGTTAGATTTTGGCAGTGCTCCCAATTTGGTGATAACTCACCATACAATTTATTGTAACTCAAATCGATATATTTTAAGTAAGGATAGATGCCAAAATCTTGTGATATATTTCCTTCAAATTGATTCCTTTCAAGCCTCAGTCTAACTAAGCTAGTGCAGTTCTTCAAGCTCTTAGGAACTGGGCCTGTGAAGCTGTTCTCTGCGGCTGTGAGGGTGCGAAGCATTCCTCCGAGGCAGATGTTTGGTGGTAAATGGCCTGACAAGTTGTTGTTACTCAATCCCAGGAAGTCCAGAGATGTAAGATTGTTGAGCTGTTCAGGTATCGCACCGCTGAGTTTGTTCATGAATAGACTAAGCCTACCAAGGGATCTGAGACTTCCTATTTCCTGAGGGATAGAACCTGATAGCTGATTCATATGTAGATCTATAGCATATAAGTTGCTTGAATTGCCAACTGAAGGAGGGATGGATCCTGAGAGAAAATTTTTATAAGGTGTGAACCATTCAAGAGACTTCAACATTCCTATTTCTCGAGGTATAGATCCACTTAAATCATTGTCCCCTAGATATAATCTAGAAAGATTTGAGAGAAGGCCTATCTGAGGAGGAATGTTTCCAGACAGAGAATTGTGGCTCAAGTCGAGATAGGAAAGTTTTGAAAGGTTTCCTACTTCCTGAGGTATGGATCCGTTTAGCCCATTTTTGCGCATGTAAATGTGATGTATGCTGGAGAGAAGACCTATTTGAGATGGGATTTCTCCAGTGAAATTATTGAAACTCAAATCAACAGTGGCGAGCTTTGAAAGGTTGCCAATTCGGGGCGGAATTGATCCATCGAAAAAGTTGTTATGGAGATCCAACACTAGTAGGTTAGGGAAGCAAGAAAAATCAAGGTTATGAAGCACGCCTCGCAAATTGAAACCGCTAATATTGATATGGGTAACACTTCCTGACTCATCACAAAGTATTCCAGGCCAGTTACAGTGCCTGCTCGAAGAAGAATTGTGATTCTTCCAGTATGTGAGGGGAGAAAGTGATGGAAATTGAAGGGTATTTTTCCATTCAAGAAGAGCCTCAGCTTCTTGTACTGGCAATGCTGAACAAGATGCAGAGAAGTGGAAGAAAGAAAGCAAGAAAATGATAGAGAAGAGAAGTAGAAATGAAACAGCGAGTGGTTTTGCTTGGAAGAGTTGCATGGCTGCTTTGCTTGGTGAAATCACTCTACAATATCATTGTATTTATAGAATAGGAATTCTTCATCCATAATGTGTAAGCTTAATTGATGAAAAACACAATGATGTAGACATAATGTTATGTCTATATCATTTGTATTCAATCACAGTACTGCTGCATAACACGTGTTTTTCTTCATCCACAATGTGTATGCTTTGACGAGTTTCAGAACACAAAAATTAGAAAAAAAAAACCTGGACTTTAAGAACCATCCTTGTAGTTTCACCTCTAACAAATAGAGTATCGAGGTTTTTTTTTTTTTTTGGTTAAAAAGAGTATTTCTCATTTCGAAAGTTCAAAAAAAAAAAAAATATAACTAACATTTTTCATTTAAAAATGATAATATGTCATATGATAACATTTTTCATTAAAAAAAAAAAAAGTACAAGTAAAAAAGATTGAATATGTATTAAATTATTACTTCTTGTTTAACAACATGAAGTAGATTTCAATCCAAATATTTTAATTGTTTTTTACAAGTCTCATTCAAAAAAGGTAGTAGTTTACTTGAATTTTGTATCTTTTAACTGGGAAAATCTTAAAATATGTTATTATAATGGATTGAGAATTTAATATATATAATTATAATAAAAAAATTTAATATTTTATGGTTCATTCACCTTGAATTTGATTTTCAAACGTCTTTTTGTTCATTTTTAGTTTATTAATTTTCTAATATTTAAAGTTGAAGGAATTAGAATTGTTACGAAGGGACAAAAATGTAAGTATAGATATAGAATGGAATCATGTTGAAGACTTGGATCCACCCAACCCAAACAAAATTAAACAAACATTGCACTTCACATTACTTAGCATTTAAGTCATCTTTTGACTGAAAATTACTTCTAATATGTTACCATTTATGTGCATGTTTCAACTTCTTCATGACTTTATTTCTTTTCCTTGTAGTGCATTCATTCCTAAAAGATTTATAATATGGCATAATATTTATATTATTATTATTATTATTATTATTATTATTATGGTTAGTTTTGAGGCACTTGAATAAGAAAAATAATGGGGTAACAAAAGCTTATGCTTCATAGTTTGATATCATAATTTAATTTTAAAGATTCTAACATAATATTCAAAATTCTAATACTATATTATTTTCAAAAAAAATTTAATATAATATATATCAATTTTAATTGAGTAACTAATATAATTAAATTTTTTTATGTTAAATAGAAAAAAATAAAATAATTTTTTATTTTATTCTGAAAATTCAAAACATAACTGTCATTAACTCATAGAAAATATATAGAAAGCACAGATGAACAACAATTCAGTCTAAGAATAAATGAGTTTACCTGACATTTAGAAAACATAAATGACATTAATCATTAGTCAACCATTCATTCATGAAACATTTAGAAATCACAGGATAGCACATCCTCCATTTTGAAAACATTCATAGATAGGCTAAAGTTAAATATGAAATGACAACATCATAAAATGAAAGCTAATGATTTAATAAAATTATCATTACAGTGGTGTGAATATTTCAGTATGACTTGAGCAAAGTCTAAATTTATTTAGTTGTTTACCATGGAAGGGATTCTCTTACAACATTATTAATCCCATCATCTTCTCAGTATGAACCTAATGATCTGAGACCATGTGGTTCAAAAGAAAATGACAAATGATCGTGTTACACATTTCTTAAAATTTTATAGATTTTACGGATCAATTTTTTCAATATATTAGGTACAATATCTTACTATTTCAATAATATTAGTCTCAAACTTAACACATTTATCTCACATAAACTGTAATATCTATGAGGTAATACAATTTCTTTAAAAAGTAAAAAACTCTGGAGTTCACTGGAAGGATTGAGTTGTACTTCATATACATGTGTGGCGTAGCTATACATAAGAACCATATTTCCAATTTAGTCTAACATGTTTGTAAAAAATGTGTAAGTGTCAATTAACTAATAGTAGAGCTCACAAAAGACAAATATATCAAGTTTAGTGCAAAAAAAAAAAAAAAAAAAAAAAAAAAAAAAAAAAAACATGTACTCAATGTGTTGAAAAAATTGATTAAGTAGATAATTATAAAATCCATAAAAATTAAGGAGCTTATGAAGTGGGTTTCCTATTTTTATAGACAAAAGTTACAACAGTTAGACAAGACATATAATTCAATAATAGTCGAATATTTATCTCAACTAATATAATACTAAACTGACCTAAATTTATGGCCTTCTTTTATTTTCCTAACATTAAATTCAACGGATTACATAATAAAATGTCTTGCTGATGTCACAGCAAATGCGTCACCTTCATCTTTCAATTCTAGATCAAGGGCAGAGACAAGGAGGCAGGTCTTCAATAACAAAGCAGCTATCTTCAAGATTTTCTAAAGTTGTGCTAAATGGCAACATATTTTCAAGATCTGGATCATGTACTATGTGAATCCCACAATTCTTGAATTAGTCTTCGCGGATAAGAAATATCAACTAGGTTGGTCTACTTTATTCGGATGGATAATCTAGCTTGTGCCTGAAGAGGAAGAAGATGCTAAGATGGGATAGCGACTTGGTGAATAATGAGCGCATATCAAATCTAATGAAATGAAAATTTAGTAGCAACTTTTCTTAAAGTAAGAGCATTCTTTTAACCACAATAAAAGCCAAGAATTACTTTTAAAGAGGTATAGAAATAGAAAATTAATTTTACAAATCCTAATTATTTACTATTTTACAATTAGTAACGATATTTCGAGTCTTTTTCTTTATTTTTAGTCTCCCCAATTATAAATACATCTCTTTCTTCTTGTAGTCACCATCTTTCATGAATTAAAATTACAAAAACTTTCAAGAACAAGGTTTGAATCCTAAAATTTCTATTCGAGAGAATTTCACTTCCAAGTTTAGCTTGAAAAATCTTTACTAATTTAAGATTAAAATCATCAATTTTCTTTCTCTTAGTCCCTTTCTACATCATTAGAAATTTGAAAGAGAAACAAGCATAAATTCGTAGAAAAATGATGAGTAAAACTCTGGATTGATGAATTGTAAGAGAAAGTAGGAGAGGAAGGGCTTCTCCTTTCGTAAGCACTCTATCATCCTTGAAGGTGATGATGCCTTTTCAATAAAGCTCTTTATAGAGATGGGCAGTAAAATTACATTAACTATATTTGCCTCTAAAAGTAATTAACAAACACATCATATTTCCACTCTTGTCTAGAGGAAGAAGAAGAAGAAGCCACGAGTACAAGCTTCTTCAAGCACGAATCTATGATGAAAAGAAATTTATTGAGTATCTAAAAAAAAAAAATTTAGAAGTGAAGTTTCTTACACTTGTTCTTATTTTTGCGGGTTTTGCAAGAATTGCATATCAACGAATGGAATACAGTTGGGCCAACAATGAAGACTCCTAAACCCAAGCATCGAACCAATATGCAGTCCATGGGCCTCCAACAAGTGCCAACAACATAGTCCATTTCTGAGCGATTTACATAGAATGGGTGAAGATAGTTAAAAATAAAATTATTTAGTACTTGAACTATTAAAATCTAAAATATTTTGATCATTGAACATCATTGATTAAAAAAATTCATTAATTGAGTTTACCCTTATAGATTGAGTTTGCCACCACGGCACCACTAATAATAAACATCATTAATTAATAAAATTCAGAAAATGTTGTTGATGGCATTATGCAATTCAGTTTGTAAGAAGTTAAAAGAGAAAAACTTACGCCACATAATCTGAATTTGCCAAATATTCCTTCTGTTTTTTCAATATGTCATTTTAACTTTTTTTTTTAGCTTGTTCTTTTTTATATATTGTTTTATATTATAAATATAATTTATCCTTTTTTTTTTTAAATTTACCTTTATTTAATTCAAAAGAGGGATGTAATATTAATAAAAAATATAATATATTTAATTCATGGCAAATATAATTGCTTATACTTTGTACGGACGCCAAAATCTTCTACATCGTGTAAGATATCATTAACCGCTCGACTTCTTTCTGCTGCGATAATTGCAAATTGTTTTAATTGAGTACAGCTTTCAATTCAAAAAAATAATTTAACTGTATTTTTCATATATATATATATATATATAAAGAATTATAAATAGAGATTGGTTGTAGCGGTGGATGAAACTATAAACTATATAGGAGTGTATGCAGAGGAGCAGGGCTTTAAGAGGAGACAGAAAGGTTCCGCTAACGTCAAAGTGGATAAACAGCGAAGTATCCAAACAGAATATTCTTTGGAATTTTTCTTTGCTCAAAAATCAAAATAACTGGTGATAGGTTGATTACTTGCATGAAGAAACATTTGTTTATTTTAAAAGATTCCCGTATATATTTTTTTTTTTTAAATTTGATCATAATGGAAAAATGTCGTGTTCTGTCTCTAATTTTAATCAAATTTATGAATTGCAGGTTTGTATTTCTATTAACATTTCAAAATTTTACTTTTGAAACCAAAACTTGAAGATAGAAAAAAAAAAAAAAAATACATCGATTACCTCTTAACTTGGTCCGAAACATCTACTATCATCCAAAACTTTGGAGATTTTCATTCAACTGTTTACAAAGTCAATCCACATAACCTCAATCCGACTCGATGAGATGCGGATTATATAACATCCCGAAATTTTTATATGTAGATTTTGATTTCTAATATTTTCTTTAAGATTAATATGATTAATTAAAAAAAAAAAAAAGAGTCTCAAAATTATGTATTAGTTATTCCATTAATTATTTGAGGAATATTATAATTTAGTGGCTAGTTTGGAGTAATTTCAGTTGTAAAATATATATTAGAGAATATATTTATGGGTGAAATATTGAGAAAAAAAAATAGAATAAAAAGTTCTGGGTTGAAAATTATATGCATAATAAGGATATAATCGAAAACAATTAAAAGTTTTGTGGAGGAGTTAAAAAATTTAAAAATATGTATATTAAGGGCAAAAAAGTAATTCTGAAAGAAAGATATTTTTATAATATATATATATAAAAACAAAGAAAGAAAAAAAAAAAAAGAGCAGAATATATATATATATATATATATATATATATATGGAGCGGTAACATGGAGGCGGTGAGAAGTCTCTGGGCGAAGGATATATATATATATATATATATATATATATATATATATATATATATATTGAAGAAAAAAAAAAAAAAAAAAAAAGCAGAATAGATGGGCAAAGAAAATGGGCGAAAGGCCATATAAATATATACATATATTTAGATGAAATTTAATAACTGTATATTTTGTGGTCCGATCGGGATGAAATTTCAGGTATGTTTTCAAAACCAGGTGAATTTCAATCTGTATGGTTAAGATTTTATTTTGTGGTGAATATGATAATGTATTTGTAAATGAAATTTTAGATTATTTTTGTAAATTAATTCTAAATTTGAAGTAATATGAGAATAAAATTAGTATTTTTGGACTCCTAGCAGTGCTGTGAATCTAGTGGTATTCTCCGTTCGAATTATGGGTGTTTTTCTGGTGATCGGAATATTTTCCGGCAAGTCTCTATTAGTTTAATATTTTTATATTGATCTATGAATTATTTGGAGTAATATTAATTCTTAGAGTTTTTGATGATTTTGAATAGATTATTTTATATGAATTATTGACATATTTGGAGTTAAATTAATTAAATTATTTGTTTTGAAAATTAGTTAAGTGAGATTTATATGTGAAGAAAATATGAAAATTATTATAGATGCATTGGAGGAATATATGATGTTTACGGTGATTTTTTTGAAAATTTGATGAATAGTGGCATATCGTATTTGTGAATAGTAACTTGTATGAATAGAGACCCTATAAGTGAATAGTAATAGGATGAAATATTATATGAATAAGTTATATAAGAATGATAATTAAGTTATTTTAATATTAGAAGAACTACGTGGCTTTGATTCCTAAATCGGAATTTGGGGTACGTAGAAAGCTTAATAATAAATAATTATCAAATCTAAGCCAAATGAGTATTTTAAGTTAGATAGATTATGTACAATTTTATTGATGCATTTAATATAAGAATATTCTATATTAGAATTTGTAGATTGATATTAACAAGGAATTTGTTTGGATATTAAGGAAATTATTGGGTGGTTCGAGAGATGTTAGGAGGAGTATAAATATTAAATTATTTTGGAGTTGGGTGTCACAGACCAGTTCCTAATTCATTGTATGATTTGAGCTTGCTAAATATAATTTGGTAAAGTCTGCAGCACTCAATGCAAGAGGTGGTAATTGGGACTTTAACAATTGGAGACAAATAGAGATAAGATTCCTTCATCAATTGGAGACAAATAGAGATCGGATTCCTGTGTCATCCATGTCTGCTATACCTTCTGAAAGAATCAGTTAATTCTATCTTCACTGAGCAAGGACTCGGTACTTACTTGCAACATTCTTCTTGTGACTAGATCTTTAAGGTTTTCAAGCACATATGATTCGTCAAAAAAAAAAAATCAAATTCGAAGACCAAATTATGCAGAACTTTCATGTTAGAGCAAAATATTTGATTAGAGAATGCATCCAAACTAAATCTCAATGATTTGACCATGCAATGGCATCCTACTTCAAATTCGATGTCCCTATGCTCCACAACATATAGGTCATGTCTGGTTCATGGAATGGAACAAGGTGGGAATAGAATAGCTATTCCACGGAATGGAATAAAGGAGGAATGGAATAGCTATTCCTTTTCCTATCATATTCCAATGTTTGGTTCAATATTGAAATAATATATGGAACATGTCATATTGAAACGAAAAAATAAAGAAAAGTGGGTGAACATAGAAAATGTCAAGTTGAAAAACCAAAATTACACGAGCTGAGTTGACATGCCAAACTTATTATTCTATCTTTACCTTATTTCCAATAACAGAGAGATATTAGATAATTCATTTACCTATCATAATTTTACTTTACCTTACTGCAACCATTGATAGTCGACATAAAACCCCAGGTCTAGAGCTCCAAACTTAGTGCATTTCGTCAAACACAGTGCCCCATAACTGACCAAAGAGCAGGATCGTAAAGGATGACCGCTGATGTCTTCAAGATATAATTTGATATTGACCACACGGTATTTATCAAACAAATGATTGTTTCTAAGACCATCCCACGGATCATATCCAACAAACACATGTTCCTTCATCACAGTTCTTGTATCATACCAGCCCCCAAAGTAGGAATGGAAATCACTGAAGTCTCCGTTCTCATTTTGAAAGTGATATTTACATTTCACTCGGAGACCAGATATGTCACTGACACCATGGAATGCAGTAAATGCACAACAAATGAAACCCAAGAAATCATTTTTAGCCGAACCTGAAGGCAGCTGGATTTCAGTTGCAAATCTCGGACTCATTGACCACATCAGTTTAGTTGCAAACACAATGTCATTGTAAAATCTAGGGAACCAAAAACTAGATTCGCCTGCTAATATAGAAGGTACCTGCAACATGAAACAAATTAATATGGGAGATGGTGCCGTTACTTAATGCAAGAGATATGAAAAGAAGGAGAAAAAGCATCTTGAGGCCTCTAATCTTTTGGAGTTTTGTTGATTAAGTTCTTGATCTTTCAGTTTAACATATAAATAACCAACGACTCAATGTGTCAATCAACAAAAATTAAAAAGATGAAGGGCCTTAGGATGCTTTTTTCACTACAAAGAATAATACCTCACTGTGCAGCCTATTTGCATAAAGCTGAAATTTTGTCAAGGCATATGATGCGATTGTATTCCTATCAACCAGAATCAACTTGTTACAATTAGTGAAAATGAACTCAAAAATGTTTCCTGCGGCTGCTTGTCGACCTGTAGATATGACCATCAGATTAAGGCAGCCGTGGGCATCTAATCTTGTCAAGTTTGGGGGAAGCTCAGGTAATGACACAAGACGAATGCAATTTCTCACACCAAGATATTGCAACTCGAATAGCCCTTTGAGGCTTGAAGTTATTTGTCTAAATGGATTTCCACTTAGATCCAAAGCTTCTAGTGACGACAAACAGCCAATGAAATGAGGCACAACAAATAAACCACAATTATTGAGATACAGCTTACATAGATATTGGATCTGCAATCCTTCTTTAGGATAAAATTTCACACCATAAAGGCAAAGATATCTACAGTTTTTCAACTCCAAACTTGATAGCGCCTTCAACTTTTGAATTGGTGAAGGCAGCTCTTTTATAGCTGTTCCATCTAGATAAAGATATCTCAAAGAACTCATATCCTCCAAAACTTTTGGGAAATTGTCAAATATACAGCACCCTGAGAGATTAAGCTTTTGCAGATGTTTCAACTTACAAATACTGCTTGGAAGAGTATGTAATCTGGTGCAGTTTTGAAGACTCAGTTCAACAAGTTCAAAGGAATACTGAATCGATGAGGGAATTTCTTCTATTGCAGTGCCATCTAAACACAACTTCTTGATTTGTATTGAAACCTCTGGAAACTTTGTGATGCTAGAGCAGCCAGAAAGAACCAATTGCTCTAGAGATGCCAACCTAGAAATATCACGGGGAAGATTCTTCAGTCTTTTGCAATTCATGAGATCCAAACAAAACAGCCTGGAGAGCTGACCAATTGAAGAAGGAATCTCTACAATTGCAGTCCCACTTAAGTATAAGTATTTCACTTCCCCACAAATCTTTGGAAACCTGGTAATATTTGAGCAACCAGAAAGATCAATTATCACAAGAGCTTTTAACAAATGCATACTTTCTGGAAGATTATGGAGCTGTTTGCAGTCCTTCAAATTCAATGTAATAAGTCCACGGACCTTCCCGATTGACTCTGGAAGTTCTTCTATAGCTGTCTCGTTTAAATTTAAATACGTCAAGTTTTCAGAAAACTCGGGAAATCTCCTAAGATATGAGCAACAAGAAAGATTAAGTGTTTTGAGAGATCTCCATTTAACGCCATTGGGAAGGCTTAACAGGCTTCTGCAGCATCTCATGTCCAAATGAACAAGTTGATCTAGAAACTGAATTGATGGATGAACTTCTGCCAAGCTAGTACAATGCGCAAAAATCAAGCTCTCGAGATTCTTTGCCAGCGAGAGGTCTGGAAGTGCAAGTAAGTTTTTACAATTACTGAGATTCATCTCTTTCAAACTCACAAGATGCTACAAAAACAATAAACTGCCTTTAGTAAATTACCTACACTAAACGCATTGAGGCCCAAAAAAAAATAGCGAAAAGATATTACCTGCATTCCTGACCACAGTTGTTTTACGTTGCTGTATGTCAGGTTAAATTGAACTAGATTTTCTGCTTCAAACTTTGGAGGCATGGAGCTTAGTGGGTATTCTTCCCAATGAAGATAGATCAATTTATCTGATAGAAAGTCTAGGCCATCAGGAAGATACAATTTACAGCTATTTCCAAATCCAGCACCGTAGATTTTCAGCAATCTGAGATTATGCATGTTGGCAAAGGCTTTTGAGCTCAAATTCACTTTTGGGATTTTCGATGTATCTAAAAATATCCCTTCAACCTTTTCAGATCCCTAAAAATCAATGAAACAAAAATATAAAGCTTAAATGCAATTAAAATTTCAAACATTTATTTCAATTGGGAAAGTACATAAATATATGTTGAAGGCTCTAACCAGATTTTTAGTCAATACTTGGTAGACATCGGCATGACTCCACAATCTACTGCGCTTACCCAGCTCTTTAATTGATTCTTGGCGAACGATTTCATGAGCCATTTCTTGCAATAAATCATGCACATCTAACTTGTTTCCAAGGATAGTAATAAGGCATTTATCAACAAGAACACTAATTCCAATTCTAGCCGAGAAACCACAACCATCCATTATTCTCTGTACAAAATCAACTTGCTGCCCCGTAAAAAAACATGCAATATCAAGAAACATACATTGCTCTTCTTCATCCAGTGTGTCAAAACTTGCCCGCAACACGCTGAAAATTTCAGGCTGAGGAATTCTACCAAGCTTGTGCAGTGCACTTTCCCACTCTTGTTTCCCTCTGCCAAATAAAAAAGATCCCAAAACTTTGAGTGCCAAGGGATTTCCCTGAGCATAATTCACCGCCTTTTCAGATAGCTCCATATATTCTGCTGGAGGATGGTTTTTCTTAAGAGCATTCAAACTGAATAGTTGAAGAGCATCATCATCATTTAATCCTTGAACTTCATATAGTTCATCAACTCTGTTCTTCAGAACTTGCTTATCTCTAGATGTCAATATAATTCTGGTATCAAAGCCAAAATTTTGTGTTCCGATCAGCTCATCTATTTGGCTAACAGAATCAATGCCATCCAAAACAAGCAACATCTTCTTGTGTTGGAGTATGCCATTCGCAACTTGACAAAGCTTTTCCCTTAGACCAAGTAGCCCACCACGTACTGATTCTTCCTTGATATTTTTAAGAAAGCAGCAACATTCAAATTGACAAGAGAGAGTGTCAAATATAACTTCGGCAATAGTTGTTTTTCCTATGCCACCCATTCCCCAAATCCCTAGAATACAAACTTTTGACAACCCAATGTGTAATAACTTTGTAGTTTGTTCAATGTGCGAGTCTATTCCAATCAAGCCCTTCAAATCTCTCGAGTATGCACGGTTCGATTTCTTCAAAATATCTTCCACAATTTTTTTCACAAGTTCAGCCTCATTCCTATTGAAAAGGGAAAAAAAAAAAGACTGAGATAACAAATTAAGAAAATAAAGGAGTAAATTTCCACAGTAACATCTTCTTTCAAATATGTCGCATACACAAGAAACTTGATAAAAAGAACTGCATCGATAGTTTTTCTCTGGTAATAGAAGTTTATAAACTTACAATGCTGCAATAGACAAAGAGCAAAAACACTCAATAAAGCCAAATAACAAAATTCTTGATTGTCCTTTCTTTCTCACCCAACACCAATACACACACACACACACATATATTTGTATTTGTGTGTGTGTGTGTGTGTGTGTGTACTAACTAAAGCTAGAGTCTCTTCCCATAGGCCCCAAACCACCACTCTCCTAATTTGCAAATTATCCTTTATTCCCATTATTACATTCTCTATCACATGTCATTTCCATGACTAGAGGCATTAACTATATCATGACTTTAGAAAAGAATATTCTGCACCATTTTTTCCAATTCAATGGAGATACTCAACAAAACCTGAGCAATTAGTCCTAAAGTGTTAAGTGATTTGAAAGTTCATGTCATGTGGATACCAAATGACAGACAATCCAATTAACGAAACCAAATAATAAATTTATGATGATGATAATAAACATAATAATAACAAAAGAAAAGAAAAATAAAGTAAACAAAAGATGTGAATTAAAAAAAAAAAAAAAAAAAAAGAGGGAGAATTTTTCTTTTTTCCTTCTATTTGCTTTTTCTTCTTTCGTCCATCCCTTTCTGCTTTTTGGTAAGCCAAATACCAAAGTAACTTGATCAGTACCTAATTGCCTCAAGTATGAAGTAAAGTAGTATAATTTAGCAATCAAAAGGCATTGGTCAACAGGAGTCAGGGATTCCTATCAGTTTAGAATTAGTTTGATGGATAAGTATCAATGTTTAGTGAAAATTGGTGTGGAATACTTTATCCATGTTTTGATCTAGCATTCTAGCAAGATAAAGAATGTTCTAATATGGACCATGGTGCCATCAACCACACACCTTCATCTTTAATAGCAGAAGTTCAGACAAATGATATAGTGTGCTATCTGGGACCATTCCTAGTGAAAAGCTATATGGATTAAATATAAATTGTCTCAAATGTTGGGTTATCTACCCACAGATGGAAAACAATATACCTGATATCCTTGGAGGCATATCCAGAAACGCCTGCAACAGTCCTCAGGACAGCTCTCCATCTTGGTAACTTTTCCAGTTGGTCCTTAAAATTCGTCTGAAGCTGAAGAAGTGCATCTGCAAAAAGCCCTCTTTGTTCTTCCACCTCAGATGGATTTACATGGTAGAAAACTGGTAAAATTGTCTGTCCATGAATTTCCTTGCATTCAAGAATCTTAACCAATTCATCCAAACACCATGGAGAGGATGCATAGTTCTTGGAGAAAATGATAACAGAAATCAAAGAATCTTCAATAACTCTCAAAAGGGAAGGAGTTATCTCTTCCCCTCTTTCAAGGTCATTATCAATGAAGGTCCTTATTTTTTTACAACACAAAGCATCATACAGATGACTGGTAAAATTATAATGGGTGTCTTCCCCTCTAAAGCTAAGAAACACATCATACTTCCTTTTACGTGAAGCAGCAGCAGAAGAAGAAGATGCCATCATGGATACTTACACTATGAGAAGAGCAATCATACTACCAGAGATCACCTTTAAAAAAAAAATTAAATGTTAGGTGAAATTTCTATCGGAAATGAAGATTAGAAATTAAGGAGCGATGAACTGACCTGAAGAATGAAACTTTTACTTACAGTTGAAGCAAGAGATACGTTGCAGATCTTTTGTTCTGATATGGTGATCTGATTTGGATGTTAGATGATAGCAAAAAGAAGAAGAAGAGGGTAAAGACTAAAGAGGGAAGACTCTGGGTCAGTCAACACTCAGCTTGCCTAGAAATAATCTTACATTTAACTTTTTCTTTCTCTCGTTTCTTATCTTTGAATTTTCTACCAAGTTGGCAACTACTTTTTACTTAGTAGGGTCAATCTTAGATCAAATCACCGTTGACATTCAGTCCATTAAAAAAAAAAAACCCTCTCTACAATAAGTTTACTTGTCAAGTTCAAAGATAATCAGTTATCCCAAAATTTGTTTTAGGATAAATTGACTCCCTGAAGGGGCAAAATTAACCCAAATTAACCCTTTTTCCGTAACATCAGCGGAATAAAATATACGAACATATTTTCAAATTAACCAAACAAAAGAGACAAGTTTATCAAGTCATGATAGATAACTTCCAGACATTTAGTTTCACTTCACAATACTTATATTGACAAAACTAGTACATAGTCAACGGTAGAATTAACGCACACCAAACGTCTCCAGCTCAATATATGCTGCTTCATTTTTTTATTTTTGTTAACATTAATGGTAGCAGTCTAGCAGATTACATAGCAAAATATCTTACCCATCTCACAACACGTGTCATGTACAGCCTTAATCACCTTCATCTTTCAATTCCACGCGACAAGGTGGAGGCAGGTCTTCATTATCAGAGCAGCCAGCTTCAGGATTTGCATGGATACACCTTTTGAAGATTTTGGTCCTGTACTATGCAAATCCCACATTTCTTAAATTCGTCTCAGCTGGGTTGGTCTGCTTTCTTCAGATGGATAATCTAGCCTGTGGTTGAAGACGAAGAACATGCTAAGATGATCAAAACTAAGTGCTGAATCCCTAGGGACTGGAAATACATTGAACCAAGTCTGAAACTCTCCATTTTCACTGCTGACCTCAAGCCACCAGTCCGCCTGAGAATTAGGTCTCCACTTCACAACTGCACATACGGCGAAACCTGCAACATTCCGCAAATTTTCATCAGGAGAGAGCTGTATTATCAGACATGGTTCATCTGCATCCTGATGGTTGAACCAATTCGGAATTTCACTTCCAGGAAAGCAGGTATAAAATTCAGGAAATCTAATCGCCGGATTAATGCATTTCTGTGCCACAAGAAAAATATTTTAGTTTGTGAAAAGTCAAGGAGAACAGAAGGATAAATGTGCTGGTGTTAATAGAGACCTGCTTGCAGCATTTCACGAATTGGTTCCAAAATTGGCAGTTTTTATAGTGTTTCATTAGGCACTGAATTAGTGCTACCCACAACAGGTAACTTTCAAGCCATGTATTTAGAAATCATATCTACTTCGTCCTGCTAGTCATTCAGCTTGGAGCAATTTGAAAAACCTATATAAAAACTACGTCTTTTGCCACATAATCTGAGCTTGTCAAATAACATTGGGAGAGTCTGCAGTGAAGTGCAGTTTTCCATTGTCAGATATTTAACACTTGATGGGAGAGGCGGCAAGGACTGAAGACTTTTGCAATTCCCAAACTCCAAATATTTGAGTTTCACAAGTGGAAAAAGATCAGGAAGACTTCTCAAAGAAATGCACCCTATCACATTCAGGCTTTTAATACTTTAAGGAAGATCAGGCAATGCTTGGAGCCTTTGCAATTAGTAGCCTTAAGAGATATTAATCGGGAAAGAGAAACGTGGCAGATCCTTTGTTCTGATATGATGATTTGATTTGGATGCTAGAGAGTGCATGAAGTGGGTAAAGAGTAATGAGTTCGGGTCAGCTTGCCTTGAAATTATCTTCTACTTAATTAACTTTTTCTTCCTGTGTTTCTTTTTTCTTTGAAATCAACTACCCATGTTTTTTGTTCCATTCTTCAAGATTATTATATCAAGCACAGCTCATACAACTTTGTACTTTCATTCTCTCTTCTAAAACTCCCATAATTGAGCAATCAAATGGCATTGGTTAACAGGAGTCAGTGATTCCTATCAGTTTAGAATTAGTTTGATGGATAAGTATCAATGTTTAATGAAAATTGGTGGGGAATTCTTTATCTATGTTTTGATCTAGCATTCTAGCAAGATAAAGAATGTTCTAATATGGACCATGGTGCCATCAACCATACGCCTTCATATTTAATAGCAGAAGTTCAGACAAATGATACAGTGTGCTATCATTTGTCTGAAAAACTATATGGATCGAACATAAATTGTCTCAAATGTTGGGTTAACTAACTTAAAGATGGGAAACAGTATACCTGATATCCTTGGAGGCATATCCAGAAACGCCTGCAACAGTCCTCAAGACAGCTCTCCATCTTGGTAACTTTTCCAG
The DNA here is from genome assembly GCA_039660915.1 of Euphorbia tirucalli. Classification (NCBI taxonomy): domain Eukaryota; kingdom Viridiplantae; phylum Streptophyta; class Magnoliopsida; order Malpighiales; family Euphorbiaceae; genus Euphorbia; species Euphorbia tirucalli. The sequence goes on from CM077640.1 coordinate 971,371, forward strand.
TTGGTCCTTAAAATTCGTTTGAAGCTGAAGAAGTGCATCTGCAAAAAGCCCACTTTGTTCTTCCACCTCAAATGGATTTACATTGTAGAAAACTGGTAAAATTGTCTGTCCATGAGTTTCCTTGCATTCAAGAATCTTAACCAATTCTTCCAAACACCATGGAGAGGATGCATAGTTCTTGGAGAAATTGATAACAGAAATCAAAGAATCTTCAATAACTCTCAAAAGGGAAGGAGTTATCTCTTCCCCTCTGTCAAGGTCATTATCACTGAAGGTCTTGATTTTTTTTACAACACAAAGCATCATAGAGATGACTAGTATCTTCCCCTCTAAAGCTAAGAAACACATCATACTTCCTTTCATGTGAAGCAGCAGCAGAAGAAGATGCCATCATGGATACTTACACGATAAAGCATACCAATCCCAAAAATAAAGTTGTCCATAAGTTTAAAATCAAACAAATGGAACAAATAGCACTATATTCACCAAACTGTAGCAGCTACTTCTGAGGCACCAATTAAAACTTATATGCGAAATTCACAAAAAGATTCAACCTTTAGCCATAAAAAGAACAAAAGATCCAGCCTTTTTTTTCAGATAATAGAAAATAGAAAAGTATTTTATGAAATTAAACTCTATTTGGCCCCTCATTTTGTCTCTTCCTGCCCTTTGATACACATAAAACAAACTCACAGTTTACAGTCTCACTCCTTCATTCAGCAACCAAAAAGAGGAAAAGGAAAAGGACTGATTCATAAATTGACAGACCTGTGTTGGGATTATAGAGAGACCAGATTTTCTTCTGGAAAGTGTAGTCAGCCAAGAGAATCCGGACCCAAACCCGAGTCTCCAACCCCTTTTTCTCCTTTGGCTTCGAATTGAGAATGGAACCTCCAATTCCAGATACAAGGAGGACCGGGTCACGGTCGGGCTCGGCATAGTCCGTGCTGTCATTTCCAAAACAAGGGCAAAAGAAGAAGCCTTTCGGCATTGTTGGGAAGGACCCGGATTTCGATTTGGATAAAGAGAGCCGCAAATGGATGTCAGTTAGCTTCAGCCTTCATGTGGCAGGATTCCCTTAGTCTACCATGACTACAATGAAGCAACAAGTTTCCAGAGGGAGAACATGATTATTAATAATATGGCTTAATTTCAGCCATGGTATACCAACTATCGAACTTATCACAATATGATATACCAACTTTCATTTTGCACATTGTAGTACCCCAACTATCAGGTGACCTCCCATTGCGGTTTTTTTACCTATGATCCCCGGTTGACCTTGCCACGTCAGCGTGTTGGCTACTGTCCACCTGAACATGTGGGCCCTACCATAATAGGAATTCCCAAAAATACCCTCCGTTGAAACTGAAACTGAAACTCTCCCTCCTTTTTTTTCCCTCTTCCCAACGTCTGACCGTTTCTCTCCTCACTCAACCACACTCTCTCTCCTCCTCATTACCGGCAACCACTCTCTCTCCCTGAATCTCCTCACTCACCGGCGTCGTCTCTCTCTCCCTCACTCCTCTCCTCTCCTTATTCCCCAAAATTTCTTTCCCAAGCCCTAAAAATCGTCCTTCCTTCGAGTTATCTCTTGCGATTTTGCGATTTGCACAGATAGAGCACTGTTGCTGATTTCCTCTCCTCTCCTTATTCCCCAAAATTTCTATGGCAAACCCTGAAAATCGTCCTTTCCTTCGACTGACCTGTTACGTTTTTGCGATTTGCAAAGGTAGAGCACTGTTGCGATTTCGCTTTTTCCACCGACAGAGAACTATTGCGATTTTGCGATTTGTACTGATAGAGTTACCTGTTGGATGAAATCTGAGAAAAAGGACTGCAATTTGTGGATAAAATCTGCTGCATATACCATGCCCCATTGATCTACATTAACGGGCGGCTTGGAACTTTGAAATGACAAAAAAATCTTCTGCATTCATAAAAAGTGGATTGCTGTTAATCTTCTGCATTCTTTTTTCCCCTCTTAATGATAAAAGAATCTTAAAAACTCTTATGTAGCTTTGCTGTTAATTTTGTTGCACATTTAAGAGCTTTAAATCCACTGAAATTTGGGGTGTAATGTAAGTGCATCATTTGCTGTGAAAAAGGCGATAGTTGACTCTCAATTTTTGATGCACATTTGCTGCCATGAAGGCGATAGTTGAATCTCAATTTTTTGGTACACATTTGTTGTGATAAATTAGATAGTAGGTATACCATGTTGTGATAAATTAGATAGTCGGTACACTAAAATGTCATAAAATCCATAGTTGGTATACCATATTGTTACAAATGCGATAGTTGGTATACCATGGGTGAAATAATTTTGATAGTTTGTATACCCTGAGTGTAATCATTTTTTTGGAATAATTTGCCTCATACAATAGCAGAATGTGCAAACGAATTAACATAATATTCTAAAATTGATTCTAAAATTGGGGAGGCAATGTGCAAATGAATTGCCACAATTTACAAGTGCATTAAGAATACAACATGTACAATGTTGAATATTAGAATTTGTACAATGTTGAAGATCAGAATTAAAAGAATACAACATGGGCCAATGAATGAGAAGCAAACCAAAGAAGTAAAAGAAAATAGGCAAAATTCAAGCATGGACTAGCTGCACTAGTAGCTAAGAAATTGGATTTTGAAAGGGAAGATGACAAAATGATGATAACAAATATTTACAAACTGTACATAAAGTTACAAACTATACTTGCTAGTTTCATCCCTTCTAATCTACTGAACTACTAACAATGAAATATAAACAAGAGAAATAATTTTGTTTTCTACAGTTTAAGCAAAATTCCAGCAAAATTCCACAATATTTCTACTATATTGTCTTATTTCATCTCCACTGCCTTCTTAGTGCATTGAAAGTAGCACTTCTTGTGGTTGGCTTCCTAGCAACATTAGGGACAGCATTGGGGAATTGTCTTTGAGTTGCCTGACTTGGCTGACTTGGAGTTGCCTGACTTGACTGACTGGGGCCAACACTAGTGACATTGCTTCCTTGACTGTTGAATGCAGTTTGAGTAGGTTGACTTGGTACATATTGAGTAGTTCCCTTTTGAAATTGTGTAACATAAAACAAAAGTCAAGATAATTGCCATTGACTAGCAGAATAACTGGCAATTAAATTCAACTACCAATTTGCCACAATTATATACCAATGTAACAGCATGACAACTAACAAACCATATCAATTTGAACTCCTAAACCATATCACTCAATTTATATCAAATTAAACTACCAACTCAGTGACAATTATCTATGAAGCATAACACCTAAATACTTACATCCATCATCCATCTTAGTGTCTGTTCTCCTGCCCCTGCTCCTCTGGTGTTGCTTTCCATTCCTGCACCTGCTCCTCTGGCATTGCTTCCTCTTCCTGCCCCTCCTCCTCTAGCATAGCTTCCCCTTCCTGCCCCTCCTCCTTTGGCATAGCTTCCCCTTCCTGCCCCTCCTCCTCTGCCAGTGCTGCCCCTTCCTGCCCCTCCTCCTCTGCCAGTGCTGCCTCTTCCTGCCCCTCCTCCTCTGCCAGTGCTGCCCCTTCCTGCCTCTCCTCCTCTGCCAGTGCTGCCTCTTCCTGCCCCTCCTCCTCTGCCAGTGCTGCCCCTTCCTGCCTCTCCTCCTCTGCCAGTGCTGCCTCTTCCTGCCCCTCCTCCTCTGCCAGTGCTGCCCCTTCCTGCCCCTCCTCCTCTGCCAGTGCTTCCGCTTCCGCTTTCAGCATATTCATTTTCCGGATCATCAGTAGTCCTCCTTCTCTTCACCTACATTAAGAAAGTAATTGCAGTAAGTTTGTAATTGTCAATCCCACTAAGAATTATAAAAGCTGTAGTTAAATAACTACTTACATTTGGTGTAGTGGATGTCAGTGGTTCTGTGCACCTCCTTTTGTTATGGTCTTTGCTACCACAATTGCTGCAAGTCATTTTGACTAGTCCCCTCTTACTTAACTTCCCTTTCCGGTTGGCTTCTTCTAGTTCTTCGGGCTCCTTTCTCCTGGACTTCTTCTTCCTTCCTCTTTTCGTTTTTACTGGTGATGGAGGCACAATTGGCACGAACTCTTCAGGATTAGGCCACTGATCACTCCCATTTGTCGGTTCAATAAAGAAAGCATACACCTTTCTTTATGTCTCCACTGAATAACACTCGGCTAAGTAAGTAGCCGGATTCTCGTTGTTGCCAATAATGGCAGCAATTCCATGGCTGCATGGTATGCCTGTCAGTTGCCAACTTCTACAAGTGCAACTTTTGGCTTCCATGTCAACTGTAAACTGCTCACCAAAACCTGCCACTTGCACTCTTGGACCTCCAGAATACGTTGGCTCGAAATGGAAAGAGAACTCTCTGTTCTTCCATAGCTTCTTCATTATCTTTGGGCACCACAAAGCAACACTGTTCTTCAACATATCACACTTCTTTTTCATTCTTTTTATTAACTTCACTTTAATCAACTCATTCATTGTGATCACCCCTTTATCTCTTGCATCCAAGATGTACTTATTGAAGCACTCACACATATTATTAAGAAGCATATCACATTGTGATATTTCAGAAAACCAAGCCCTAGACCACTGCTCAAAAGGTCTTTCCCCTAACCATTTTCTTGCTTCAGGGCATTTGTCTTCAATCTTCTTAAGACACTCATCCAATTTGGCTTCATACGGTGCCCTTACTGCATCCCATAACATGTCCTTCAACTCCTTCCCCTTGAACAAAGTTCTAAAATTTGTGTACATGTGTCGTACACAAAATCTGTGTTCTGTTGATGGGAATAAAGTCTCAACTGCATTTATCAGTCCCTGAAATAAAAACACATAAATCCACCTAAGCAACCATACACCACTAGATAATTAAACTATCGTACATGCTATTTAATAATCCAGCTTAATCATTAAGTATTGGAGCAATGTACCTTTTGTTTATCGGACATAAAAGTCCAATGTCTGTTGCTGTCAATCCCCAAATCTTCTGCTAGCAGCTCTAAGAACCAAGTCCATGTCTCTGTACTTTCTGTTTCAGCCACTCCCCATGCAATTGGGAAAATGCAGTCATTAGGATCAATGCCAACAGCAGACAATAGTTGCCCTCCAAACAAGCCTTTAAGCCAGCAGCCATCTAATCCGATGAAAGGTCTGCATCCTGCTTTGAATGCTGATTTTAAAGCATTTAGGCATACATACAGCCCAACAAACCTTCCATCTTTGAATCTACCAGTTACAGTGCTGCCTGGATTTGATCTTAGCAGCTCAGCTCTATACCTACAAATACATAGAATAAAATTAATTAAAACACAAGACAATGCAATTTAGTGAAATAGTACAATGCAATTAATAAAAAAACAGTAAACTCTTACAATGCAATTAAAGATAACTGTATAAAAAGTTTACCTATAAATGTTTGCATACTGTGTTCTTTCATCCCCGTTAATCTTTTCAAGTGCTAAACACTTAGCACGATATGCCTTCATTCTCCTAATCTTCAGCTCTTTGTGCCTACTGATATCATCAATTAAAGCACTTATCTTCCAGTCAGGATCACTCCTAAAAGCCTCCAAATATCTTTTTGCAATCCACTTGGATGTCATATGGAAGTTGCGGTGCACCTTCGAACATAAGTGCTGGAAATGGCCACTCTTCACTTGCATGGTAACATTGTTTTCATCATGGCGATCTTGCCTTGAAGCATAACACCTCCATGGACATTTTTCCCCATCATCTTGCTTTGATTTGCACTCTGCCTTGACCTTTTTTTTTTTGTATTTGTTGGAAACCAAATCTGAAATCTGTTATTGATGCCATGGTTTCTGCATGCTTCTTTAAACTCCTCTGTATTATCGAATAGCATGCCAATTCTGAACTGAGGGTCTTCTAAATCCCTTTGTGCATTGAACTCCGGAAATCTAACCCTTACTTCATTCTCGGAGTCTGAGCTTACATCTGTGTGAAGTGCATCAGAATCTTCATATTCAGATGAACCATCCTGCACCTCAAATCTCATACCGGTTTCATAACCACTATTCCCCATGTTCTCACTAGCTCTCTGTCTGGTAAATGGATTCGATGTCCTAGCTTCATCAATTCCATTCATTAAATCTTCATCACTATCTTCAAAAACATAATCAGGATCAACAAAATCCTCTTCATCCAATTGCTGTCCACCTTCAGCATTCTCATTATCACCCATCTCAGTTTCTACACTAGTGTTATCCACATTGCTATCATTAATTGGGGTGCTACAACCACCAAGCTCATGATCCCCAATTTCTTCATCAACAGCAGAAATGTCATTAACAGTTGGAAAAAATGCATCTACAAAATCACTTGTACAATCATCTAAAAAATCAGCTTCTAATCCTCTATTAGAACCAAAATTTACACCACTGTCCATATGTACATCACCTACATTTACATCACCAACACTTACATCAACATTCAAATCACCAACAGCAACATTCAGCCTTGAGCTACTCCCTATCTCCCTTGTGTTATATTCAAGAAATTTGATTCCTCTTGTCTCCCCAACATTTAATTTACTTTTACCCTTCCTATCAGTAGCTACAACCAGTGGATTTTCCTCTATAATTTCTTCAATTACAACACTGCTCTGCCCTCTAGGTTCTAGTTCATATAGTAGAACATCCACTTCTTTTGGATCTATAACCTTAACATATAGATCAATTTCTCCACAATCAACCCCAACCAAAGCCATCCTATACACATCTACATCATTGCCCAAGTAATGTAAGTATCGCTGAATTGGCTTATCCCATGGTTTCCAAAGATATTGGACAGTTCCATTAATCTCTAACCTTTGCTGAACCACTTTGTCTATTGTACATAAAGCCAACCCTTCATCCCAATTACAAGCTTCCCATATGTACACATCACCATCTACATAACTATCCCCTTTGAATCTCCCATCATACCTAATTATAATATCAAAATAGCCCTTCTCTGGATCTGCATTTGAACACCCAATGATAGTACTCAAAATTTAATTTCGAGTATAATTGCATACAATTATTATCAAAACACAGATTGGCACAAATCAATAAACTATTCAACAAAGATTAATACAAATCTAATTAGATTAAACAAAAAAGATTTATACAAATCAACAAATTGCATAATCCAATCTAATATCCAATCAATTACAAATCTAATATCACAATCCCCAATGACACATTTTCTGATGTATTAAAAAAGTCAATTACAATTGCAAGTATGTGGTATAATGTGGCTAAGTATTACAGACAACACAACACCAAAAACAACACCAATTCTACCAAATATTTAATTCAGTACCATCACTATCCAACAACCATTTACAAATATAATAATTGCAAAAATAAAGAGCAAACAAGGAGAAGTCAGACTTACATGGGCCATAAGCCATCCCAGCCATTGATCACAGTTGGTTCTGGTCCAAAAGCTCCAAAAAGAATCAACTTTTCAACCGGGTCCACTGCATTCACAAACCCAAAATATTCCATCACTGTTAGGTCTATTATTATATACATAAAAACCAAAAATTTTAGGCATTCTTTCCTACTATTTATGTAGTGACACAGGCTCACAAAAGCCACATAAAGGCAACAACAGAGAGTGAGAGAAAAAACGAAGTTTGTAGAGAGAGAATATCAAAGCAACAACAGAGAGTGAGAGAAAGAACGAAGTTTGTAGAGAGAGAATATCAAAGCAACAGCAGAGACAAAAATCTCAAAGCCTTCACTTACCAGTTCAAATGCTGTGCTTGAAGAACAAGAGCGCGATGATTTCCTCTACCGGTGATTCGCGAAATCAGAAGGACGATTTTTAGGGTTTGCGAGATAAATTTTGGGGAAAAGGAGAAGAATTCAGATCGAAAATAAGTGAGGGAGAGAGAGTGGTTGCCGGTAATGAGGAGGAGAGAGAGTGTGGTTGAGTGAGGAGAGAGAAACGGTCAGATGTTGGGAAGAGGGAAAAAAAAAAGGAGGGAGAGTTTCAGTTTCAATTTCAATGGAGGGTATTTTTGGGAATTCCTATTATGGTGGGGCCCACATGTTCAGGTGGACAGTAGCCAACACGCTGACGTGGCAAGGTCAACCGGGGGTCATAGGTAAAAAAACCACAATGGGAGGTCACCTGATAGTTGGGGTACTACAATGTGCAAAATGAAAGTTGGTATACCATATTGTGATAAGGTCGATAGTTGGTATATCATGGGTGAAATTAAGCCTTAATAATATTATTAAAAAATAAATTAGAATTAAAATTTTCACTTTACACCTATACTTTTTCTTTTTCCATTATTTACCCCTTTTGGTTTTTTATTTTCATTATTTTAACTCTTGGAAAATTGCAGCTATTTAATTAATCAGACTCGATCCAATTACTTTTTAAACTAAATTTGATTAGTTAGTTTGAAGTTATCCAATCACATTTTAACTAAACTTTCTATCAATTGGAACGTATTAGTAGACAAAAACTTGAACTCAAAATCTCTATTTAAATAATAAGATTATTACAATTCAAGACAACTTTAATTGATTTAAATTAAAATAATCAAACTCAAAGTCTAACTTAATATCAAGAGATTGAAGACTCTTACAAAACTCAATTTAATCTTATTTAACAATTTTAAAAAGTCTAATAGCTCTTAAATTATTTGTTAAATTTAAAATTCTTTTGAGTATGTGGCTTAGAATTTTCATTCTAGAATATATAGTACTCAGTTTGGGAATAACATTATTATCATACGTTCATGATTCTAGCAGCAACAATCAATTAAGCATTTATGACAATTTCTTTAGCTATGATTTGTATTACTACACTTGGGTTTATTGATTCTAATTTTTTAAAATCATAAGAAAATTATTTTAACGAGAAATACAAATTTATAAAATTAGATTTATGTCAACCAAATTTAGTTAAATATGAATACTCTAAATTTATTAAAATACGTAGTTGTGAAGACAAAAAAAAAAAAAAAATAATAATAATAGAGGAATTGGCACGTGTCATGTTGTGAATTTAATCAGCTGTACCTATCCATCAGTAAGTCAACTCTTATTTGTTGACTGGTAGGCAGATTAAAATATACTGCATCTGTTCATATCTCACTTACTTTACAATCTAATCTTATTTATTGACACTTTGAACAAAATATATTAATAATTAAAATACTTTGCTCTTTTTCATCTGTTAAATCAAAAAAGCATTTTACTAAATTATTATACACATTCTAATATAATTATCTTTATTTTAGTGAAATTTAATATTTATTTAAACGAATTTTATCTTTTTAAAAGAAATAAATAATAAAAATAACAAAATTAATTTAGTTAGCAATTACACTTCTTTGTATTTTAGTTTGGAGTAAGCACGTTTTAATGACTAGTAGTCACACACTTAATTACAATTTGAGGATAGAAAAAAAATAAAATAAAATAAAAATGAACATAGAAATGTCACTAAATAACAAGCATGATGGCTACATTGCAAGTTTCACCACAGTAGAAGACAAATTAATAAAATTTTCTCAAAACAGAATATTCTAAGAATAATATGACTAAATTCATCACTAAAATTTTCAAAAATGCCACTAACATTGATAACAAAGTTCAATTTTATCCCTATTGTATAAAATAAACAAATTAAGGGTTCAACCTTGTTACCAAATAGAGATAATTAAGTCATTCACTAATAAGGTTTAACCAAGATAAAATCGTTATAACCATAACGTGTAATAAATTATGAATACTTAATTATTAGGAGTAGTTGTGGTTTTAAAATTGACAATATTATACACCAGTTATATTTGGTAATGTTGAGCAATGTTATTAAAATCAGACAAGAGAACGAACATTTGAAGTTACCGGGTTGTGGTTCGACCGATAGTTGAACCAAATATTTATTTTTAAAAAAAATATTATTTAATAATATATTATAATGAATTATAGTTTAATTGGTTTACAAAAATATTATTTAAAAATATATTATATCAAATTAATGTTATTTTCGAAGGCTGAGATTTTTAATCAAATCAAAGGATCCATAATTGATTCGTGGTTGAACCGGTTAAACTGATTGATCTAGTCCGATTTTGAAAACATTGATGTTGAGCATTCCATTTTCATGCCAACATTGCGGTTATAATTTTTTTTTTTTTTTACATGATGTATATATAATTTAAATATATGACCCATAAATTATGATAATAATAATAATAATAATAATAATAATTATAATAATAATAATAACAATAAGATATCTATCACCATTTTTTAATAAAAGAAATTTATAAGTAAAAGAGATATCTCCAACCCAAGACAAGTAAAAGTCTTAAAATTACCACAATAATTTATACAAAGTTTTTCTATTATTTTACCTAAAGAGATTCCAACAACAACAGAAATTAAATTCAAATGTGGTTTCACAAAAATCGCTTTCTTACTAATAAAATGGTTACCCTCTAAGTTGAGTTCAACACCACGGCACCATAAATAATAAACATCATTAATTTATAAAATTCACGAAATCTTGTTATTGGATTAACTTACGCCTCATAATTTGAGTTTATCAATTAGTCCCTTTGATTTTTTAATATGTCGTTTTAACTTTTTAAATTTGTTCTTTTTTATATGTCGTTTTATATTATATTCTTCGACATCATGTAAGATACCATGAACCGCTCAACTTCGTTCTCCTGCAATAATTGCAAATTGTTTTAATTGAAATTGTTCTAATTGAGTACATCTTTCAATTCGAAAAAATAATTTAATTGTATTTTTCATATATATAAAGAATTATAAATAGAGATTGACTTGTCAAACTTATCATTCTATCTTTACCTTATTTCCAATAGCAGAGATATTACATAATTCATTTACCTATCCTAATTTTACTTTACCTCACTCCAAACATCCTGTAAGACACCAGCTAGAAACATCCGGGATCCGATCGTCTGTCCCTAGAAACAAAAGATGGGTTCGCCTCATACCAACTTAAAACACCCAGGATCCGATCGTCTGTCTCCACAAACCAACACGTGTCTTTCCAGTATGCTTTGTTCTCACTCACATGCTTCCTGAAATTTTTTTTCCCAAATTCAGTGTATTTCGTCAAGCACAGAGCCCCATAACTGACCAAAGAGCAGGATTGTAAAGGGCGACCGCTGATGTCTTCAAGATGTAATTCGATATTGACCACACAGTATTTATCAAACAAATGATCATTTCTAAACTCATCACATGGATCATATCCAACAAACAAATGTTCCTCCGTCACACTTCTTGTATCATACCAGCCCCCAAAGTAGCAATGCAAATCTCTAAAGTCTCCGTTCTCATTTTGAAAATGGTATTTACATTTCACTCGGAAACCAGACCTGTCACTGACACCATGGAATGCAATAAATGCACAACTAATGAAGCCCAAGAAATCGTTTTTAGCCAAACCTGAAGGCAGCTGGATTTCAGTTGCTAATCTTGGACCCATTGACATAATGCCATTGTAAAATCTAGGGAAGCAAAAACTAGATTCCCCTGCTAATATAGAAGGTACCTGCAACGTGAAACAAATTAATATGGGAGATGGTGTCGTCACTTAATGCAAGAGATATGAAAAGGAGAAAAAGCATCTTGAGGCCTCTAATCTTCTAGAGTTTTGTTGATTAAGTTCTTGATCTTTCAATTTAACATATAAATGGCCAACGGCTTTGTTTGTCGATCAACAAAAATTAAAAAGATCCAAGGGCCTTTGGATGCCTTTTTCTCTACAAAGAATAATACCCGACTGTATAGCCTTTCTGCATAAAGCTGAATTTTTGCGACAGCATATAATAGGATGTCAATCCTTTCAAACCTACGCAACTTGTTACAATTAGTGAAAATGAACTCGAAAATGTTTCCTGCGGCTTCTTGTTCATCCATACGTACGAAGCTCAGATTAAGGCAGCCGTGGACATCTAATCTTGTCAGGTTTGGGGGAAGTTCGGGTAATGACTCAAGACGAATGCAATTTCTCACACCAAGATATTGCAAATCGAATAGCCCTTTGAGGCTTGGAGCTATTTCTCTAAATGGATTTCCACTTAGATCCAAAGCCTCTAGAGACGATAAACAACCAATGAAATGAGACACAACAAATAAACCACAATTATTGAGATACAGCTTACGTAGATATTGTATCTGCAATCCTTCTTTAGGAGAACATTTCATGACATAAAGGCAAAGATATCTACAGTTTTTCAACTCCAAACTTGATAGCACCTTCAACTTTTGAATTGGTGAAGGCAGCTCTTTTATAGCTGTTCCATCTAGATAAAGATATCTCAAAGAATTCATATCCTCCAAAATTTCTGGGAAACGGTCAAATATACAGCAGCCCGAGAGATTAAGCTTTTGCAGATGTTTCAACTTACAAATACTGCTTGGAAGAGTACGTAATCTGGTGCAGTTTTGCAGATTCAGTTCAACAAGTTCAAAGGATTGCTGTATCGACGAGGGAATTTCTTCTATTGCAGTGCCATCTAAACACAACTTCTTGACTTGTATTGAAACCTCTGGAAACTTTGTGATGCTAGAGCAGCCAGAGAGAACCAATTGCTCTAGAGATGCCAAACTAGAAATATCGCTGGGAAGATTCTTCAGTCTTTTGCAGTTCATGAGATCCAGACATAACAGCTTGGAGAGAAGACCAATTGAAGAAGGAATCTCTACAATTGCAGTCCCACTTAAGTACAAGTATTTCACTTCCCCACAAATCTTGGGAAACGTGGTAATATTTGAGCAACCAGAAAGATCAATGATCACAAGAGCTTTTAAAAAATGCATACTTTCTGGAAGATTATGGAGCTGTTTGCAGTCCTTCAAATTCAATGTAATAAGTCCACGGACCTTCCCAATTGACTCTGGAAGTTCTTCTATAGCTGTCTCGTTTAAATTTAAATAAGTCAAGTTTTCAGAAAACTCAGGAAACCTACTAAGATATGAGCAGCCAGAAAGATTAAGCGTTTTGAGAGATCTCAATTTTACGCCAGTGGGAAGGCTTAACAGGCTTGTGCAGCATCTCATGTCCAAATCAACAAGTTGATCTAGAAACTTAATTGATGAATCAACTTTTTCCAAGCTAGCACAATGCGCAAAATTCAAGCTCTCGAGATTCTTTGCCAGCGTGAGGTCTGGAAGTGCAAGTAAGTTCTTACAATTACTGAGATTCATCTCTTTCAAACTCACAAGATGCTACAAAAACAATAAACTGCCTTCAGTAAATTACCTACACTAAACGCATTGAGGCCCAAAAAAATGGGGAAAAGATATTACCTGCATTCCTGACCAAAGTTGTTTTACGTTGCTGTATGTCAGGTTAAGTTCAACTAGATTTTCTGCTTCAAACTTTGGAGGCATGGAGCTTAGTGGGTATTCTTCCCAGTGAAGATAGATCAATTTATCTGATAGAAAGTCTAGGCCATCAGGAAGATACAATTTACAGCTGTTTCCAAATCCAGCACCGTAGATTTTCAGCAATCTGAGATTATGCATGTTGGCAAAGGCTTTTGAGCTCAAATTCACTTTTGGGATTTTCGATGTATCTAAAAATATCCCTTCAACCTTTTCAGATCCCTAAAAATCAAAGTAACAAAAAGATCAAGCTTAAATTCTACATGCAATTAAAATTTCCGAAAATTATTTCAATTGTACTTTGATGAGGGAAAGTTTTTATATATATATAGGCAGGGGTCTAACCAGATTTTTAGTCAATACTTGGTAGACATCGGCATGACTCCACAATCTACTGCGCTTACCCAGCTCTTTAATTGATTCTTGGCGAATGATTTCATGAGCCATTTCTTGCAATAAATCATGCACATCTAACTTGTTTCCAAGGATAGTAATAAGGCATTTATCAACAAGAACACTAATTCCAATTCTGGCCGAGAAACCACAACCATCCATTATTCTCTGTACAAAATCAACTTGCTGCCCCGTAAAAAAACATGCAATATCAAGAAACATACATTGCTCTTCTTCATCCAGTGTGTCAAAACTTGCCCGCAACACGCTGAAAATTTCAGGCTGAGGAATTCTACCAAGTTTGTGCAGTGCACTTTCCCATTCTTGTTTCCCTCTGCCAAATAAAGAAGATCCCAAAACTTTGAGTGCCAAGGGATTTCCCTGAGCATAATTCACTACCCTTTGAGATAGCTCCATATATTCTGCTGAAGGATGGCTACTCTTAAGAGCATTCAAACTGAATAGTTGAAGAGCATCATCATCATTTAATCCTTGAACTTCATATAGTTCATCAACTCTGTTCTTCAGAACTTGCTTATCTCTAGATGTCAATATAATTCGGGTACCCAAGCCAAAATTTTGTGTTCCGATCAGCTCATCTATTTGAATAACAGAATCAATGCCATCCAGAACAAGCAACATCTTCTTGCGTTGGAGCATGCCATTCGAAACTTGACAAAGCTTTTCCCTTAGACCAACTAGCCCACCACCTACTGATTCTTCCTTGATATTTTTAAGAAAGCAGCAACATTCAAATTGACAAGAGAGAGTGTTAAATATAACTCCGGCAATAGTTGTTTTTCCTATGCCACCCATGCCCCAAATCCCTAGAATACAAACTTCTGACACCCCAATGTGTAATAACTTTGTAGTTTGTTCAATGTGCGATTCTATTCGAATCAAGCCCTTCAAATCTCTCGAGTATGCACGGTTCAATTTCTTCAAAACATCTTCCACAATTTTTTTCACAAGTTCAGCCTCATACCTATTGAAAAGGGAAAAAAAGACTGAGATGAAACATATGGTAAGAGAAACAAATTAAGAAAATAAAGGAGTAAATTTCCACAGTAACATCTTCTTTCAAATATGTCGAATACACAAGAAACTTGAAAAAAAGAACTGCATCGATAGTTTTTCTCTGGTAATAGAAGTTTATAACCTTACAATGCTGCAATAGACAAAGAGCAAAAACACTCAATATAATAACAAAATTCTTGATTGTCCTTTCTTTCTCACCCAACACCAACACACATATTCCAAACCACCACTCTCCTAATTTGCAAATTATCCTTTATTCCCACTATTACATTCTCTATCACATGTCATTTCCATGACTAGAGGCATCAACTATATCATGACTTTAGAAAAGAATATTCTGCACCATTTTTTCCAATTCAATCGAGATACTCAACAAAACCTAAGCAATTAGTCCTAAAGTGTTAAGTGATTTGAAAGTTTATGTCATGTGGATACCAAATGACAGACATTCCAATTAACGAAACCAAATAATAAATTTATGATGATGATAATAAACATAATAATAATAAAAGAAAAGAAAAATAAAGTAAACAAAAGATGTGAATTAAAAAAAGAAAGTATTTTTCTTTTCCTTCTATTTGCTTTTTCTTCTTTCTTCCATCCCTTTCTGCTTTTTGGTAAGCCAAATACCAAAGTAACTTGATCAGTACCTAATTGCCTCAAGTATGAAGTAAAGTAGCATAATTTAGCAATCAAATGGCATTGGTCAACAGGAGTCAAGGATTCCTATCGGTTTAGAATTAGTTTGATGGATAAGTATCAATGTTTAGTGAAAATTGGTGTGGAATACTTTATCCATGTTTTGATCTAGCATTCTAGCAAGATAAAGAATGTTCTAATATGGACCATGGTGCCATCAACCATACACCTTCATCTTTAATAGCAGAAGTTCAGACAAATGATATAGTGTGCTATCTAGGACCATTCGTAGTGAAAAGCTATATGGGTCAAAAATAAATTGTCTCAAATGTTGGGTTAACTACCTTACAGATGGAAAATAATATACCTGATATCCTTGGAGGCATATCCAGAAACGCCTGCAACAGTCCTCAAGACAGCTCTCCATCTTGGTAACTTTTCCAATTGGTCCTTAAAATTCGTCTGAAGCTGAAGAAGTGCATCTGCAAAAAGCCCTCTTTGTTCTTCCACCTCAGATGGATTTACATGGTAGAAAACTGGTAAAATTGTCTGTCCATGAATTTCCTTGCATTCAAGAATCTTAACCAATTCATCCAAACACCATGGAGAGGATGCATAGTTCTTGGAGAAAATGATAACAGAAATCAAAGAATCTTCAATAACTGTCAAAAGGGAAGGAGTTATCTCTTCCCCTCTTTCAAGGTCATTATCAATGAAGGTCTTTATTTTTTTACAACACAAAGCATCATAGAGATGACTGGTAAAATTATAACGGGTGTCTTCCCCTCTAAAGCTAAGAAACACATCATACTTCCTTTTACGTGAAGCAGCAGAAGAAGAAGAAGACGCCATCATGGATACTTATACTATGAGAAGAGCAATCATACTACCAGAGATCTCCTTCAAAAAAAAAAAAAAAAAAATTAAATGTTAGGTGAAATTTCTATCGGAAATGAAGATTAGAAATTAAGGAGCGATGAACTGACCTGAAGAATGAAACTTTTACTTACAGTTGAAGCAAGAGATACGTTGCAGATCTTTTGTTCTGATATGGTGATCTGATTTGGATGTTAGATGATAGCAAAAAGAAGAAGAAGAGGGTAAAGACTAAAGAGTGAAGACTCTGGGTCAGTCAACACTCAGCTTGCCTAGAAATAATCTTACGTTTAACTTTTTCTTTCTCTCGTTTCTTATCTTTGAATTTTCTACCAAGTTGGCAACTACTTTTTACTTAGTAGGGTCAATCTTAGATCAAATCACCGTTGACATTCAGTCCATTAAAAAAAAAAAAAAAAAAATTAACACCTCTCTACAATAAGTTTACTTGACATACTTATGGACCAATTTGATCCAAGATGCCAAGTTCAAAGACAATCAGTTATCCTAAAGTTTGTTTTAGGATAAATTGACTCCCTGAAGGGGCAAAATTAACCCATATTAACCCTTTATCCGTAACATCAGTGGAATAAAATATACGAACATATTTGCAAATTAACTAAACAAAAGAGACAAGTTTATCAATTCATGATAGATAACTTCCAGACATTTAGTTTCACTTCACAGTACTTATATAGACAAAACTAGTACATATTCAACAGTAGAATTAATGCACACCAAACGTCTCCAGCTCAATACATGCTGCTCCATTCTTTTATTTTTGTTAACGTTAATGGTAGCAATCTAGCAGATTACATAGCAAAATATCTTACCCATGTCACAACACGTGTCATGTACAGCCTTAATCACCTTCATCTTTCAATTCCACGCGACAAGGTGGAGACAGGTCTTCAATACAGAGCAGCCAGCTTCAGGATTTGCATGGATACACCTTTTGAAGATTTTGGTCCTGTACTATGCAAATCCCACATTTCTTAAATTCGTCTCAGCTGGGTTGGTCTGCTTTCTTCAGATGGATAATCTAGCCTGTGGTTGAAGACGAAGAACATGCTACGATGATCAAAACTAAGTGCTGAATCCCTAGCGACTGGAAATACATTGAACCAAGTCTGAAACTCTCCATTTTCACTGCTGACCTCAAGCCACCAGTCCACCTGAGAATTAGGTCTCCACTTCACAACTGCACATACGGCGAAACCTGCAACATTCCGCAAATTTTCATCAGGAGAGAGCTGTATTATCAGACATGGTTCATCTGCATCCCGATGGTTGAACCAATTCGGAATTTCACTTCCAGGAAAGCAGGTATAAAATTCAGGAAATCTAATCGCCGGATTAATGCATTTCTGTGCCATAAGAAAAATATTTTAGTTTGTGAAAAGTCAAGGAGAACAGAAGGATAAATGTGCTGGTGTTAATAGAGACCTGCTTGCAGAATTTCACGAATTGGTTCCAAAATTGGCAGTTTTTGTAGTGTTTCATTAGGCACTGAATTAGTGCTACCCACAACAGGTAACTTTCAAGCCATGTATGTCGAAATCATATCTACTTCGTCCTGCTAGTCATTCAGCTTGGAGCAATTTGAAAAACCTATATAAAAACTACGTCTTTTGCCACATAATCTGAGCTTGTCAAATAACATTGGGAGAGTCTGCAGCGAAGTGCAGTTTTCCATTGTCAGATATTTAACACTTGATGGGAGAGGCGGCAAGGACTGAAGACTTTTCCCAAACTCCAAATATTTCATAAGGGGAAAAAGATCAGGAAGACTTCCCAAAGAAATGCACCCTATCACATTCAGGCTTTTAATACTTTAAGGAAGATCAGGCAATGCTTGGAGCCTTTGCAATTAGTAGCCTTAAGAGATATTAATCGGGAAAGAGAAACGTGGCAGATCCTTTGTTCTGATATGATGATTTGATTTGGATGCTAGAGAAAGCATGAAGTGGGTAAAGAGTAATGAGTTTGGGTCAGCTTCCCTTGAAATTATCTTCTACTTAATTAACTTTTTCTTCCTGTGTTTCTTTTTTCTTTGAAATCAACTACCATGTTTTTTGTTCCATTCTTCAAGATTATTATATCAAGCACAGCTCATACAACTTTGTACTTTCATTCTCTCTTCTAAAACTCCCATAATTGAGCAATCAAATGGCATTGGTTAACAGGAGTCAGTGATTCCTATCAGTTTAGAATTAGTTTGATGGATAAGTATCAATGTTTAATGAAAATTGGTGTGGAATACTTTATCTATGTTTTGATCTAGCATTCTAGCAAGATAAAGAATGTTCTAATATGGACCATGGTGCCATCAACCATACGCCTTCATATTTAATAGCAGAAGTTCAGACAAATGATACAGTGTGCTATCATTTGTCTGAAAAACTATATGGATCAAACATAAATTGTCTCAAATGTTGGGTTAACTACCTTAAAGATGGGAAACAGTATACCTGATATCCTTGGAGGCATATCCAGAAACGCCTGCAACAGTCCTCAAGACAGATCTCCATCTGGGTAACTTTTCCAGTTGGTCCTTAAAATTCGTCTGAAGCTGAAGAAGTGCATCTGCAAAAAGCCCACTTTGTTCTTCCACCTCAGATGGATTTACATGGTAGAAAACTGGTAAAATTGTCTGTCCATGAACTTCCTTGCATTCAAGAATCTTAACCAATTCATCCAAACACCATGGAGAGGATGCATAGTTCTTGGAGAAAATGATAACAGAAATCAAAGAATCTTCAATAACTCTCAAAAGGGAAGGAGTTATCTCTTCCCCTCTTTCAAGGTCATTATCAATGAAGGTCTTGATTTTTTTACAACACAAAGCATCATAGAGATGACTAGTAAAATTATAACTAAAGCTAAGAAACACATCATACTTTTACGTGAAGCAGCAGAAGAAGAAGATGCCATCATGGATACTTAAACTATGAGAACAGCAATCACACTACCAGAGATCACCTTTTAAAAAAAATAATAATAATTAAATGTTAGGTGGAATTTCTATCGGAAATGAAGATTAGAAATTAAGGAGCAATGAACTGACCTGAAGAATGAAATTTTTACTTAACAGTTGAAGCAAGAGATACGTCGCAGATCATTTGTTCTGATATGCAAAAAGAAGAAGAAGAAGAGGGTAAAGACTAAAGAGTGAAGACTCTGGGTCAGTCAACACTCAGCTTGCCCAGAAATAATCTTACATTTAACTTTCTTTCTTTTTTTCCCTCTGCTACTTTATACTTACTTTATCTTTGCTTTTTGTTTCTATTGGTATCCATCTGTCATTCTATTATTCCATTGTAATGCTATACGCAGAGGTCTCAGAGGTCTCGTTCTTTATTAAATTATTAAATTGTCACAAAATCACTAAGAAGCAGAACGTTGAAGGACTCCTTCCCTTTTGTTCTCTGCCTTTCTCTTAAAACTACGATTTTGAGCTCCGTGAAAAAGGTAAGTTTTTTTCTTTCTGTGTTTTTCGCTTTCCTATAAAATTATTTTACCAAATATCTTTTTACCTATTTTCTTGGTTTTCCTTCCTTGAGAGTAGCTTTCCCAGGTTGGAAAAGCAATACCAAACTGGATCTAAAAAGGGCTAAAACGTAAAATCCCATCTGATATAATTAAATTGATTTTTAATGTATTTTTTTATATGAGAATTCTTTATAACTTATCCCACATGAGAAAAAAAAAATCAAGATTTTATTTTATTGACAGTATAATTAAATTTTGTTGGTATTGATTTAAAAATGTAAAATTGAACAAAAATTTCTATTACAAAACTACAAATAGACTAAAATTTTTATATTGAACCATTTTTTTCGTTAAGATTAAACTTCATGTTTTGTATTTCTAATAATAAAAGACTATCTTATCTCTAATTATATGTTTATTATAGAATTTACTTTTGCTTACAACATTGAAGGATGATAAATAATAAAATAATAACTTCTTTTTCAACTCATTAATTGAGAAATACAACCAAAAAATACGTCTCAAACTTGAACATATAATTAGATTCTGAACGAGAAAAATACATTATTGAAATTAAAAACTGCACTGTAAGAATTGTTTTTCATTATAATTATAATTAATCATAAAAATTTTCATATGATATTACTACTTTAACATTATTAATCCCATCATCTTCTCAGTATGAACCTAATGATCTGAGACCATGTGGTTCAGATATTCATCCTTATCATACTTCAAAAAGTTGGCGCACTCAATAAAAGAAGCTTTGGCCTTCTCAATGATGCCTTAATTTAATACATAATCCTTGGCATTTTCTTTTATAAATAATTCAGTAATAGTCAAAAAGATGTAGATTTATTTAGATTCTTTCTGCACATTCAATGAACCATCCTTTTTCTTTTTTTTTTGGCTGTGATACATACCAAAAGAAAAGCACAAATGATTGTGTTACACATTTCTTAAACTTTTATATATTTTACCGATCAGTTTTTTTGAACATATCAAGTATAACATTTTACTATTTCAATAATATTAATCCCAAACTTAACATATATATCTCACATAAACTGCAGTATCAGTGATGTAATACAATTTCTGTAAAAGGTAGAAAACTCTAGAGTTCACTTGAAGGATTGAGTTGTACTTTATATGCATACGTGGCATAGCTATAGATGGGAACCATACTTATAATTTAGTCTAACATGTTTGCAAAATTTGTGTAAGTGTTAATTAACTAACAGTAGAGCTCACAAAAGACAACTATATCAAGTTTAGTGCAAATACTATCAAAACAAAAAAATCATGTATTCAATGTGTTGAAAAAATTGATTAAGTGGATAATTACGAAATCCTTAAAAATTAAGGAGCTCATGATATGTTTTGCCTATTTTTATAGGCAAAAGTTACAATATTTAGACGAGACATATAATTCAATAATAGTCGAACATTTAACTCAAATGCTACAATGCTAAACTGTCCTAAAATTATGGCCTTCTTTTACTTTCCTAAAATTAAATTCAGCAGATTACATAACAAAATATCAATAAAATGTCTTGCTGATTTCACAGCAAATGCGTCACCTTCATCTTTCAATTCTAGATCAAGGGCCGAGATAAGGAGGCAGGTCTTTAATAACAGAGCAGCCATCTTCAGGAGTTTCTAAAGTTGTGCTAAATCGCAATATATTTTCAAGATCTGGGTCATGCACTATGTGAATCCCACAATTCTTGAACTCATCTTCACAGATAAGAAATATCAACTAGGTTTGTCTACTTTATTCGGATGGATAATCTAGCTTGTGCCTGAAAAAGAAGAAGATGCATTCTTTTGGCCACAAATAAAAGCCAAGAATTATTTTAAAGAGGTATAAAAACAGAAAATTAATTTTAAAATTTGTAATTATTTACTATTTTGCCATTAACAAGGGTATTTTAGTCTCTTTCTTTATTTTTAGTATCCCCAACTATAAATACATCTCTTTCTTACCGTAGTCACCATCTTTCATTAATTAAAATTACAAAAACTTTCGAGAACGAGGTTGGAATCCTAGAATTTTTATTTGGAAGAATTTTACCTTCAAATTTAGTTTGAAAAATCTTTACTGGTTTAATATTAAAATCTTCAATTTTCTTTCTCTTAATCCCTTTCTACGGCATTAGAATTTTGATGCCTTTTCAATAAAGCTTTTTATAGAGATGGACAGTAAAATTACATCAACTATCTTTGCCTCTGAAAATAATTAAGAAATACATCATATTTCCACTCTCATCCAGAGGAAGAAGAAGAAGCCATGAGTACAAGCTTCATCAAGCACAAATCTGTGATGAAAAGAAATTTCTCGAGTATCTAAAAAAAAAAATTTTGACAAGTGAATTTTCTTACACTTGTTCTTTTTTTGGCGGGTTTTGTAGAATTGGACGTCAACGAACGGAATACAATAGTTGGGGCAACAATGAAGACTCCTAAACCCAAGCATCGAACCAATCTTCAGTCCATTGGCCTCCAAAAGCGCCAACAATAGGGGTGGCAATTTTAGATACGACACGACACGTGTTTTTGCGGGTTTGGGTTGAGATTAAACGGGTTTCGATCATAAACAGGTCAACACGTTTATGACACGAGATAAATGGGTTGTAAATGGGTCAACCCACATAACCCATTTATGACACGCATAACCCGTTTATTTCTTTAATAGTTTACTAGTCACTAAATTAAGGGCATATATAGATAAGAATTGAAAAAAAAAAACCCTAATTCCAATTCCATCACATATTCACATTGTTGTTGCCACCTTAAAGACTAAATCATTAATCTCCATTCTCCATCCATCGTGTTTAGTGATGTTTTATTAATGATTTTGAAGTTTTAGTAGCAAATTAGCAATGTTTGGTTAGGTTTTAATATTTATAATCGGATAGTTAAACGGGTCGTGTCATACATGGGTGTAACGTATAATTGATTTTTTTTATTAATCGTGTAAAACGGGTCGTGTCGTGTTACCCGTTTGTTAAACGAGTCGTGTTCGTGTTTTCTTTAATTGTGTCGAAATTAAACAGGTCGTGTTCGTGTCAATCTTAAATGTGTCAACAAAATACCTCAACACGACACCAACACGACCCGTGAACACGAATTGCCACTCCTAGCCAACAACATAGCCCATTTATGAGCTACTTACATACAATGAGTGAAGGAAGAAAAACCTCTTAGGCCCTTGATGTGTCCACAATTTTTCCATTTAGTACCTGATCTATAAGTTCCTGGCATTTTAAAATTAAAAATATTTAATACTTGATCTGTAAAAATCTAGAATATTTTGGTCCTTAAACGATGATTAATATCTATAATAACTTACATAATCAGTGCTAGTTATTGTAATAAACAGACTATTCTTACGATTTACTTCCGCTCTTTAAACCACCAATCTCATTAAATTTTATTGTTTAGGTACTAAATGATTTTTTTTTTTATTTCTATAGACCATATATCGAAAGGACCAAACCAATAGGTTAGTTACCAACTTGGCATATGATGGATAAATCAGGCCCAAAAAGCTCTTTACTCCAAGGAAATTATACAAAATTCCAACTTTTTTTTTCTTCTTTACTGATGAGAAAAAAAAAAAATTATTAAACTTGGTAATAATTATAAAATAATTTTAAACTAGTGAGATTTTAATGAGTATTAACTATATATTAAGTGTTGAATAGAACATACTAAGAAAAGAATTATATTGTGCTTCAGTTTGTATAAATTAAGGTGAAACATAATAAACCAATTAATGTATTTCACTTTTCTGAAATTGTAGATTCACAAATTAAAATTCATAGTTCTATTTTTCAAGAAAATTCCATACAGTTTTATATAATTTTATGTCAACAGATTAAGCAAAAATTGCATTGAAACTCAACATAAGGATTTGTAGTAATAAAATAATCTAGACCTCCCAAAATGTGTATAATCCAGAGTTTGAAAGTGAATTGTTCGCACAAATATTAATATTTATGGAAGTAATTTACAATAATTAGGCACAAAATGATCATAATTTATCGGAGAATAATCACAAAAGTGAAGCGGTTCGTGCAATACTCTATCAAAAGTGTACATGAAATCCACACCAATAATTGGGTTTTCTCGTCAGGTCAAGTATTCATGGTGTACTATCAGCTCACTTTGGTATCACAGAGATGCTACATGCATAGATGTGGTTGGATATGCTCTGCAAATAAAAATCAAAGAACAAAAGCATGTAGCTTACCTCTGCGGCACAATCTCTTTCTGATATGAGTAGCACTATTTGAGCAATCTTGTTTGCGGCTTCGCTTAGTTTGATACATATTCTGACTACCACCAAACAAGGATCCTCCTGATTGGATTAGCTCTTCCATATCTCGATCATGTAATACGTGCACGCCACATTTCTTAATTCCCCCTCCTTTGCAAGTAAGCAACACCTCCATTTCTCTGCGTGCATAACACACTTCTTCCATGTCCAACATATTGGTAACAAAGATCATATGAAGATGACCCGTCGCTGCTGGAATGTCACCGGATGGCATGAGAGGTAAAAATCTACCATACTAAAACCATTGACTTTGATACTCCATGACATAAGCTGATTTAATTTTCAACATGCTTCCCTTTTAAGAAGGAAGGATGCAAACAACAAAGCCCAAAATATGGGAACAATTTTCTAAGGCAGTTCTACTCTCAATATGCTCCCAACACCCTGATAGTTGAACCAGCTAGGAATTTCAGTTCCAGGTAAGAGCAATCTAAAGTCCGGACATGGAAACATAAAGGCCCAATTTATGATCTACAAGAAATTATTACATATGATAAAGCAAGTTGGAGGAGGAAAAATAAAGCGTTGATGCAGACTGTAGAGAGAGATGAGTAGCACTATTTGAGCAATCTTTGTCACGGTTTCGCTTAATTTGATTCATATTCTGACTACTACTAAACAAGGATCCTCCTGATTGGATTAGCTCCTCCATATCTCGATCATGTAATACGCACATGCCACATTTCTTGATTCCCTCTCCATTGCAAGTAAGCAACACCTTCATTTCTCTGCATGCATAACACACTTTTTCCATGTCCAGCATATTGGTAACAAAGAACATATGAAGATGATCTGTTGCTGCTGGAATGCCACCGGATGGCCTGAGAGGTAAAAAATCTACCATACTAAAACCATTGACTTTGATACTCCATGACATAACCTGATTTAATTTTAAACATGCTTCCCTTTTAAGAAGGATGCAAACAACAAAGCCCAAAATATGGGAACAATTTTCATAAGGTAGTTCTACTCTCAATATGCTCCCAACACCCAGATTGTTGAACCAGCTAGGAATTTCAGTTCCAGGCAAGAGCAATCTAAAGTCCGGACATGGAAACATAAGGACCCAATTTATGAACTGCAAGAAATTATTACAGGTGATAAAGCACGTTGGAGCAGGAAAAAAAAAAAAAAAGAAAAAAAAAAAGAAAAAAGGAAAAGAAGTGTTCACGCAGATAGTGGAGAGAGAAAAACCTCATCATCCCTGCTTTTGCATCTTGCGTACTTATTCGCTTGCTGCCAGGTTCTGAACAAGCAAAGCAGGTAGTTTTTTAATATAGTGAACTCGCCTTGATAATCATTCAATTTGGTGCAATTACTAAAATCCAAAACAAACATTTCCACATTGCTTTTTTCCAATAAATTTGGAAGATCTTCCAGTGATGTGCAATTTTCCATATGTAGATGCTCAATACTTGATGGAAGATCCGGCAATGACTTGAGCATCTTACAATTGGCGATTGTAAGATCTTTGAGCCGTGAAAGTTTGTTGAGACTTGATGGTATGCTTTTGAAATTATTTCCACTTAAATTCAAAATTTCTACCATTGGAATTCTTCCTGACAGATCACTAGGAATTGCCTCGTCTAGAAGATTGCAGTTGCTAAGATCCAACTCTCTCAAATTGGAAAATGCAGTCAAAGAATGCAACAGCGAAGCCAGAGGATATTGATTTTGATTTTTCCTAGGCATTAACCAACGAGGAAGAAGAGAACTGAGTGCTTCAGTTATTGGCAATGGCTGTGTACCGATTCCAGCCATATGAAGCTCCTCCAAAGATTTAAGATCCCCCAACTTGTGAGGCAGTTTGGAGAGCTTTGTGCAGCCATCCAAATTAAGAATTTTAAGAGACATCAAATCACATAAGCCACTTGGAAGAGACACTAGGCTTCTGCATAGCCTCAGGTTCAAAGAAACAAGCTTTTGTAAAACTCCAATGGATCGATGAACTTCATGTAATCTTAAACAACCTTCAAAATTCAACTTCTTAAGATTTGACATCTCTGTGAAGTCGGGTGTCTTGATCAAATTCTCTGAGTAACTTAGATCAATAACCTTCAGCCACTTCAATCTTGGCTAAAAAAAAAAAAAAAAAAAAAAATCATCTCCAAAAGTTACATGAGGAAACTCATTAACAAGATTCACACAACAAATATTAAAATCTGAAACGTACTTTTACTCCCTCCCATAATTGTTCAATGCTGCTATGATGCATAATGAGCTGGGCAAGACCATCCGGTTTGAAATTTGAAGGCAAAGTTTTGGCAGGATACAGATCCCAGTTGAGATATCTCAATTTATTGGAAAGGTTCTCAACATCATCAAAAGTCCGTATACTTTTTAGTATCAGCAATCTCAGATTTTTCATTTCGGAGAAGCCTTTAGCACTCAATTCGTATCCTTCTTGAGAATGAAAATCCAGAACTAGGCCTTCAGTTCCTTTAGGACCCTATACATTAAATGCCACCATTAATAGAAAACAACAGTAAAATGAAGAAAATTCATAGAAATTAAGGTGATTACACACCTTATCATTCACTAGGACGTCATAGGCATCCTGAAAAAGCCATATCCTACTGGAGTTTTCGGGGGACTCTCGACGAACAATATCTTGACCCATTTGTTGAAGCAAGTCATGCATCTCAACATAACCATATGATATATCTATTAGAGATTTATCAACAAGTTCTTTCAGTCCAATCTCAGGATGAAATCCACAACATTCAAGTACTTCCTTTACATAATCTACATTCTTCCCTTTGAAAAAACATGCAATATCTAGGAAAATTTTCTTTTGTATCCCCTCCAATCCATCAAAACTTATTTGAAGCTTACTGAGAATTTCTTCATTAGGAATGTCCTTCAACCTATCCAACATGCTCTTCCACTCTCTTATTACAGATGTGCCATATAAAGAGGCACCCAAGACTATGAGTGCTAATGGAAGGCCACGGGCATACTTCACAAATTCACGACATAGCTCCGCATATTCTTCTTCCCTGGAACTATTCTGGATGGCTTTCGAACGAAAGAGTTGAAGGGCTTCATGATCATTTAACTCCTTAACCCTGTATATTTCATCCACTTTTTGTTGGATCAACAAGCTTTCATCCCTAGTCGTGATGATGATTCGACTCCCAGGACCAAACCATGTTTCACCTCTTCTGCCAATCAAAATTTCTATCTGATCCAACTTACTAACATCATCAAGTATGACCAAAACCTTCTTACGACTTAGCCTATGTCTTATCTGGTCTGCTCCACTATGGCGATCATATACATCTATATTCCTTTCCATGAGAGTAGCAGATAGAAGTTGATGTTGTAAATAAACTAAACCATACTTTGCAGAGGTTTCTCTAACATCTGCAAGAAAGCAGCGACCTTCAAACTTATCAGAAAGTTCCTTGTAAACAACACTAGCAATTGTTGTTTTGCCTATGCCGCCCATGCCGCAGATTCCTATAATTTTCACTTTGTCCGACTGCCCCAAGTCCAAATACCAAAACATGTTCTGCAAACGTGATTCCATCCCTACAAAATCCTTAGCTATGCTATAACTTAGTGTGCTCATGACCTCGAGAATTATGTGCCTGACGATTTCTTCAATAAAATCTGATTCATCCCTGCAAAGTTACAAGCAAAACATATATAATTAAATGAAAAATTCAAATGAACAACTCTTTCTTAATTATGACGTCTTCTAACCGTTACTATGAACATAAAACTCCTTCGTGTCTCCTTTATTCTCTGAACTTTTTTTTTCTTTCGAGTCTTTTTTTTTAATGAAATCTAAGACCGTAAAAAAAAAAATCAAGAAAATCAAAATCCATAGCAAATTCCAATGTATCATAATTTCTCTAAATAGACAATGAAGTACTGGAATTGCACCAAAATTCAAGCTGTCGAAGAAAAAGAATGGAGATAATTAAATGAAGAAAGAATAAACTTTCAACTTACCTGTCTTTTAACTCCCATCCAGAGAGATCGGCAATTTGTTTAGCTGCAATCCTCCATTGTTGGACCTTATCGCTGTTGTCTTCATGCTTATTGAAAGCTGCTCCAAAATCCCCAGTCTGATACCTCACATCAGATGGAGTCACATCATAGAAAATTGGCAAAACGATCTGCCTCCCACCAGCTTCCTTGCATTTAGAAATTTGAAAGAGTTCCTCCAAGCACCACGTCGAAGAAGCATAATTCTTGGAGAAAATGATGAGTAAAATTCTGGACTGATCAATGGCGAGAGGAAGTTCGAGAGGAAGGGGTTCTCCTTTAGTAAGCTCTCTATCATCCTTGAAGGTGATGATACCTTTCTGGCAGAGCTCTTTATAGAGATGGGAAGTAAAACTATTTCGAGTATCTTTGCCTCTGAAACTAATAAACACATCATATTTCCACACTTCTCTACCAGAAGAAGAAGAAGAAGCCATTAAAATTATTTATTTATTTGATTCTCCATTGAAACGTAAAGCTTAAGAGCTTGCTTATTTATGAACCTATTGATAAGAGGGCCCAGTTTGGTATTCATTTATGTACATTTTCTTGCATAAGTCAAATACGTGTTGATTTTTTCTTTTTTATGACAAATGACTGTGTTACACATTTCTGAGACAGAATTTACCGATTGTTGAAAATTGAAGTTGATTTCGTCATTGCGTACACCAGTCTCAATTTTTTTGAGGTTGTATAATTACCTATTAAGTCCTGAAATTTTTGTATAAACAGATGTTAGTTTTTTTTTATTTTGTACGACTCATATTCAATAATAGAAAGTTTATAATCTCATATTCTATTTCTATCTAAGTCCTACTATTATTATATTCTTCTTATTATTATAAGCTTTATATATTAAAACTATTTTACAACACGTTATCAGCACGAGTTCACTCGAGTTCGCTCATCTGGTTAATATCAATCCAGTTTGTTCTATTAAACCAAGCCAAAGTATGATATAATTTTTAATTTTATTTTCTTATAAGTATATAATTTTGATATAATAAAAATATTTTTTTTTTTATTTTTTTTAGATATGTCAAATCTTGTAAATATTGATTTTGTGGCACTTGATGTGACCGGAAAGAATTATCTTTCATAGATACTGGATGTTGAAATTCATCTAGATGCTATGGATCTCGGGAAAACGATCCACGAAAACAATAACGCTTTATTACAACATAAAGTAAAAGTCATGATTTTACTCATTCGTCATTTTGATGAGGGGCTAAAACCTGAATATTTGACTATTAATGTGACACCCAACTCCAAAACATTTTAACCTTTATATTCCTCCTAAAATCTCTCGAACCACTCAATAATTTCCTTGATATCCAAATAAATTCCTCCTTGACATCAATCTTCAAATTCTAATATAGAATCTTCTTATGTTAATGCATCAGTAAAATTCATATATAATCTATCTAATACAATATACTTATTTGGCTTGGACTTGATATTAACTTAATATCAAGCTTCCTACGTATTCCAATAATTCTAACTTGGGAATCAAAGCCACGTGTTTCTCTTAATTTTAAAATAACTTAATTATCATTCTCATATAACTTATTCCGTATAATACAAATAACTTAATTATCATTCTTATATAACTTGTTCTGTATAATACATCACCCTATCACTATTCATTTATACGGTCACTATTCGTACGAGTTACTATTAACAAATACGATATACCATTATTCACAAAATTTTCAAAAATCACCCTAAACATCATATATTCCTCCAAATGCATTTCTAGTAATTTTCATATTTTCTTCACATATAAATCTCACTTAAACTAATTTTCCAACAAATAATATAATTAATTTAACTCCAAATACTTCAATAATTCATATAAAATAATCTACTAAAAATCATCAAAAACTCCAAAAATTAATATTGTTCCATTTAATTCATAGATCAATATAAAAATATTAAACCAACAGAAACTCGCGGAAAAATATTCCGATCACTGAAATAGTACCTATAATTCAGACGGAGAACACCACTAGATTCACAGCACTGCTAGGAGTTCAAAAATACTAATTTTATTCTCATATCACTTCAACTTTCAAATTAATTTACAAAAATACTCTAAAATTTCATTTCCAAATACACTATCATATTGACCTAAAAATAAAATCTTAGCCGTACATATTAAAATTCACTTAGTTCTGGATAAGTATCTGAAAAATCATCATGATCGATAGAATATTCAGTTATTAAATTTCTAATATATACATATATGCCTTTCGCTCATTTTCGTGCATAGCTTTCTGCCTCCCATCTATTCTGCTCTTCTTTCTTTCTTTTCTTTATATATATATTTTTATAAAAATATCTTCCTTCTAAAATTATAACTCTACCATTATTAAATTATTATTATTTTTAATTTCTAAATTCCTCCCTATAACATTTAATTCTTTTCGATTATATCCTTACTGTTCAAATAATTTTCACCCCCAGAACTTTCTATTCTACAAAGATCTTCAAATTATAATATCATTTTTTAAATATTAATACTTATTGAATTTTCGGATATTACACTTTAGGATCCTAAACATTAAATGAAGAAAAATCATAGAAAACAACAGTTAAATGAAGAAAATTCATAGAAATTAAGGTGATTACATACCTTATCATTCACTAGAAAGTCATAGGCATCCTGAAAAAGCCATATCCTATTGGGGTTTTCAGGGAACTCTCGCCGAACAATATCTTGACCCATTTGTTGAAGCAAGTCATGCATCTTAACATAACCAAACGATATATCTATTAGAGATTTCTGAACAAGTTCTTTCAGTCCAATCTTAGGATAAAATCCACAACATTCAAGTACTTCCTTTACATAATCTACATTCTTCCCTTTGAAAAAACATGCAATATCTAGGAAAATTTTCTTTTGTATCCCCTCCAATCCATCAAAACTTATTTGAAGCTTACTGAGAATTTCTTCATTAGGAATGTCCTTCAACCTATCCAACATGCTCTTCCAGTCTCTTATTACAGATGTGCTATATAAAGAGGCACCCAAGACTATGAGTGCTAATGGAAGGCCACCGGCATACTTCACAAATTCACGACACAGCTCCGCATATTCTTTTTCCCTGGAACTATTCTGGATGGCTTTCGAACGAAAGAGTTGAAGGGCTTCATCATCATTTAACTCCTTAACCCTGTATATTTCATCCACACTAGCAATTGTTGTTTTGCCTATGCCGCCAATGCCACAGATTCCTATAATTTTAACATTGTCCAACTGCCCTAAATCCAAATACCGAATCATGTTCTCCAAACGTAATTCCATCCCAACAAAATCCTTAGCTATGTTATGACTTAGTGTGCTCATCACCTCGTCAATTATGTAACTGACGATTTCTTCAATAAAATCTGATTCATCCCTGTAAAAGGTGCAAGCAAATCATATATAACTAAATGAAAAATTCAAATGAACAACTCTTTCTTAATTATCACGTCTCCAAACTTTCTTTTTTCTTTCAAGTCTTTTTTTTTTTAAATGAAATCTTAAAGACCGTAAAAAAAAAATCAAGAAAATCAAAAACAAATTCAGGTAAATTATTCAAATGTATCATAATTTCTCTGTATAGATAATGAAGCACTGGAATTACACCAAAATTCAAGTTGTAGAAAAAGAATGAATAAACTTAAAAGAAGAAAGAATAAACTTTCAACTTACTTGTTTTTTAACTCCCATCCAGATAGATCGGCGATTTGTTTAGCTGCAATCCTCCATTGTTGAACCTTATCGATGTTGTCTTTATGCTGAGCGAAAGCTAGTCCAAAATCCCCAGTCTGTTTCCTCACATCGGATGGCGTCACATCATAGAAAATTGGGAAAACGATTTGCCTCCCACCTGCTTCCTTGCGTTTAGAAATTTGAACGAGTTCGTCCAAGCACCATCTAGAAGAAGCATAATTCTTAGAAAAAATGATGAGTAAGACTCTGGACTGATCAATTGCGAGAGGAAGTTCGAGAGGAAGGGCTTCCACTCTCGTCCACATGAAGAAGAAGGAGAAGAAGCCATGAATACAAACTTCGTCAGGCCAGTATTTGAGCTCAGAAGAAATTTCTCCAGTATCACATATGGGCGGGTTCGCTGGACCCACTTCAGTATGAAGGTCAACGAATGGGATACAATAGGCATCAGATAATAGTTGGGCCAACAATGGAGACTCCTAAGCCCAATCAAACCATGGGCCAACAATGAAGACTCCTAAGCCCAAGTTTCGAACCATGGGCCTCCAAAACTACCAACAACGTTGACCGTCTACGAGCTATTTAAATAGAAGGGATAATTACCTTGACCTATTTTTCAAAAATTATATTATTAGTTTATTAGAGTAAATATATTTTACAAATTATATTCATCATATTTTCTTTTAACGTATTATTTCCCTCTCTTTTCAGAGAAATCCTATGGTATGCCAGTAGTAGACTACTCCCGGACAATAGGAGTACGTCACATTAGCGTTATGTTATCGTGCCGTATTTCAATTGACTGGAGTAGTTTACTCCCAGCATATATTAGAAATTTCCTTTCTTCAAAAGATTTCTCTTTCCCTTATATTTACTCTTTTATCTCATCTTCCATAATTAAAAATTATATTTTCATTTCTCTCCATATTCATTCATTTTTTCGTCATCCGATTTCAGAGTATCTTTTTGGTTTTTTTTCTCTTCAAAATTTTTTATATATATACGGCAAATACTGTTTATATACCAATTTTTTTTCTCCAAGCCTATTGGTGGCCATTTTTTTGATGTTCCTCCTAATGGGTTGATGGATTTGATTCTTCAAGATGTTGCGGGGAAGGCTTTCCCTTGTCTGTCTCAACTCGAACTTCAAGATCAGAATCCAAGATGTACAAGAAACTTCTATAAATATATGAAGAATTTTAAT
The DNA here is from genome assembly GCA_039660915.1 of Euphorbia tirucalli. Taxonomy (NCBI): domain Eukaryota; kingdom Viridiplantae; phylum Streptophyta; class Magnoliopsida; order Malpighiales; family Euphorbiaceae; genus Euphorbia; species Euphorbia tirucalli. Next base: position 1,004,465 of record CM077640.1, read on the forward strand.
CAAATTTCATCATTAATCAATGTTGCATTTGTGTCTTTATGAAATTTGGAGTCACATAAATACATTTTGCAAAACTACAACCACAACATGAAGATTACAAAACCATCAAAATTGAGCAAGAAGCAAGCAACATTATTCTTAGATGAACATCTATGGCCTTTTCACTAGTCTACATCTTCAATCTCTTCGGATTAGATCCATCAACAAACTCGCAACTGCCATCGATTTCGCCTCTACTTTCCAAGCATTTATCACCATGTTTTCTCTTGCTTTTGTCACAAACATCATTACAAGAAACATCCAAAATCTCAGGAGGTCTATTACATTGGATCAATTCACCAACATCAAGATCATATATGACTCTAAGTCCACAATGCTTCATCTTCAATCCATTCGAATGAAACAATGCTTTCAAATTTCCACATCTCTCCCACCAATCCACACTATTCAAAGAGCTGCGAGGCATGAAGTTGAACCAGAGATGATCTTCAAGATTAGAATCCAAGATGTACAAGAAACTTCTATCAATATATGAAGAATTTTTAATCAAATTTCACCATTAATCAACGTTGCATTTGTGTCTTTATGAAATTTGGGATGTTAACAAAGAAATTTGGGAAGTTTTCGGGTCAATTTGTTCCTTAACAAGTTACATGCTTTATAACAAAGCAATTTGCCCCAACTTTAGCGATAAAGGGACAAATCAATCTAAAATGACTCATATTAGTGTCAGAAACTAAAATGCGTTAAATCATTTGCCGGCATGTGTCACTTTTGGTCTGCTTTGATAAACCAAATGGAGACCTTAGCTCGGGTTTGTGAGATCAAAAAATAGAGGTATAGAAGGATACCTGAGAGCTGTGTTTGAGCAGATAATGCAGGTAACTTGTCAGCCTGGAAAATGCTGTGTAGTTTTTCCCTTTAATCTCAACTAACTGTATCCGATTTACGAAGGTTAAAGCTGAATGTTTTAGCTTATCTTCAGCGCTTAATCCTTCAACACTTAGACGAACTACAGTAGATGAAAGATCCGGGAGCATATGAAGACGTTCACAATCATGAAAGCAAAGGTTTTCAAGTTCATAATGTCTGCTGATGGTATTAGGCAACGAAGTTGCCAATGATGAACAACCAATTGTACTCAGATACAAAATACTTGATGGAAGATCTGGCAATGAATTCAGCCTTCTGCAATTATCGACTCGAAAATCTTCGAGATTAGTCAGTCTGCTAATGCTTTCAGGTAGACTTACAATGTTATTTCCACTCAGATTTAGTGATTGCAACAATGGAAAGCAGCTCAAATCTTTTGGCAGTACTCCATCTGCTAAGCAGTAGCTCAAATTCAATGATTTTAGAGAACACAGAACTGACAAAGAAGGCAGAAAAGCTGGTAGATTTAGACTCCTTTTCGGGATTAACCAGGACAGAAGTAGAAAATTGTAGGATGCAACTTGTTTTGAAGCAATTCCACCAATGTTAAGCTTCTCCAAACATGTCAGTTCCCCCAACTTCTGTGGAAGTTCATCAAGTATCGAGCAGCCTCGCAAGTTAAGCAACTTAAGGCGATTCAAGTCGCAGATGGTGCTTGGAAGCTTAACGAGACGTTTGCAATCCTTCAAATTCAATTCGACAAGCCTTCACAGAGCTCCAATGGATTGGTGAATCTCATATAGTCTCATGCAACCTTCAAGATTCAGCTTTTCGAGGTTCGGAACTTGTCTGAAGTCCATTGTCTTGATTAAGTTAACAGAGAAACTAAGATCAATCACCTTCAACATCTTCAATGGCTGCAAAAAGTACACAAAAGATTCCAAATTAAGATAACTCAAACTCAAACTGATCTTAATAAACATGAAAGATTAGACTTACTTTTATTCCCTTCCACAATTGTTGGATGAAACTAGACTGCAAATGAAGCTCAACGAGTTTGTCCGGCTGGAAAGTTGATGGAAGTGATTTGAAAGGATATTCTTCCCAATCAAGATATCTCAACTCATTTGAAAGATAATTTAGACCACCTGAAAAGTGTAAATTCCGGAGTTTGAGCAACCTCAGCTTTCTCATCTTTGTGAAGGCATTTGCATTAAGATGATCATCTTCTTGCTCACAAGAATCTAGAACTATGCCTTCAACCTCTTCAGGTCCCTGTACATATAAAGATAATGGCATACATATACAGTTAGACAAGTAATAAAATCGGTTACAAGTACGAAAAGGCCTTGAACTTGTCAATCCGAGACAAGTCACAAGAGTCAAGAAACAGAACGGTAAGTGTTAAACTCTTGTAACACACTTATCCGCCCTTTTTCTTGAGTCCAAGCGACTCGTCTCAAGTTGATAAGATTTCGTCTAAAAAGGCAAATGTATAAAATCACAGACAAGTTCTCTATATGATTCATGAAAGCAAGTTATTACCGTGTCATTCAACAGGACATGATAGACATCCTTATAAAGCAACAGTCTGCTCCATCTTCCTGGTTCTTCGTAGCATGCTTGTCGAACAATATCATGCCCCATTTCTTCAAGCAAATCATGCATCCATATTCGATCATTGCAGATAGTAATGAGAGACTTATTCAAAAGAACTTTGATTCCAATCTCCGGATAAAAGCCGCAACTTTCCAATACTTTAACCACATAATCCTTCTCCTCCCCTTTGAAAGAACAAGCAATATCCAAAAATATTTTCTTCTCAACTTCCTCTAATCCATCAAAACTTATATAAAGCTTATCCAAAATTTGCTTGTTAGGAATTTCCATCAATCTCTCCAATGCACTTTCCCACTCATCAATAGACTTATCAAACAAAAACGAACCAAGAACACCAAGAGCCAAGGGAAGGCCATTAGTGTAACTAACAAAACGATCACATACCTCAACATAATCATAATCCGGATAATCATTCTTAAAGGCTTTCAAGCAAAATAAATGATGGGACTCATCATGATTCAATCCTTCAACTCTACAAATTTTTTCTACTCCATGGCTTAACAACAAATGTTCATCTCTAGTGGTTATGATGATCCTACTCCCATTGCCAAACCAATCATGCATACCTGCTAATGACATTAACTGCTTGGAATCATTTACATCATCAAGAATGATGAGCACCCTCTTGTGATGAAACTTTTACTTACAGTTGAAGCAAGAGATACGTCGCAGATCTTTTGTTCTGATATGGTGATCCGATTTGGATGTTAGGTTATAGCTAAAAGAAGAAGAGGGTAAAGACTAAAGAGTGAAGACTCAGGGTGAGTCAACGTTCAGCTTGCCTAGAAATAATCTTACATTTAACTTTTTCTTTCTCTCTTTTCTTATCTTTGAATATTATATTGGTCCTTTTGGATCAAATCACCGTTGACATTCAGTCCATTAAAGAAAAAAATTAATACCTCTCTACGATAAGTTTACTTGACATACTCAGTGACCAATTTGATCCAAAATGGTTCAAAGACAATCTGTTATCCCAAAGTCTGTTTTAGGATAAATTGTCTCACTGAGCCAACTTAAAGAGCAAAATTAACCCAAAAATACAAACATATTCCTATCAAATACATGAGAAGCGAATAAAGCATACCATCCCAAAAATAATGTTGTCCATAAGTTTAAAATCAAACAAATGGAACAAACAGCACTATATTCACCAAACTATATAATTGCTAATTCAGAGGCAGCAATTAAAACTTATATGCGAAATTCACAAAAAGATTCAACCTTTAGCCATAAAAAGAACAAAAGATCCAGCCTTTTTTTTCAGATAATACAAAATAGAAAAGTATTTTATGAAATTAAACTCTATTTGGCCGCTCATTTTGTCTCTTCCTGCCCTTTGATACACATAAAAAAAAACTCACAGTTTACAGTCTCTCTCATTCAGCAGCCAAAAAGAGGACAAGAAAAAGGACTGATACATAAATTGACAGACCTGTGTTGGGATTATAGAGAGACCAGATTTTCTTCTGGAAAGTGTAGTCAGCCAAGAGAATTCGGACCCAAACTCGAGTCTCCAACCCCTTTTTCCCCTTTGGCTTCGAATTGAGAATGGAACCTCCAATTCCAGATACAAGGAGGACCGAGTCACGGTCGGGCTCGGCATAGTCCGTGCTGTCATTTCCAAAACAAGGGCAAAAGCAGAAGTCTTTCGGCAATGTTAGGAAGGACCCGGATTTTGAATTGGATAAAGAGAGCAGCAAATGGATGTCAGTTAGCTTCAGCCTTCATGTGGCAGAATTCCGTTGGTCTACCATGACTACACTGAAGCAACAAGTTTCCAGAGGCAGAACATGATTATTAATATATTATTAAAAAAAAAACACTAGAATTGCAATTTTCACTTTACACCTATACTTTTTTTTTTTCCATTATTTGCAGCTATTTAATTCACCAATTCGACTCAATCCAATTACTTTTTAAACTAAATTTGATTAGTTAGTTTGAAGTTGTCCAACCATATTTTAACTAAACTTTCTATTAATCGAAACATATTAGCACACCAAAACTCAAAGTCCAAATCTCTATTTAAATAATAAAATTATTACAATTCAAGACAACTTTAATTGATTTAAATTAAAATAATCAAGAGAAATTATACAATGTATCTGGTCCATATGGACATTCTCAATGAAAAATTGATACATAAGTATTTTTTATTTCCCAATACTTTCGTTGCTTACGTGTCAGTTTCTCAGTAAAATGGTCCACATGGACCCAGTCCACTATAAAATTTCTCAATAATCAAACTCAAAATCTAATATAATATTAAGAGATTAAAGACAATTACAAAACTCAAGTTAATCTTATTTAACAATTTTAAAAAAGTTTAGCAGCTTTTAAATTATTTGTTAAATTTAAAATTCTTTAGAATATGTGGCTTAGAATTTTCAATCTAGAATATATAGTACTCAGTTTGAGAATAATATGATTTTCGTATGTTCATGACAATTCTAGCAGCACCAATCAATTAAATATACAGGTATTTATAACAATTTCTTTAGCTATTCTCTATGATTTGTATTACTACACTTGTGTTTATTAATTTTAATTTTTTAAAATCATAAGAAAATTATTTTAACGAGAAATACGAATTTATAAAATTATATTTATTTCAACCAAATTTAGTAAAATACGCAGTTGTGAAGAAAAAATAAATTTAGGTAAAGAACATAATAATAATAATAATAATAATAATAATAATAATAAAATAATAGGGGAATTGGGACGTGTCTAGTTGTGAATGGAATCAGCTGTACCTAACCATCAGTAAGTCAACTCTCATTTGCTGACTGGCTGATAGATTAAAATTTACTGCACCCCTTCATATCCCACTTACTTTACAACCTAATCTTATTTATTGACACTTATAACAAAAATATATTAATAATTAAAATGCTTTTGCTCTTTTTCATCTATTAAATAAAAAAAAGCATTCTACTAAATTATTATACACATTCTAATATAATTATCATTATTTTAGTGAAATTTAATATTTATTTAAACGAATTTTATCGTCTTAAAAGAAATAAATAATAAAAATAAAAAAATTAATGATGATGGGCATCAAACTTCTTTGTATTTTAGTTTGGACCAAGCACGTTTTAACGACTAGCGGTCACACACTTAATTACAATTTGAAGATAGGAAAAAAAAAATTAAAATAAAAATGAACATAGAAATGTCACTAAATAACAAGCATGATGGCTACATTGCAAGTTTCACCACAGCAGCAGACAAATTAATAAAAATTTTTCAAACAGAATATTCTAAGAATAATATGACTAAATTCATCACTAAAACTTTCAAAAATACCACTAACATTGATAACAAAGTTGAACTTTATCCCTATTTTATAAAATAAACAAATTAAGGGTTCAACCTTGTTACCAAATAGAGATAATTAAGTCATTCACTAACAGAGAGATATTACATAATTTATTTACCTATCCTAATTTTACTTTGCCTAATTTTACTTTACCTTACGATGATGGGAAGCCACATGTCTAGAATTCCAAATTTAGTGCATTTCGTCCAGCACAGTGCCCCATAACTGACCAAAGAGCAGGATTGTAAAGGGTGACCGCTGATGTCTTCAAGATATAATTCGATATTGACCACACGGTATTTATCAAACAAATGATCTTTTCTAAGACCATCACACGGATCATATCCAACAAACACATGTTCCTTCGTCACAGTTGTTGTATCATTCCAGCCCCCAAAGTAGCTATGGAAATCACTGAAGTCTCTGTCCTCATTTCAAAAATGGTATTTACATTTCACTCGGAGACTATATCTGTCACTGACACCATGGAATGCAATAAATGCACAAACAATGAAACCCAAGAAATCGTTTTTAGCCAAACCAGAAGGCAGCTGGATTTCAGTTGCAAATCTCTCACCCATTGACCACATCCATTTACTTCCAAACACAAAGTCATTGGAAAATCTAGGGAAGCAAAAACTAGATTCGCCTGCTAATATAGAAGGTACCTGCAACATGAAACAAAATAATATGGGAGATGGTGTCATCACTTGATGCAAGAGAAATGAAAAGAAGGAGAAAAAGCATTTAGAGGCCTCTAATCTTTTGGAGTTTTGTTGATTAAGTTCTTGATCTTTCAATTTAACATATCAATGACCAACGACTTAATGTGTCAATCAACAAAAGTTAAAAAGATCAAGGGCCTTAGGATGCTTTTTTCTCTACAAAGAATAATACCTGACTGAACAGCCTTTTTGCATAGAGCTGAAATTTTTTCAAGGCATATAATACGATTTTAAGACTTTCAACCCAACCCAACTTGTTACAATTTGTGAAAATGAATTCAAAAATGTTTCCTGCGGTTTCTTGTAGACCCATACATACGAAGCTCAGATTAAGGCAGCCGTGGGCATCTAATCTTGTCAAGTTTGGGGGAAGTTCAGGTAATGACCGAAGATGAATGTAATTTCTCACACCAAGATATTGCAAATCGAATAGCCCTTTGAGGCTTGAAGTTATTTGTCTAAATGGATTTCCACTTAGATCCAAAGCTTCTAGTGACGATAAACGGCCAATGGAATGAGGCACAACAAATAAACCACAATTATTGAGATACAGCTTACGTAGATATTGTATCTGCAATCCTTCTTTTGGAGAAAATTTCATACCATAAAGGCAAAGATATCTACAGTTTTTCAACTCCAAACTTGATAGCGCCTTTAACTTTTGGATTGGTGAAGGCAGCTCTTTTATAGCTGTTCCATCTAGATAAAGATATCTCAAAGAATTCATATCCTCCAAAATTATTGGGAAATTTTCAAATATACAGCAGCCCGAGAGATTAAGCTTTTGCAGATGTTTCAAGTTACAAATACTGCTTGGAAGAGTATGTAATCTGGTGCAGTTTTGCAGATTCAGTTCAACAAGTTCAAAGGAATGCCGTATCAACGAGGGAATTTCTTCTATTGCAGTGCCATCCAAACACAACTTCTTGATTTGTATTGAAACCTCTGGAAACTTTGTGATGCTAGAGCAGCCAGAGAGAACCAATTGCTCTAGAGATGCCAACCTAGAAATATCACTGGGAAGATTCTTCAGTCTTTTGCAATTCATGAGATCCAAACAAAACAGCCTAGAGAGCTGACCAATTAAAGAAGGAATCTCTACAATTGCAGTCCCACTTAAGTATAAGTATTTCACTTCCCCACAAATCTTGGGAAACCTGGTAATATTTGAGCAACCAGAAAGATCAATGATCACAAGAGCTTTTAAAAAATGCATACTTTCTGGAAGATTATGGAGCTGTTTGCAGTCCTTCAAATTCAATGTAATAAGTCCACGGACCTTCCCAATTGACTCTGGAAGTTCTTCTATAGCTGTCTCGTTTAAATTTAAATAAGTCAAGTTTTCAGAAAACTCAGGAAACCTACTAAGATATGAGCAGCCAGAAAGATTAAGCGTTTTGAGAGATCTCAATTTTACGCCAGTGGGAAGGCTTAACAGGCTTGTGCAGCATCTCATGTCCAAATTAACAAGTTGATCTAGAAACTTAATTGATGAATCAACTTTTTCCAAGCTAGCACAATGCGCAAAATTCAAGCTCTCGAGATTCTTTGCCAGCGAGAGGTCTGGAAGTCCAAGTAAGTTCTTACAATTACTGAGATTCATCTCTTTCAAACTCACAAGATGCTACAAAAACAATAAACTGCCTTTAGTAAATTACCTACACTAAACGCATTGAGGCCCAAAAAAAATGGTGAAAAGATATTACCTGCATTCCTGACCACAGTTGTTTTACGTTGCTGTATGTCAGGTTAAATTGAACTAGATTTTCTGCTTCAAACTTCGGAGGCATGGAGCTTAGTGGGTATTCTTCCCAATGAAGATAGATCAATTTATCTGATAGAAAGTCTAGGCCATCAGGAAGATACAATTTACAGCTGTTTCCAAATCCAGCACCGTAGATTTTCAGCAATCTGAGATTATGCATGTTGGCAAAGGCTTTTGAGCTCAAATTCACTTTTGGGATTTTCGATGTATCTAAAAATATCCCTTCAACCTTTTCAGATCCCTAAAAATCAATGTAACAAAAATATCAAGCTTAAATTCCACCTGCAATTAAAATTTCAAAAAATTAAAATTTCAAAAATTTATTTCAATTGTACTTTGATGAGGGAAAGTTTTTTTATATATATAGGCAGGGGTCTAACCAGATTTTTAGTCAATACTTGGTAGACATCGGCATGACTCCACAATCTACTGCGCTTACCCAGCTCTTTAATTGATTCTTGGCGAACGATTTCATGAGCCATTTCTTGCAATAAATCATGCACATCTAACTTGTTTCCAAGGATAGTAATAAGGCATTTATCAACAAGAACACTAATTCCAATTCTGGCCGAGAAACCACAACCATCCATTATTCTCTGTACAAATCAACTTGCTGCCCCGTAAAAAAACATGCAATATCAAGAAACATACATTGCTCTTCTTCATCCAGTGTGTCAAAACTTGCCCGCAACATGCTGAAAATTTCAGGCTGAGGAATTCTACCAAGTTTGTGCAGTGCACTTTCCCATTCTTTTTTCCCTCTGCCAAATAAAAAAGATCCCAAAACTTTGAGTGCCAAGGGATTTCCCTGAGCATAATTCACCGCCCTTTCAGATAGCTCCATATATTCTACTGGAGGATGGTTTTTCTTAAGAGCATTCAAACTGAATAGTTGAAGAGCATCATCATCATTTAATCCTCGAACTTCATATAGTTCATCAACTCTATTCTTCAGAACTTGCTTATCTCTAGACGTCAATATAATTCTGGTACCCAAGCCAAAATTTTGTGTTCCGATCAGCTCATCTATTTGGATAATAGAATCAATGCCATCCAAAACAAGCAACATCTTCTTGTGTTGGAGCATGCCATTCGCAACTTGACAAAGCTTTTCCCTTAGGCCATGTAGCCCACCACGTACTGATTCTTCCTTGATATTTTTAAGAAAGCAGCAACATTCAAATTGACAAGAGAGAGTGTTAAATATAACTCCGGCAATAGTTGTTTTTCCTATGCCACCCATGCCCCAAATCCCTAGAATACAAACTTCTGACACCCCAATGTGTAATAACTTTGTAGTTTGTTCAATGTGCGAGTCTATTCCAATCAAGCCCTTCAAATCTCTCGAGTATGCACAGTTCAATTTCTTCAAAATATCTTCCACAATTTTTTTCACAAGTTCAGCCTCATACCTATTGAAAAGGGAAAAAAAGACTGAGATGAAACATATGGTAAGAGAAACAAATTGAGAAAATAAAGGAGTAAATTTCCACAGTAACATCTTCTTTCAAATATGTCGAATACAAAAGAAACTTGAAAAAAAGAACTGCATCGATAGTTTTTCTCTAGTAATAGAAGTTTATAACCTTACAATGCTGCAATAGACAAAGAGCAAAAACACTCAATATAGCCAAATAACAAAATTCTTGATTGTCTTTTCTTTCTCACCCAACACCAACACACACACAAATAACAAAATTCTTGATTCTTGATATTTTTTGTGTGTGTGTGTGTGTGTGTACTAACTAAAGCTAGAGTCTCTTGTAACTAACTTCCAATAGGCCCCAATCCACCACTCTCCTAATTTGCAAATCATTCTTTATTCCCATTATTACATTCTCTATCTGATGCAGCGAAAGTTAAACTCGAACCAATTGAATCCGTTGATCTCGCAAGATACCGGAAACAATTCTACCAAACTCCGTTGATCGCGCACGATACCGGAATTTAGGCTTCTAAAACCTAATTTTTCACAAAACTAGGAATAGGAAAAAAACAAATTAACTCAAAAGAATTCTTATTCAAAACTGACTTCCTTCTACATAACAGCCCTATTTATAGGTTTGTAGAGCTAGGGTAAAAATTTCGGAACAAACCGAATAACACAGAAACTTTTCAAAATTTGCAATTAAGTCCCTAAAAATATAAAAACGTAAAATTGAAGGTCCAAACAGCATTTTTTCGCAAAATTAGGGTGGGGCCCACGAGCAAGTCGTGGGTCCTGTTCAACGGCCCAATTCCCTTGAAAATCCACTAATTTTGGGCCCAAATCAGACACATGAAAAATTCACCGCTTCGTTGATTTTTTTCCGTTTTCGACTTTCTCCAAATAAGTCAGCGCCACCTCTTCCACTCCATCACTATCACATGTCATTTCCATGACTAAAGGCATTAACTATATCATGACTTTAGAAAAGAATATTCTGCACCATTCTTCCAATTCAATCGAGATACTCAACAAAACCTGAGCAATTAGTCCTAAAGTGTTAAGTGATTTGAAAGTTCATGTCATGTGGATACCAAATGACAGACATTCCAATTAACGAAACCAAATAATAAATTTATGATGATGATGATAAACATAGTAATAATAAAAGAAAAAAGAAAAAAAAAAACCAAGTAAACAAAAGATGTGAATAAAAAAAAAAAAGAGGGAGAATTTTTCTATTTTCCTTTTATTTGCTTTTTCTTCTTTCTTCCATCCCTTTCTGTTTTTTGGTGAGCCAAATACCAAAGTAACTTGATCAGTACCTAATTGCCTCAAGTATGAAGTAAAGTAGCATAATTTAGCAATCAAATGGCATTGGTCAATAGGAGTCAGGGATTCCTATCAGTTTAGAATTAGTTTGATGGATAAGTATCAATGTTTAGTGAAAATTGGTGTGGAATACTTTATCTATGTTTTGATCTAGCATTCTAGCAAGATAAAGAATGTTCTAATATGGACCATGGTGCCAACAACCATACACCTTCATCTTTAATAAAAGAAGTTCAGAAAAATGATATAGTGTGCTATCTAGGACCATTCGTAGTGAAAAGCTATATGGGTCAAAAATAAATTGTCTCAAATGTTGGGTTAACTACCTTACAGAAGGAAAACAATATACCTGATATCCTTGGAGGCATATCCAGAAACGCCTGCAACAGTCCTCAAGACAGCTCTCCATCTTGGTAACTTTTCCAATTGGTCCTTAAAATTCGTCCGAAGCTGAAGAAGTGCATCTGCAAAAAGCCCTCTTTGTTCTTCCACCTCAGATGGATTTACATGGTAGAAAACTGGTAAAATTTTCTGTCCTTGAATTTCCTTGCATTCAAGAATCTTAACCAATTCATCCAAACACCATAGAGAGGATGCATAGTTCTTGGAGAAAATGATAACAGAAATCAAAGAATCTTCAATAACTCTCAAAAGGGAAGGAGTTATCTCTTCCCCTCTTTCAAGGTCATTATCAATGAAGGTCTTGATTTTTTTAAAACACAAAGCATCATAGAGATGACTAGTAAAATTATAACGGGTGTCTTCCCCTCTAAAGCTAAGAAACACATCATACTTCCTTTTACGTGAAGCAGCAGAAGAAGAAGAAGATGCCATCATGGATACTTATACTATGAGAAGAGCAATCATACTACCAGAGATCACCTTTAAAAAAAAAAAATTAATTGTTAGGTGAAATTTCTATCGGGAATGAAGATTAGAAATTAAGGAGCGATGAACTGACCTGAAGAATGAAACTTTTACTTGCAGTTGAAGCAAGAGATACGTTGCAGATCTTTTGTTCTGATATGGTGATCTGATTTGGATGTTGGGTTATAGCAAAAAGAAGAAGAAGAGGGTAAAGACTAAAGAGTGAAGACTCTGGGTCAGTCAACACTCAGCTTGCCTAGAAATAATCTTACATTTCACTTTTTCTTTCTCTCGTTTCTTATCTTTGAATTTTCTACCAAGTTGGCAACTACTTTTACTTAGTAGGGTCAATCTTGGATCAAATCACTGTTGACATTCAGTCCATTAAAAAAAAAAAAAAAATTAACACCTCTCTACAATAAGTTTACTTGACATACTTATGGACCAATTTGATCCAAGATGCCAAGTTCAAAGACAATCAGTTATCCTAAAGTTTGTTTTAGGATAAATTGACTCCCTGAATTAACCCATATTAACCCTTTATCCGTAACATCAGTGGAATAAAATATACGAACATATTTGCAAATTAACTAAACAAAAGAGACAAGTTTATCAATTCATGATAGATAACTTCCAGACATTTAGTTTCACTTCACAGTACTTATATAGACAAAACTAGTACATATTCAACAGTAGAATTAATGCACACCAAACGTCTCCAGCTCAATACATGCTGCTCCATTCTTTTATTTTTGTTAACGTTAATGGTAGCAATCTAGCAGATTACATAGCAAAATATCTTACCCATGTCACAACACGTGTCATGTACAGCCTTAATCACCTTCATCTTTCAATTCCACGCGACAAGGTGGAGACAGGTCTTCAATACAGGGCAGCCAGCTTCAGGATTTGCATGGATACACCTTTTGAAGATTTTGGTCCTGTACTATGCAAATCCCACATTTCTTAAATTCGTCTCAGCTGGGTTGGTCTGCTTTCTTCAGATGGATAATCTAGCCTCTGGTTGACGACGAAGAACATGCTAAGACGATCAAAACTAAGTGCTGAATCCCCATGAACTGGAAATACATTGAACCAAGTCTGAAACTCTCCATTTTAACTGCTGACCTCAAGCCACCAGTCGGGCTGAGAATTAGGTCTCCTCTTCACAACTGCACATACAGCGAAACCGGCAATTTTTATCGGGAGAGAGCTGTATTCTCAGAAAAGGTCCATCTGTATTCTGATGGTTGAACCAATTTGGAATTGCACTTCCAGGAGAGCAGGTATAAACTTCAGGAAATCTAGTCGCCGGATTCATGCATTCCTGTGCCATAAGGAGAAACAAAATGATAAATGTTCTGGTGTTATACAGACCTGCTTACAGAATTTTGTGCAATGGTTCCAAAATTGGCAGTTGTTATAGTGTTTCATTGGGCACTGAATCAGTGCTACCCACAACAGGTAACTTTCAAGCCATGTATGTAGATATCATATCTACTTCGTCCTGATAGTCATTCAGCTTGGAGCAATTTGAAAAACCTATATAAAAACTACTTCTTTTGCCACATAATCTGAGATTGTCAGATAACATTGGGAGAGTCTGCAGAGAAGTGCAGTTTTCCATTGTCAGATATTTAACACTTGATGGGAGAGGTGGCAAGGACTGAAGACTTTTGCAATTCCCAAACTCCAAATATTTAAGTTTCGCAAGTGGAAGACTTTCCAAAGAAATGCACCCTTTCACATTTAGGCTTTTAATATTTGAAGGAAGATCAGGCAATGGTTGGAGCCTCTTGCAATTAGTAGCCTTAAGAGATATTAATCAGGAAAGAGAAACATCGCAGATCTTTTGTTCTGATACGATGATTTTATTTGGATGTTAGGGAGAGCATTAAGTGGGTAAAGAGTAATGGGTTTGGGTCAGCTTGCCTTGAAATTATCGTCTACATAATTGACTTTTTCTTTCTGTGGTTTCCTTTTTCTTTGAAATACACTACCCACGTTTTTTGTTCCATTCTTCAAGCAAAGCTCATACAACTTTGTACTTTCATTCTCTCTTCTAAAACTTCCATTCTCATTATATATGTAATTCTTTAGCATTGGTATTATGACACACATGAGCAATCTAAGCTTCATCTTGAAGAGGGTTTTGGCACTCAAGCCATGTATGTAGATATCGTATATACTTCGTCCTGATTGTCATTCAGCTTGGAGAAATTTGAAAAACCTATATAAAAACTACGTGTCTTGCCAAATAAAATTGGGAAAGTCTGCAATGAAGAGCAGTTTTATGCAAAGAGGTGGTGATTAGGACTGAAGACTTCTCCAATTCCCAAACTCCATATCTCAATTATGAGAGTGGAAATTAAAAGATTCAAAAAAGTTCCTAAAATAGATGCACCATTTCACATTCAAACCATCAATATTTCAAGATCAAGCAAACCATTGTAGCCTCTTCCAATGAAGAATCAAATTCACAATCATTTTTCTGTAACAAAACAATACTTTACATAGTTCATCTACTTTACTTTAATACATGCATGCTCAAACCTACAATCCTGAACCGAATGGAGAGACCACCTGAATCTTAGCCATGGCAACAGGGGTTTCAGTCGAGGCAACCAACCCATGCGCCTCAGCTGCAAAGCAAGTCAAGTATGTCACTTAAACAAATTGTTACTGTTTAGCTAATAGCTTGCAACGACGTCAACAAGAAACCAAGTCTAGTATTTTGAATTTGGAGAACCAAAAGGCACAGCTGTGGGAAAGATGGAGAATCAATCGAGGTGAAGATTACTTGCGTGAAGAGACATTCGTTTATTTTAAAAGATTCCTGTTTTTTTTTTTTTTTTTGTTTCAAATTTGATCAATGAAAATCATTGAAAAAATGGAAAAATGTCATGTTGGGTATCTATTTTTAATCAAATTTATCAATTGAAGATTTGTATATTTATTAACATTTCAAAATTGTACTTTTTATATCTATTGTATAAATTAGAGGTGGCAATTATGTACACGACCTGCTGACACGACACGAACCCAACACGAATTTAGTGGGTTTGGGTTTGATTAAATAGGTAATGGGTCATTTTTGGGTTGACACGAAAGTGACACGATAATTTTTGTGTCGGGTTAGGGTTGACCTGCTAACCCGAAAATGATAAGAATATTTAAAATTTATTATTATCTTTTCCTATTTTTTTACATGTCACCATTAAGAAATGTAATATAATATGTATAACTCACAAATACAAAACAACTTTTCAATAATTTTACACGTCATTCTTAATAAATATAGTAAAATGACACATAAATACGAACAAGACACAATCCAAAATAAAAAATAGAGCGTTAAGATTTGTAAAATAAGTTTTGGATCAATATTTTAGGTCAACAAGGGTTAAATTGTTAATTTAGATGTGGCATAAATATTTAAAATTTTTAATATTTCTTTTATAATATTTTTGCATGTAACTCGAAAACACGACACGAAACCGACACGAACACGATTGGGTTAACTCGATTATGACACGAAAATTTTTGGGTCGGGTTTGGGTTTTGCTCACTGAAACACGAATTCGAATTTGACACGACACGAACACAACCCACTTACACGAATTACCACCCCTAGTATAAATGTAGATCACAATTAAAGAGTGTCTCACAATGTCCTTTGAAACGTGATTGTTGAGTTTGTACTTTCGCTTGCAATTAGTACTTTTTAACGACCACTTCTGACAACCCTTCCCGGTCTCCAATTACTCACCATTATTTGAGAGTTTGAGAGTTTCAAATACAAAAATAATCATAAAAATAATCAAAATCATAATTGAAAAAAAAATAATAGAAAGTTCTGGGAGTTAAAATTATATTCATAGTAAATATATAATCAAAAGGAATTAAAAATTATGTGAAGGAATTTAGAAATTTGAAAAAATATATTACTTTTAAGGATAAAATTGTAATTTTAGAAGAAAAATATTTTTATAAAATATATGTATAACAAAAAGGAAGAAAGAATTGCAGAAACAAAAGTAGGGACAAAAATTTAATTAATTTCTGAAGCTCGCATGTGTTTTGCAAGACAAAAGTAGTGGCAACAATTGGAGAAGAAGGGAAGATTGAAAACCGAAGGAGCAAAAAGAAGATTGGAATTAATTAAGTTTGGGTAATTAAATAATGATAGTCAATATAAAGGTTTTGCAAAATCAAGATGGCCTAAAAGTTCAATATCAAAATTGATTTAATTTTTTTTTCAAACAGTAATATTTATTTAATCTATAAATATCATACTCTTTCAACAAATTTTTTTATTATTCTTTATTCTTCTCCAACAATCTTTTTTAATTTATTCTAATTTTCTGCCATGAAAAAAGATTCAAAAATTCATCATATTAATAATGTATAGTAAATATGTAAGTTAATTAACTATTTGGTTAGATTAATTATTTGTTAAAATTGCGATCGCCATATTCGACTGCAAGAAATGAGTCAAATAATGGTGAGTAATTGGAGACCGGGAAGAGGTGTCACTATAATCATAATAATCATAATTAAAAAATAATAATAATAGAAAGTTTTGGGAGTGAAAATTATATTCATAGTAAGAATGTAATAAAAAGAAATTAAAAATTATGTGGAGGTATTTAGAAATTTGAAAAAATATATTACTTTTAAGGATAAAATTGTAATTTTAGAAGAAAGATATTTTTATAAAATATATATATATAACGAAAAGAAAGAAAGAATTGCAGAAACAAGATGGGGGGCGACGCTCTGGACGAAGGTTTTGTATTTATATGTATATAGAAGAAATTTGATAATTTGATATTCTGTTGTCCGATTATGATGATTTTTCAGGTACGTATTTAGAACTAAATGAATTTCAATATGTACGGTTAAGATTTTATTTTGAGATCAATATGATAGTGTATTTGGAAATGAAATTTTAGAATATTTTTGTAAATTAATTTTAAATATGAAATGATATGAGAATAAAATTAGTATTTTTGAATACTTAGCAGTGCTGTAAATCTAGTGGTGTTTTCCGTTCGAATTATGGGTGGTATTCCGGTGACCGAAATATTTTCCGGCGAGTTTCTATTGGTTTATATTTTTGTATTGATCAATGAATTAAGTGAAACAATATTAATTCTTAAAGTTTTTGATGATTTTGAGTAGATTATTTTATATGAATTATTGAAGTATTTGGAGTTAAATTAATTATATTATTTGTTGGAAAATTAGTTTAAGTGATCCATATTATATTTTGTAGATTACTGGAATATTTTTGTGTGGTTGATTATAATATTATATTATTGGTTTGTTTGATGGTTTAGATTTAATGGGTAGATATGTATAGGGATGAATTTGGGATAATTTGGTTGAATTGGATAATATTTGAAGAGTTTATTATGATTAATTGATAATTAATAGTTATCAAAATGTATGGTGTATTTCATGGAAGTATGAAACTTTGCGTTATGGATGGAAGATTATTTTACATGTGAATATCTTTGATGCATTCAAATGAATTATGTTATGTAATTGATGATTTTTGGAAATGATATCCTCAGATGGAGTATTTAATATTTGTGTTTAATAGGATGAGATTATATTGATTTGATATTTTATTCTTCCCGGTTAAATGGAATAATTGTCAACGATATGAAAATTACTAGAAATGCATTTAAAGGAATATATTATGTTTTCGGTGATTTTTTGGTGAATAGTGATATACCGTATTTATGAACAGTGACGTATACATGAATAGTGACTGTATATGCGAATAGTGATAAATAAGTATATCATGTAGAATAAGTTACATTAAAATGATAAATAAGTTACTTTAAGATTTAGAGAATTACATGGTTTTGATTTCCAAATTGGAACTATTGAAATATGTAAGAAACTTGATATTAAGTTAATATCAAATCCAAGTCAAATAAGTAGATTGTAATAGATAGATTATGTATAAATTTTACTGATGCATTAATATAAGAAGCTTTTATATTAGAACTTGAAGATTGACGTCAACGAGAATTTTATTTGGATATTAAAGACATTGTTGGAGATTAGATTAGAAATTAATGAGCCATGAACTGACTTGAAGAATGAAAGAAACGTGGCAGGCCATTTTTTCTGAATGTGAATCGATTTTGATGTTAGGTTACAGCAAAGAGAGGAAGAAGGGGGTAAAGAGTAAAGAAATTGGCAAAGTCAACGTTCAGCTATTGAACTCTCTCTCTCCGTTTTTTTTTCCGCCCGAATTTTGCAAACTTTAAATATTAGATTGGTAATTTAAATTGACATTTTGGATCAAATTTGTAACGAGTTTTAATTTCTTACATATTATTAAATTATTATTAATAAAAAAAATTAATAATTTAATAATATTATTAACTCTTTTAATCTCGTTACATATTATGTCGTCACATTACAACTTCATTCCGTTATTATTTTTTTTTTATAAAACTTCTTTTTAAACTAAAAACATGTTTACCAAATAATAATAATAATAATATTTACTACAACTTATTAGACAAATTTGGTTTTTTCATCTCTCATTTAAATAATTTAAATTTTTTTTTTTCTGTCTCTTCTCTTTTTAGAGAGTGAACCCCTTAGTTCACAGACCGTGTGAGAAAAGGAAATCTAACATTATCAATAACACGTGCTACTTCAACAGACAACATGATGAAAAGTTAAGAGTAGTGGTAACTTAAAAAAAAAAGAGACAGAGAATGTGAACAAAACTTCCACACATTTAGTTTCATTTCACAATACTTATATAGACAAAAGTTACAAGTACATATTCAACAGTAGAACTAATGCACACTAAACTTCTCCAGCTCAATACATGCTGCTCCATTCTTTTATTTTTGTAACATTAATGGTAGCAGTCTAGCTGATTACATAGCAAAATATCTTACCCATCTCACAACACGTGTCATGCACAGACTTAATCACCTTCATCTTTCAATTCCATGGGACAAAGTGGAGGCAGGTCTTCAATAGCAATAGCAGAGCAGCCAGCTTCAGGATTTGCTACAGATATGCTGAATGGATGCATCTTTTCATGATCTTCCTCCAGTACTATGCGAAGCCCACTGGGTATATGATGAATAAATCAGACCCAAAATGCACTTTACTCCAAAAAAATTATACAAACTTCCAACTTTTTTTTTTCTTTTTTTACCCCTAATGTGTTTATTTTCATTTCTAAATATTTTGTTATTATAATTTTATATACCTTTACTTTTAGTTATTATTTAATACATAATATACCCTTTTTGTCTTTTCAAAATGAAATCTATATTTATATATTTTTTTTCCACTTTTTTATGGTATAAATATGATATCTTATGATACTTCAATGATACTATATTTGTTATTTATACTTTATATTATTTTATACCTACATAATACCATATTTTTATATTTTTATAAAACTGTTTTTGTAGTTTATACCATGTTTATACTTTCCTAATACAATATTTGTACCTTCATAAGATTGGTTTTATTGTTTACAACATATTTTTATAAATGTCATATTATTTTTTCATTGCTGACACAATATATAAATAAATTGTTTCATTTTTCTAATAACTTATTACTGATGAGAAAAAAAAAATATTAAACTTGGTAATAATTATAAAATAATTTTAAACTAGTGAGATTTTAATGAGTATTAACTATATATTAAGTGTTGAATGGAACATACTAAGAAAAGAATTTTATTGTGCTTCAGTTTGTATGAATTAAGGTGAAACATAATAAACTAATTAACGTATTTCACTTTCTGAAATTGTAGATTGACAAATTAAAATTCACAGTTCTATTTTTCAAGAAAATGCCATACAGTTTTATATAATTTTATATCAACAGATTAAGCAAAAATTGCATTGAAACTCAAAATAAGAATTTGTAGTTAAAAAAAAAAAAAATGAAGACCTCCCAAAATGTGTATAATCCAGAGTTTGAAAGTGAATTGTTCGCGCAAATATTAATATTTATGGAACTAATTTACAATAATTATACACAAAATGATCATAATTTATGAGAGAATAATCACAAAAGTTAAGCGATTCGTGCAATACTCTATCAAAAGTGTACATGAAATCCACACCAATATGGGTTTTTATCGTTAGGTCAAGTATCACAGAGATGCTACATGCATAGATGTGGTTGGATATGCTCCGCAAATAAAAATCAGAGAAAAAAAGCATGTAGCTTACCTCAGTTACACAATCTCTTTCTGAGACGAGTAGCTCACTATTTGAGCAATCTTGTTCACGGCTTCGCTTAGTTTGATTCATATTCTGACTACCACTAAACAAGGATCCTCCTGATTGGATTAGCTCCTCCATATCTCGATCATGTAATACGCGCACGCCTAATTTCTTGATTCCCTCTCCTTCGCAAGTAAGCAACACCTCCTTTTCTCTATATTCATAACACACTTCTTCCATGTCCACCCTTAAGTCATGTAAGGTCATATAAAGATGATCCGTTGCTGCTGGACTGATACTTGGTGGTAAACCATGCCAATCTGTCCCTCCGAATAATGTCATATAATACCCATTCTCAGGTAATTGTGAAACTGCTTCCCTTTTAAAAAGGATGCAAACAACAATGCCGAAAATACGGGAATAATTTTCATAAGGCAGTTCTACTCTCAATGTGCTCCCAACACCCTGATAGTTGAACCAGCTAGGAATTTCAGTTCCAGGTAAGGCCAACTCAAAGCCCGGAAAATATATATCCCTAAAGCCCATGATCTGCAAGAAATTATTACATATGATAAAGCACGTTGGAGCAGGAAAAAAAAAAAAAAAAAAGAAAGTGTTGATGAAGACTGTAGAGAGAGAAAAACCTCATCATTCTGCCAGAATCTGAACGAGCAAAGCAGGCAGTTTTTTAGTACAGTGAACTCGTCTTGATAATCTTTCAATTTGGTGCAATTATGAAGATATAACCAAAACGTATAGTCATTGCTTTTTTCCAAGAAATTTGGAAGAACTTCCAGTGATGTGCAATTTTCCATAACTAGACTCTGAATACTTGATGGAAGATCCGGCAATGACTTGAGCATCTTACAATTGGCAATTCTAAACTTTTGGAGCCGTGAAAGTTGGTTGAGAGTTAGTGGTATGATTTCGAAATTATTTCCACTTAAATTCAAAATTTCTACCATTGGAATTTTTCCTGACAGATCACTGGGAATTGCCCCGTCTAGAAGATTGCAGTTGCTAAGATCCAACTCTCTCAAATTGGAACATGCAGTCAAAGAATGCAACAGCGAAGCCAGAGGATATCGATTTTGATTTTTCCAAGGCGTTAACCACGAAAGAAGAAGAGAACTGAGTGCTTTCTGTGTACCGATTCCAGCCATATGAAGCTCCTCCAAAGATTCAAGATCCACCGACTTGTGAGGCAGTTCGGAGAGCTTTGTGCAGCCATCCAAATTAAGAATTTTAAGAGACTTCAATTCCCATAAGCCACTTGGAAGAGACACTAGGCTTCCGCATAGCCTCAGGTTCAAAGAAACAAGCTTTTGTAAAACTCCAATGGATCGATGAACTTCATGTAATCTTAAACAACCTTCAAAATTCAACTTCTCAAGATTTGACATCTCTGTGAAGTCCGGTGTCTTGATCAAATTCTCAGAGTAACTTAGATCAATAACCTTCAGCCACTTCAATCTTGGCTCCTAATTTAAAAGAAAAAAAAAATCATCTCCGAAAGATACTCATTAACTAGATTCACACAACAAATATTAAAATCTGAAACCAAGATTCATAATCTTCCGGTACTTCACCGGCTGTTACAACAGAGACGAAGAAAGATGATTTTGATTTACATATTCACATAATTTATGCTATTACGATAACGAGAAATGAGCATATAAGAAGATGACTGTACCTTTATGTTATCCCATAGATATTCAATGCAACTGCGCTGCAAGTGGAGCTCAACAAGTTTATTTGGCAGGAAAGCTGGAGGAAAATATTTGAATGGACATCCATACCAATTCAGATACACCAATTCATTAGAAAGATACATAATGTGATGCAGCGGAACAATTCAAACCAACTGAATCCGTTGATCTCACAAGATACCGGAAACAATTCTACTAAACTCCGTTGATCGCGCACGATACCGGAATTTAGGCTTCTAAAACCTAATTTTTCACAAAACTAGGAATAGGAAAAAAAAAACAAATTAACTCAAAAGAATTCGGCTTCAAAACTCCCTTCCTTCTACATAACAGCCCTATTTATAGGTTTGTAGAGCTAGGGTAAAAATTTCGGAACAAACCGAATAATACAGAAACGTTTCAAAATTTGCAATTAAGTCCCTAAAAATATAAAAACGTAAAATTAAAGGACTAAACAGCATTTTTTCGCAAAAATCCGGTGGTGCCCACCACTTAAGTTGTGGGTCCTGTTCACCGGCCCAATTCCCTTGAAAATCCACTAATTTTGGGCCCAAATCAGACACTTGCAAAATTTCACCGCTTCGTTGATTTTTTTCCGTTTTCGACTTTCTCCAAATAAGTCAGCGCCACCTCTTCCACTCCATCATAATGTCCTGTGAGAACTGTAAATTTCGAAGTATTAGCAATCTTAGCTTCTTCATCTGTGAGAAGGCTTTGGCACTCAAGTTTTTATCTTGTCGATCCACTGGCTCATACCCATTCAGGACTATGCCTTCCGTTTGTTCTGTTCCCTGAAATAACAATTAACACAAAATAAGTGGAAAATAATCACAAAAATATTTTTAGAATAACCAATTACATAAATTTATGTCGCTCTGTTACTTACAGTATCATTCATGATGACATGAAAAAAATCATCTTGAAGCCATATCCTGCTACGTTGTCCAGGCTCATTAGGTGATTCCTTGAGAACAATTTGTCGACCCATTTCTTGAAGCAAATCATGCATTTTCAAAACTCCATATGAAACGGTTATGAGAGATTTTTCCTTGAGTTCTTTCATTCCAATTTCTGGGAACATTCCGCAACTATTCAATATAGTTATTACAAAATGCTCCTTCTGTCCATTGAAAAAACATGCAATATCTGAAGAGACTCCGTGGGCCTTGAGAGTGCTGGGCTTGACTTGATGAGTGAACATATAAGGGGTTGAGTCCATGTAACACAAAACCAATTGGCTTGTATTAAGGTCCAATCTACATTACTTATATGCCACTGCTTGGTCTCATTTATTTCCGATGTGGGATTCATTCTCCAACATCTCCAACACTCTCCCTCAAGTGCAACTGGGCCTAGACCAGTGGCCACTTGTCAAATATTCCTTGGCCTATCTTCTCTGAGGTCCAAAGTCATCAACAGGTCTAGTTTTCACTACGAGCCCAAACTCCACCAGGACTTTAAACACGGGCCCAGGATCTTTTCGGCTGTCAAGCCTTTTCCACTCTGATACCATGAAGAGACTCCGTGGGCCTTGAGAGTACCGGGCTTGACTTGATGAGTGAACATATAAGGGGTTGAGTCCATGTAACACAAAACCAATTGGCTTGTATTAAGGTCCAATCTACACTACTTATATGCCACTGCTTGGTCTCATTTATTTCCGATGTGGGATTCATTCTCCAACATCTCCAACAATATCTAAGAACAATTTCTTTTGTATCTCCTCCAATCCATCAAAACTTATTTGAAGCTTATTGAGAATTTCTTCATTAGGAACTTCCTTCAACCTATCCAACACGCTCTTCCAGTCTCTTATTACAGATTTGCTGTATAAAGAGGAACCCAAGACTATGAGTGCTAATGGAAGGCCACCGGCATACTTCACAAATTCATGACATAGCTCCACATATTCTTCTTCCCTGGAACTATTCTGGATGGCTTTCGAACGAAAGAGTTGAAGGGCGTCATTATCATTTAACTTCTTAACCCTGTATATTTCATCCACTTTTTGTTGGATCAACAAGCTTTCATCCCTAGTCGTGATGATGATTTGACTGCCAGGACCAAACCATGTTTCACCTCTTCTGCCAATCAAAATTTCTATCTGATCCAACTTACTAACATCATCAAGTATGACCAAAACCTTCTTACGACTTAGCCTATGTCTTATCTGGTCCGCTCCACTATGCTGATCGTATACATCTATATTACTTTCCCTGAGAGTAGCAGATAGAAGTTTATTTTGTAAATAAACTAAACCACACTTTTCTGAGGTTTCTCTAACATCTTCAAGAAAGCAGCGACCTTCAAATTTATCAGAAATTTCCTTGTAAACAACACTAGCAATTGTTGTTTTGCCGATGCCGCCCATGCCACAGATTCCTATAATTTTCACTTTGTCCGACTGCCCTAAGTTCAAATACCAAAACATGTTCTGCAAACGTGATTCCATCCCAACAAAATCCTTAGCTATGCTATGACTTAGTGTGCTCCTCACCTCGCGAATTATGTACCTGACGATTTCTTCAATAAAATCTGATTCATCCCTGCAAAGTGACAAGCAAAACATATATAATTAAATGAAAACTTCAAATGAACAACTCTTTCTTTATTATCACGTCTTCTAACCGTTACTTTGAACATAAAACTGCTTCGTGTCTCCTTTAGTCTCTAAACTTTTTTTTTTCTTTCGAGTCCTTTTTTTTAATGAAATCTTAAAGACCGTAAAAATAATAAAATAAAGAAAATCAAAATCCATAGCAAATTCCAATGTATCATAATTTCTCTAAATAGACAATGAAGTACTGGAACTGCCCCAAAAATCAAGTTGTAGAAAAAGAATGGAATTAATTAAATGAAGTAAGAATAAACTTTCAACTTACCCGTCTTTTAACTCCCATCCAGAGAGATCGGCAATTTTTTTAGCTGCAATCCTCCATTGTTGGACCTTATCGCTGTTGTCTTCATGCTTATTGAAAGCTGCTCCAAAATCCCCAGTCTGATACCTGACATCGGATGGAGTCACATCATAGAAAATTGGCAAAACGATTTGCCTCCCACCGGCTTCCTTGCGTTTAGAAATTTGAAAGAGTTCCTCCAAGCACCATGTCGAAACTAAGAAACACATCATATTTCCACTCTTCTCTACCAGAAGAAGAAGAAGAAGAAGAAGAAGAAGAAGAAGAAGAAGAAGCCATTAATAATTAATAATTAATGATTGTGTTATATATTTTACCGATAAATTTTTTTAATATATTATGTATAATATTTTACTATTTCAATAATATTAGTCTCAAACTTAATACATTTATCTTATATAAATTATGGTATCTGTGATGTAATACAATTTCTTTAAAAAGTAGCAAACTTTGGAATTCACGGGAAGGATTGAGTTGTACTTCATATGCATGTATAGCGTAGCTATAGATAAGAACCATACTTCCAATTTAGTCTAACATGTTTGTAAAAAATGTGTAAGCGTCAATTAACTAATAGTAGAGCCCACAAAAGACAAATATATCATGTGACACCCAACTCCAAAATAATTTAACATTTATACTCCTCCTAACATCTCTTGAACCGCCCAATAATTCTCTTAATATCTAAATAAATTCCTTGTTAACAATATACAAATTCTAATATAGAATATTCTTATATTAAATGCATCAATAAAATTATACATAATCTATCTAACTTAAAATACTTATTTGGCTTGAACTTGATAATTATTTATTATCAAACTTCCCACGAACCCCAAATTCCGATTTGGAAATCAAAGCCACGTAGCTCTTCTAATATTAAAATAACTTAATTATCATTCTTATATAATTTATTCCTATAATACTTCATCCTATCACTATTCACTTATACGATTCTCTATTCATACAAGTTACTATTCACAAATATGATATACCACTATTGATCAAATTTTCAAAAAAATCACAGTAAACATCATATATTCCTCCAATGCATCTATAATAATTTTCATAGTTTCTTCACATATAAATCTCACTTCACTAATTTTCAAAAAAAACAATATAATTAATTTAACTCCAAGTACGTCAATAATTCATATAAAATAATCTATTCAAAATCATCAAAAACTCTAAGAATTAATATTATTCCAAATAATTCATATATCAATATAAAAATATTAAACCAACAGAGACTCACCCGAAAATATTCCGGTCACCGGAAAAGTACCCATAATTCGAACGGAGAATACCACTATATTCACAGCACTGTTAGGAGTCCAAAAATACTAATTTTATTCTCATATCACTTCAAATTTAGAATTAATTTACAAAAATACTCTAAAAGTTCATTTACAAATACACTATCATATTCACCACAAAATAAAATCTTAACCGTACAGATTGAAATTTACCTAGTTCTGAAAATATACATGAAATTTCATCACAATCGGACCACAAAATATGCCAGACTTATTAAATTTCATCTAAATATATGTATATATAAATATGCCATTATTCTGCTCTTCTTTTTTTTTTTTTTTTTTTTTTTTTTTTTTTTTTTGTCTTCAACATATATATATATCCTTCGTCCTGAGACTTCTCACCGCCTCCATGTTACCGCCCTTTTTTTTTTTCTTTGTAAAAATATCTTTCTTTTAGAATTACTTTTTTTGTCCTTAACATATATATTTTACATTTTTTTAATTCCTCTACATAACTTTTCATTCTTTTCGATTATGTCCTTATTATACATATAATTTTCACCCCAAAACTTTTTATTCTATTTTTTTTCTCAATATTTCACCCATAAATATATTCTCTAATATATATTTTACAACTGAAATTATTCCAAACTAACCATTAAATTATAATATTCCTCAAATAAAACTAATACCTAATTTTGAGACTCTCTTTCTTTTTTTTCTTTTTTTTTTTAAATTAATCATATTAATCTTAAAGATAATATTAGAAATCAAAATTTACATATAAAAATTTCGGGATGTTACATATCAAGTTTATGCAAATACTATCAAAACAAAAAAATCATGTACTCAATATATTGAAAAAAGTGATTAAGTAGATAATTACGAAATCCATAAAAATTAAGGAGCTTATGACGTGGGTTTCCTATTTTTATAACAAAAGTTACAACAGTTAGAAAAGACATATAATTCAATAATAGTCGAACATTTATCTCAACTAATGCAATACTAAACTGTCCTAAATTTATGGCCTTCTTTTACTTTCCTAACATTAAATTCATCAGATTACATAATAAAATATCAATAAAATGTCTTGCTGATATCACAGCAAATGCGTCACCTTCATCTTTCAATTCTAGATCAAGGGCTGAGATAAGGAGGTAGGTCTTCAATAACAGAGCAGCCATCTTCAGGAGTTTCTAAAGTTGTGCTAAGTGGCAACATATTTTCAGGATCTGGGTCATGTACTATGTGAATCCCACAATTATTGAATTTGTCTTCATGGATAAGAAATATCAACTAGGTTGGTCTACTTTATTCAGAAGATGCATTCTTTTCGCCACAATAAAAGCCAAGAATTATTTTTGAAGAGGTATAAAAACGGAAAATTAATTTTACAGGCTCTAAGTATTTACGATTTTGCCATTCGTAAGGGTATTTTAGTCTTTCTTGTTTATTTTTAGTCTTCCCAACTATAAATACTATCTCTTTCTTATTGTAACCACAATTTTTCATTAATCAAAATTACAAAAACTTTGAAGAACAAGGTTTGAAATATAGAATTTCTATTTGGGAGAATTTTCCTTCAAGTTTAGCTTGAGAAATCTTTACTGGTTTAAGATTAAAATCTTCAATTTTATTTCTCTTAGTCCCTTTCTACATCATTAGAAATTTGATGCCTTTTCAATAAAGCTCTTTATAGAGATGGGCAGTATAATTACATCAACTATCTTTGCCTCTGAAAATAATTAAGAAACACATCGTATTTCCACTCTCGTCTAAAAGAAGAAGAAGAAGCCATGAATCCAATCTTCGTCAAGCACGAATCTATGATGAAAAGAAATTTCTCGAGTATCTTAAAAAAAAAATTGACAAGTGAAGTATCTTACACTTGTTCTTATTTTGGCGGGTTTTGCAGAATTGCAGGTCAACGAATGGAATACAATAGTTGGGCCAACAATGAAGACTC
The DNA here is from genome assembly GCA_039660915.1 of Euphorbia tirucalli. Lineage (NCBI taxonomy): Eukaryota > Viridiplantae > Streptophyta > Magnoliopsida > Malpighiales > Euphorbiaceae > Euphorbia > Euphorbia tirucalli. Next base: position 1,032,490 of record CM077640.1, read on the forward strand.
CTAAACCGAAGCATCGAACCAATCTTCAGTCCATGGGACTCCAAAAGTGCCAACAACATAGCCCATTTATGAGCTATTTACATAGAATGAGTGATGTAGAGGAGCAAGCTTTAGTTTTCTTGGGTAAATTTTATGGTGAATAGTAATTTCTGAAAAAATGTCTGAGTTCAATGATTCTTGAGCCTAACTTTATTGGACTTGGGCCAACGATTCAAACCCACGCTTTTCGGCCAAAAAACGTCGTTTAGGGCCCCAAAATCGCGATTCACTGTTTTTAGGACTATTCGGGAAATTTTCGGTTTTTATTTTCTTTTTTTCTTTTTTGTTTTGGTTTCGTGGTTTGGCTAGAACTCTATTTAGGCAGGGGATTTCTTGTTTTGGGTAGGTTTATTTCCAACCTATAAATAGGCCTGTATTTCTCAATTGTAATCAGTTTTGAGATTTCAATAAAATTCGAAATTATTTCCTTTACCCTGTTTTTGTGAATTTTGCGAAATTTAACTAGTAGAAGACTAATTTTATACACCATTACTTTTATTTATTACTTAATACATATTATACCCTTTTTGTCTCAATCCTTCTTCTCCTGTGCTTGTACTCCACCTCCTCATGGACCCTATTACTTTTTTCTCTCATCTTTTATAATTTTAACCTAAATTTACATTTATCTCTCAATCCGTCATTTTTCCGTCATACCACTTTACATAGTTTTTTTTTCATTCTTTTTCTTTTCAAAAAATATATATATATTCACTTTTTTTAAATGGTATAAATATGATATCGTATGATATTTTAATGATACTATTTTTGTTATTTATACTTTATATTATTTTATACCTTCCTAATACCATATTTATGTTTTTATAAAATTGTTTTTATAAAATTGTTTTTGTTTTTCATACACAGTTTATACTTTCCTAATACCATATTTGTACCTTCAATGCATTCAAATCTAAAAATAACAGAAACGAGATAATTTGGTAAAAATCTATATGAGGCGAATTCCAACTAGAAGGCGAATTCAAGTCTTGAGTCAAACCAACCGATCATCGATCAAACACAAAAGATAACTTCAATGCATTCAAATAAATTAGCTACAGCTATCATAAAGCATGAATCACCTAGTCTCTTCTTACGGAATAGATAACTAAGAGAAGCTCATTAATTATCCCTATTTAATCGAACAGTTCCAAACAAGCTTCGGAATTTAATTCAATCAAAAGCATTAACACAGAAAGAGACACTAATTCTACTCAATAATCACACAAGCGAGATTATTTAAAGCATATCAATTTCATCCATAACACAAATTAAAAACTTATCTATAATTAATCGTGTTATTCACTACCTAGGTTAAGTGAATTAAACGATTACGTATTTAATCACCTAACTAGCAAATCAATCACAGGTAAATAATTAAATCAAAGATTCAATTAAATCATGCAAAAGTAATAAGAATAGAATGAAATCAATTACTTGAATGAAAGAAGAAAATAAGAACGATTGATCTCACAGTTGACGTTACAAGACTGAACTTTCCTTCTAGCTAGATTTTAGGGTTTTTAGTTCATCATGGGGGAAGAACACGTTGAGAAGAAGGGAGGAAAAGAGGCTGCCAAAAATTTCAAAAAGAAGAAGAGAAAAAAATAATTGACCTAACTCCTTTTAAACCTAATCAACTAAGAAAAGAATTCTAAAAAGGAAATAACTCTAATTAAGATTTTTGTAGGAAAATCTAATTAGAGTTATTAAAAATAAAAATATCTCCAAAAGCCTATCACAAAAAGGCTGAAATAAAATAAGCTAAAACTAAATTGGAAGTCTTCAAATCCCATAAAAATTCTTCAAAATTCGCAGGTCCCCTTAAGCCATGGTCTTGGCTTATGCAAAACAGCTTCCTAAGCTCAATTTCAGCACCAACAGCACTCCATAAGTCATGCCCATGGGTTATGACTTCAAGCTCCATCCTTCATACACTCCAAGCTTCCAAAATTGGCTCTTTAAGCTCATTTCCAACTTCAGAGTCCCTAGCACGAGTAATTACACAAAATGAAGAAAATCCGCCTAAGTTAACTAAAAATATATCAATTAAAACCTATAAACAAAGACAGATTACGTGCATAAAATGCACTTATCATTTATGGTGTGCTATCAAGCTCACTTTGGTATCACATAGATGTGATTGGATATGCTCTGCAAATAAAAATCAAAGAACAAAAGCATGTAGCTTACCTCAGCTGCACAATCTCTTTCTGAGATGAGTAGCACTATTTGAGCAATCTTGTTCACGGCTTCGCTTCGTTTGATTCATATTCTGACTACCACTAAACAAGGATCCTCCTGATTGGATTAACTCCTCCATATCTCTTTCATGTAATACGCGGATGCCACATTTCTTGATTCCCTCTCCTTTGCAAGTAAGAAACACCTCTATTTCTCTGCATGCATAACACACTTCTTCCATATCCTGCATATTGGTAACCAAGAACATATAAAGATGATCCGTTGCTGCTGGACTGCTACCAGGTGGCATGAGACGTAAAATATCTGTCATACTAAAACCATTGAATCTGATACTCCATGATCTAAGCTGATTTAATTTAAAACACGCTTCCCTTTTAAAAAGGATGCAAACAACAAAGCCGAAAATATGGGAACAATTTTCATATGGCAGTTCTACTCTCAATATGCTCCCAACACCCTGATAGTTGAACCAGCTAGGAATTTCTGTTCCAGGTAAGAGCAATTTAAAGTACGAACGTGGAAACATAAGGGCCCGATTTACGATCTGCAAGAAATTATTACATATGATAAAGCACGTTGGAGCAGGAAAAAAAAAAAAAAAAAAAAGAAAAAGAAAGTGTTGATGCAGACTGTTGAGAGAGAAAAACCTCATCATCCCAGCTTTTGCAACTTGCGTACTTATTCGCTTGCTGCCAGGTTCTGAACAAGCAAAGCAGGTAGTTTTTTAGTACAGTGAACTCGCCTTGATAATCATTCAATTTGGTGCAATTACGAAGAAAAAGACAAATTTTCAAATTGCTTTTTTCCAATATATTTGGAAGAACTTCCAGTGATGTGCAATTTTCCATATGCAGACGCGCAATACTTGATGGAAGATCCGGCAAAGCCTTGAGCATCTTAGAATTGGAAATTGTAAGATGTGTGAGCCGTGAAAGTTTGTTGAGACATGATGGTATGCTTTTGAAATTATTTCCACTTAAATTCAAAATTTCTACCATTGGAATTTTTCCTGACAGATCACTGGGAATTGCCTTGTCTAGAAGATTGCAGTTGCTAAGATCCAACTCTCTCAAATTGGAAAATGCAGTCAAAGAACGCAACAGCGAAGCCAGAGGATATTGATTTTGATTTTTCCAAGGCATTAACCAACAAGGAAGAAGAGAACTGAGTGTTTCAGTTATTGGTAATTGCTGTGTACCGATTCCAGCCATATGAAGCTCCTCCAATGATTTAAGATCCCCTAACGTGTGAGGCAGTTTGGAGAGCTTTGTGCAGCCATCCAAATTAAGAATTTTAAGAGACTTCAAATCACATAAACCACTTGGAAGAGACACTTGGCTTCTGCATAGCCTAGGTTCAAAGAAACAAGCTTTTGTAAAACTCCAATGGATCGATGAACTTCATGTAAACTTAAACAACCTTCAAAATTCAACTTCTGAAGATTTGACATCTCTGTGAAGTCCGGTGTCTTGATCAAATTCTCTGAGTAACTTAGATCAATAACCTTCAGCCACTTCAATCTTGGCTTCTAATTTAAAAGAAAAAAAATCATCTCCAAAAGTTACATGACGAAACTCATTAACAAGATTCACACAACAAATATTAAAATCTGAAACTAAGATTCATAATCTTCCGGTACTTCAACGGCTGTTACAACAGAGACCAAGAAAGATCATTTTGATTTATATGTTCACATATTATATGCTATTATGATATAGAGAAATGAGCAAATAAGAAGATGACTGTACCTTTATGTTCTTCCATAGATATTCAATGCAACTGCGCTGCAAGTGGAGCTCAACAAGTTTATTTGGCAGGAAAGCTGGTGGAAAATATTTGAATGGACATCCATACCAATTCAGATACGCTAATTCATTAGAAAGATACATAATGTCGTGTGAGAACTGTAAATTTCGAAGTACTAGCAATCTTAGCTTCTTCATCTGTGAGAAGGCCTTGGCACTCAAGTTTTCATCTTGTCGATCCACTAGCTCATACTCGTTCAGGACTATGCCTTCCGTTTGTTCTGTTCCCTGAAATAACAATTAACACAAAATTAGTGGAAAATAATCACAAAAATATTTTTAGAATAACCAATTACATAAATTTATGTCACTCTGTTACTTACAGTATCATTCATGATGACATGAAGAAAATCATCTTGAAGCCATATCCTGCTACGTCGTCCTGGCTCATTAGGTGATTCCTTGAGAACAATTTGTCGACCCATTTCTTGAAGCAAATCATGCATTTTCAAAACTCCATCTGAAACGGTTATGAGAGATTTTTCCTTGAGTTCTGTCATTCCACATTCTGCGAACATTCTGCAACTATTCAATATAGTTATTACATAATCCTCCTCATGTCCATTGAAAAAACATGCAATGTCTAGGAAAATTTTCTTTTGTATCTCCTCCAATCCATCAAAACTTATTTGAAGCTTACTGAGAATTTCCTCATTCGGAACTTCCTTCAACCTATCCAACATGCTCTTCCAGTCTCTTATTTCAGATTTGCTATATAAAGAGGAACCCAAGACTATGAGTGCTAATGGAAGGCCATCGGCATACTTCACAAATTCACGACATAGCTCCGCATTTTCTTCTTCCCTGGAACTATTCTGGATAGCTTTCGAACGAAAGAGTTGAAGGGCTTCATGATCATTTATCTTCTTAACCCTGTATATTTCATCCACTTTTTGTTGGATCAACAAGCTTTCATCCCTAGTCGTGATGATGATTCGACTCCCAGGACCAAACCATGTTTCACCTCTTCTGCCAATCAAAATTTCTATCTGATCCAACTTACTAACATCATCAAGTATGACCAAAACCTTCTGACGACTTAGCCTATGTCTTATCTGGTCTGCTCCACTATTGAGACGTAAAGCTTATTTATGAAAAAAATTCCCCCCCAACACAGCTAAGAAGAAGGGCTAAACCATAAAATCATGTCTGATAGAATTAAATTGATTTTTAACGGATTTACTTATATGAGAATTCTTTTTACACATAAGCAAAAAATTCAAAATTTTATTTTATTGGCCGTATAATTAAATTTTGTTGGTATTAATTTAAAATAATAAAATGAAACGAAAATTTCTATTACGAAACTACAAATAGACTAAAATCCTTATATTAAACCATTTTTTTTATTATTAGTTACAAATTGATTAAACTTCATGTTTTGTATTTCTAATAATAAAAGACTATCTTATCTCTAATTATATGGTTATTATCTCTAATTATCTTTTACTTATAATATTCAAGGATGATAAATAATAACATAATTTCTTATTCAACTCATTAATTGAAAAATATTACCAAAAAATACGCCTCAAATTTGAATATATAATCAGATTCAAAATGAGAAAAATACATTATTGAAATTAAAAACCGCACTTTAAGAATTGTTTATAATTATAATTAATCATAAAAATTTTCATCTGATATTATTACTTTAACAAAAATGACAAATTAATATACATACATATATATATATATATATATATATATATATATATATATATATATATATTCTCATCCTTATCCTTCGTCATTTTCTTGTATAAATAATTCAGTCATAGTCAAAAACGTGTTACATTTTTTCTGCAGATTCAATCAACCGTCCTTTTTCTTTTTCACATTTCTTACTCTTTTACAGATTTTACCGATTATTGACAATTGAAGTTCATGTCGTGGTTGCATACATCGCCCTCAATTATTTTGAGACTGATTAATTACCAATTTATGTATGAAATTTTTATATAAATGGATATTAATTTTTTTTGTTATTTTATACGAGTCAAATTCAATAATAGAAAATTTCTATTCTCATATTCTTTTTCTAAATTCTATTACCGTTATAATCTTCTTATTATTATAAGCTTTATATATTAAAACTATTTTAAAACACATTACCAGTACAAGTTTGTTCGAGTTCGTTTATCTAGTTAATATCAATCTAGTTTGTTCTATTAAATCAATTTAAAGTAAATTATAATTTTTAATTTTATTTTCTTATAAGTATATAATTTTAATCTAATAAAAAAATTCATTTTAATTTTTTTTAGATATATCAAATCTTGCTAATATTGATTTTGCAGTACTTGATGTAATCGGAAAGAATTATCTTTTATGGGTATAGGATGTTAAAATTCATCTAAATGCTATAGGTCTCGGGAAAATGATCCATTTATGAGCTATTTACATAGAATCAGTGAAGGGAGAAAAACCTTTTGGGCACTTAAGATGTCCACAATTTATCCATTTAGTACCTAATTTATTAATTCCTGGCATTTCAAAATTAATGATATTTAATACTTGACCTATTAAAATCTAGAATATTTTGGTCCTTAAACAATTATTAAGATCTATAATAACTTACATAATCAATGCAAGATATTATAATAAACAGATCATTCTTACCATTTACTCCAACTCTTTAAACCACCAATTTCATTAAATTTTATTGTTTAGGTACTAAATGTTTTTTTTTTTTTTTTTTTCTATAGGCCATATATTAAAAGGATCAAATCAATAGGTCAAGTACCAAAAAGTTCTTTACTCCAAGGAAATTATACAAAACCCGACAACTTTCAACTTTTTGTTTTCTTTTTTTACCCCTAATATATTTATTTTCATTTCTAACTTTTTGTTATTATAATTTTATACACCATTACTTTTATTTATTACTTAATACATATTATACCTTTTTTTTTATCTCAATCCTACTCCCATGCTTGTACTCCTCCTCCTCATGGGCCCCATTACTTTTTTCTCTTCTCTTTTATATTTTTAATTTAATTTTGCATTTATCTCTCAATATATTTATTTTTTTGTTATCCTATTTTACATAGTTTTTTTTCATTTTTTTTCTCTTCGAAATGAAATCCATATTTATATTTTATTTTCATTTTTTTTAATCGTATAAATATGATACTTTAATGATACTATTTGTTATTTATACTTTATATTATTTTATACCTACATAATACCATTTTCATATTTTTATAAAACTGTTTTTGTTGTTTATACCATGTTATACCTTCTAATACCATATTTGTACCTTCATAAGATTGTTTTTGTTGATTACACCATATTTTTATAAATGTCATTATTTTTTCATTGCTCACACAACTGTATAAATAAATTGTTTAATTTTTGCTAATAACTTATTACTGATGGGAAAAAAATAATTATTAAACTTGGTAATAATTATAAAATAATTTTAAACTAGTGAGATTTTAATGAGTATTAACTATATATTAAGTGTTGAATGGAACATACTAAGAAAAGAATTATATTGTGCTTCAATTTGTATAAATTAAGGTGAAACATAATAAACTAATCGTATTGCACTTTCTGAAATTGTAGATTCACAAATTAGAATTCACAGTTCTATTCAATAAAATTCCATACAGTTTTATATAATTTTATGTCAACAGATTAAGCAAAAATTGCATTGAAACTCAAAATAAGAATTTGTAGTAATAAAATAATCTAGACCTCCCAAAATGTGTATAATCCAGAGTTTGAAAGTGAATTGTTTGCACAAATATTAATATTTATGGAAGTAATTTACAATAATTAGACACAGAATCATAATTTATGGGAGAATAATCACAAAAGTTAAGCGATTCAGGCAATACTCTATCAAAAGTGTACATGAAATCCCACACGAATATGGGTTTATATCTTTAGGTCAAGTATTTATGGTGTGCTATCAGCTCACTTTGCTATCACTGAGATGCTACATGCATAAATGTGGTTGGATATGCTCTGCAAATAAAAATCAAAGAACAAAAGCATGTGGCTTACCCTAGCAGCACTTTCTGAGATGATTAGCACTAATTAAGCAATCTTGTTCAGGCAATGCAGCAAGTTCGTGTGGATACGGAATCAATCAATCATTAATCCCTATGTAACTTCCCGAAAATTCAATAAGTATTAATATTTAAAAAGTGATATTATAATTTAAGGATTTTTGTATAATAGAGTTCAGCGGTGAAATATATATATTTGAGAATATATACACGGGAGGAAATATTGAGGAAATATAAAAATAGAAAATTCTAGAGGTAAAAATTATATACACAGTAAGAATATAATCGAAAGGAATTAAAAGTTGTGTGGAGGAATTTAGAAAGTAAAATTATATTAATTTTAGGGTAAATTGATAATTTAAAAGAAAGATATTTTTTTATATAAAAATATATATATATAGAAAAGAAGGAAAGAAAAGGGGAAGGAGGTGGGAAAGCACTGTGCATTTTTCGTCCTGAGCGAGCGAAGGCTATATATATATATAAGAAACTTAATAATTGATTCTTCTATGGTTCGATCGTGATGAAATCTCAAATACGTGTTTAGAACTAAGTGAGTTTCAATATGTACGGTTAAGATTTTATTTTGAGGTCAATATGATAATGTATTTGGAAATAAATTTTTAGAGTATTTTTGTAAATTAATTCTAAATATAAAGTGATATGAAAATAAAATAAGTATTTTTGGACTCTTAGCAGTGCTGTGAATCTATTGGTATTCTCCATTCAAATTATGGGTACTATTCCGGTAACTAGAATATTTTCCACCGAGTCTTTGTTAGTTTAATATTTTTATATTGATCTATGAATTATTTTGAGCAATATTAATTCTTAGAGTTTGTGATGATTTTGAGTATATTATTCTATGTGAATTTTTGAAATATTTAGAATTAAATTAATTATATTATTTGTTGGAAAATTTGTTTAAGTGAGATTTATATGCGAAGAAAATATGAAAATTTCTAGAAATATGTTTGGAGAAATATATGATGTTTAAGGAGATTTTTTAAAAAAATTGGTGAATAGTGGTATATCGTATTTGTAAATAGTAACTCGGATCTTTGCCTCTGCAACTAAGAAACACGTCGTATTTCCACTCTTCTCTACCAGAAGAAGAAGCAGAAGAAGGAGAAGCCATTAAAATTATTTATTTATTTGATTCTCCATTGAAACGTAAAGCCATTAAAAATTCATTTTATTTTTTTTAGATATGTCAAATCTTGTTAATATTGATTTTACAGTACTTGATGTGACCGGAAAGAACTATCTTTCATGGATACTGGATACTGAAATTCATATAGATGCTATGGGTCTCAGGAAAACGATCCATGAAAACAATAACGCTTCATTACAACATAAAGTACATGCCATGATTTTACTCCGTCATTTTGACGATGAGCTAAAAACTGAATATTTGACTATTAATCTGACACCAAACTCCAAAATATTTTAATCTTTATATTCTTCCTAACAACTCTCGAACCACCCAATAATTTCCTTAATATCCAAATAAATTCCTCGTTGACATCAATCTTCAAATTCTAATATAGAATCTTCTTATATTAATGTATCAGTAAAATTTATATATAATCTATCTAATACAATATACTTATTTGGCTTACACTTGATATTAACTTAATATCAAGCTTCCTACGTATCCCAATAATTCCAATTAGGGAATCAAAGCCACATAGTTCTCCTAATTTTAAAATAAATTAATTATCATTCTTATATAACTTATTCCGTATAATACATCACCCTATCACTATTCACTTATACGGTCAATATTCATACGAGTTACTATTTACAAATACGGTATACACTATTCACCAAATTTTCAAAAATCACCCTAAACATCATATATTCCTCCAAATGTATTTCTAGTAATTTTCATATTTTCTTCACATGTAAATCTCACTTAAATTAATTTTCTAACAAATAATATAATTAATTTAACTCCAAATATTTCAATAATTCATATAAAATAATCTACTCAAAATCATCAACAACTCTAAGAATTAATATTGTTCCACTTAATTCATAAATCAATATAAAAATATTAAACCAACGAAAACTTGTAGGAAAATATTCCGATCACTGCTAGGAGCCCAAAAATACTAATTTTATTCTCATATTACTTCAACTTTCGAATTAATTTACAAAAATACTCTAAATTTTCATTTCCAAATATACTATCATATTGACCTCAAAATAAAATCTTAACCGTACATATTAAAATTCACTTAGTTCTGGACACGTATCTGAAAAATCATCATGATCGGACCGTAGAATATTCAGTTATTAAATTTCTTATATATATATATATATATATCTTTCGCTCATTTTCGCCCATAACTTTCCGCCTCCCATCTATTCTGCTCTTCTTTCTTTCTTTCTTTTCTTTATATATATTTGATTTATATATTTCTGTTATTTTTTTAAAAAAAAACTAAAATGAAACAATACGTATAAAGTGGTATACCAAACTGTGATTAGGGAGATAGTTGGTATACCATAAGTGAAATTAAGCCCAACAAAGTGCTGATGTGGCACAGTTAACCTGCAATAACAGGTTACATGTACCACAATGGGAGGTCACCTAGAAGTTGGGGTACTACAATGTGCAAAACGGTAGTTGGTATACCAAACGGTGATTAGAGAGATAGTTGGTATACCATGAGTAAAATTAACCCCAATTGCTTTTATATATGTGACTCAATTGTTTTTCCTTTGTAAAGACTTCCATGTTCAATTAATTTATTAAAGAAATAAGTAAATGAATTAGTATTTACTTTATATAAGTAAATGAATGTTCAAGGAAAGAAAATTGATTCTCAACATTTGAATTTCTTATAATACAAATTTATGATAACATTTGACTAAGACAACTAATTATAGATAGAGAAGGCAATGATTAATTTTTGGAAAGAGATAGATTTCAACAAAATCCGTATATTTTATAATGTATGTTGAAAAATATAAAAAATAATTAGTGTAGTATGCATAAATTAGAGACTAATATACATAATTTATATATATGATCAAAAGTTTTTGTTGTGGTCAATGTGTTCACAATTGGTTTTCCGATGGGCCTTCGTGTAGGAGACTCGAGGAGACAAAGACAAAGACGAATTAAATTCATTGGAAATTTGCATGTGCGAAGACCTTGACTTAGTTATAAGTCCTTTTGCAATGATATAATATCATTAAGTTTCACAAGTAATAGTTAACTAAGTCCAGTTATGTTAAATAAAAATAAATAAATGCAATAAAACCAAATAATGTGCATGGATATATATTTTTGCAATGATATAATTATTTTTATTATTTTGATGTTTATATATATTTATAAAACAATAAAACCAAATAATGTGAAGCAAATAGAGAAAAAGATGATATAGTGGACATTATTTTTAATAAGAGGCTAATATAAATTATATATGGTCTTGACCACAATTTAATTGGTCTGCCCATGAGCAAATACCTTGACCTGGTAACAACTAAGACCAATTAAATTTACTGGAAATTTCCATGAGTAAAGACCTTGACTTGGTAACAACTAAATCCTTTTCACATGAATTAATACTATTTAGTCCTAATACATCTGGTCCTCCTGAATTTGTCCTTGATATCATAATTGTCTTCAGAACTTTGTGTTCGTCTAGTTAGCCCTCTAAACTTTGCAAAAGTAACCCAGTTTACCCTCTTACCGTCATACATCAATCATTTATTAGTTGTCTCACGTCTGATTTTTCAAAAAGCATGTGTTATAAATGCTAGTTTAGTGGAACCTAGACAAGTTGGATCCGTTTTTCAAAGTTCGAGGGGGGGGGGGGGGTACTGGACACTTTTTAAGTTCCGGGGACAATTGGCGCTTTGAACCAAGTTTAAGAGGGTCCAGATATATTTGGCACACTATTTATTGATAAAAAAATAAATTAATAGCATTTAAGTTTGACAAGTACTAGTCATAGTGTACTAGTACAATTTTTTGGTACCCATAAAACCGAGTTGAGCCTTCAAACCCAATAAACACTTATATAAAAGCCGAGCTTATATAACCGAGCTCTGTTTAACTCATTCTGATTGAATTAACTTAACTGAGTTTATCAAAGGTGCATAGCTCGGTTGGTACACTTTCAATTTGTGAAGTTAAAAGTTATGAGTTCAATACCTATCCTTTTAAAAAAACCTTTCATATTTATTAAAAAATATTCATTTTATAATTACTGTACTTCGTTGAAAAACTCTACCGTCACCACCATACGCGGTGGTCGGAAATTTAAATTTTGACCCATGAGCAAACCGAGTACATCATCACGACCCTTGTAATTCCAGGAGCTCAAAAGTACTTTTGGATCGCATTAAAACAGTCGGGAAGTCAACAAATTGGAGAAAAATCATATTTTCTCCGGTAAAGCTCCGACAGCTGGCCAAACAACATTGAAAGCTTCGAATTCCACCTTCACCAAAGGTTTTCCAGCCTTCCACCTTAACCAAAGTCATTCTCATCCTTATCCTTGGTCATTTTCTTGTATAAATAATTCAGTCATAGTCAAAAACGTGTTGATTTTGTACATTTTTTCTGCACATTCAATCAACCGTCCCCTTTCTTTTTCTGGCTGTGACATTATCAAAAGAAAATGACAAATGACTTTGTTACACATTTCTTAGACTTTTACAGATTTTACCGATTGTTGATAATTGACGTTCATATCGTCATTGTGTATATCAGCCTCAATTATTTTGAGACTGATTAATTACCCATTTGTTTCTGAAATTTTTGTATAAATGGATGTTAATTTTTTTTTATACGATTCCAATTTAATAATAAAAAGTTTTTATTCTTATATTCTTTTCCTAAATTCTATTATTTTTATAATCTTCTTATAGATAGATTTAGGGTTTGTGAATTCTCTCCTAAAGTGTGGAGAGGTAATCCATTGAATATATATAGTAGAGGAATACAAATACAAGTAGGATTCTACAATTAGAGTTCTATACAAGGTAGAATATAAAAGGATATAAAACATAAATATATAAAACATATATATACTCTATTACTCTCCCGCAAGTTGAGCTGGGGTGGAGACCACAGCCAACTTGTCCCTTAGAAGACGAAAACGCGGCCTGGGGAGAGGTTTGGTGAGAATGTCGGCCACCTGATCATCAGTAGAGATATATCGAACAACCAACTGCTTAGAAGCGACACGTTCCCGAACAAAATGAAAGTCAAGCTCCAGATGTTTGGTACGCTGATGAAAAATAGGGTTGACCGTAAGGTAGGTAGCACTAAGATTGTCACACCAGAGAGTGGGAGCATGCTCCATAGGAAAGCCAAGTTCAACAAGTAACATGCCAAGCCAAGACAATTCCGATGTAGAAGTAGCAAGGGCACGATATTCTGCTTCCGTAGATGAGCGAGACACAGTGCGTTGCTTTCGGGAAGCCCACGAAATAAGATTGGTGCCATGAAAAATGGCAAAACCGGAGGTGGACCGTCGATCATCAATATCACCCGCCCAATCAGAATCCGAAAAAGCATGGAGACGGGTCTGAGTTTGAGGCTGAAATCGCAAACCATAACAAGTCATAGCCTTCAAGTAACGCAATATGCGTTTTAACGCTTGCCAATGCAGGACTGTTGGTGCATGCATATACTGAGCAACTTTGTGTACCGCAAAAGCAATGTCTGGACGTGTGATTGTAAGGTACTGTAAGCCACCCACCAAGCTCCTATATTCCGTAACATCAGGTGATGGTTCTCCAGAGACACACAACCGATCGGTGGAATGAGCTGGAGTGTCCACCGGTCTGGAATTCAACATACGTGCCTTGGATAAAAGATCACAAACAAACTTCTTCTGAGTTAGAAACAAGGAACCATCATGTCTTGTAAGTTCAATACCCAAAAAATACTTGGCTGGTCCCAAATTCCGAATAGCAAATTGAGATTGAAGAGAGGCAATTAAGGAAGCCACTTCACCCAAATCATTACCCAAGATCAACAAATCATCAACATAAATAAGACAAAACATAACCCGAGTACCTTGACGCCAATAATACAAGGACACATCAGCTCGTGAGCAAAGAAAACCATGAGCAACCAATGCTTGAGTCAGACGGCGGTGCCACATCCGAGGAGATTGCTTGAGGCCATAGAGAGACTTCCGAAGTCGACATACATGAGAGGGTAAGGTTTTATCCACAAAACCAGGGGGCTGGACCATGTAAACTGGTTCATCAAGATCACCATGTAGGAATGCATTAGAGACATCCAAATGTGAGATTGACCACCCAAAGGAAATAGCGAGTGAGAGGAGCAGCCGAATTGTTGTAGGTTTAACCACAGGGCTGAAGGTATCATGGAAATCCAGACCCGGACGTTGGTGGAAACCCTTGGCCACCAAGCGTGCTTTGTAACGCTCAACGGACCCGTCAGGTTTGGTCTTCGTCTTGAACACCCATTTACATCCAATTACATTCTGAGCTGAATTTGCAGGAACTAATTCCCATGTACCATTAGTCACCAATGCGGAATATTCTTCTGCCATTGCTTTACGCCAATGAGCACTCTTGGCTGCTTCCGTGAAATTGGTGGGGTTTGGAGGGAGTACCAATGTGTGAAAAAACTTTGGAGGAGGTGGCAATTTACCCGTTTGCCGCCTAGTAACCATCCGGTGAGTGGGCTGAACCTCGGTAGCAACAGGAGCTGTGGACGGTGCCGTAGAGGGGACATGGGCCTTATGCACGGCTTCTTGGAGGTCAACAATCAAGGAGATGCCAGGTATGGTGTTTGGGGTGGAGGGAAGTGGTTCGGTCGGGACTGCGGGTGGTTGGGCATCAGGTTCGGTCGGAGAAGGTGGTGGAGTTTGGGTTGCGGGCTGAGCAGAGGTAGAGGGATTGGGTGGATGATGTGGTAGTAGCTGGAGGGTAGGGGTGATTTGGCAACTGGGAAGCTCGGGTGGGATAGGAGACGGAGCAGGAACAGCAGAACTACACAACTCCGAAAAAGGGAACACCTGCTCATCAAAAACAACATAGTGTGAGATAAAGATTTTCTTGGACACAGGGTCAAAGCACCTATAACCTTTATGTAATTTACTATAGCCCAAAAAGATGCATTTGCGAGAGCGAAAATTTAATTTATTCGAAGAATATGGACGCAACCAAGGGTAGCATAGACAACCAAATACACGCAAAAAAGAGTAGTCAGGATGACGATTAAATAATTGAAAAATGGTGTAGAGGAATGTAACGCAGGCGATGGCATTCTATTAATTAAATAGGCAGCAGTATCAAAGGCATATGTCCAAAATTCCATAGGCAATTTAGCACAATGTAATAAGGAAAGACCCGTTTCTACTACATGTCGATGTTTTCGTTCTGCTGCCCCATTTTGTTCAGGGGTATAAGGGCATGACATACGATGTTGAATGCCATTGTCAGCTAAATAAGACCTCATAGCAATAAATTCCCCTCCACCATCAGAATGAAAAATCTTAATAGGACGACGGAAATATTTTTCAACTACTGAACGAAATTTAATGAATGTACTTAATACCTCAGATTTATATTTTAAAAAATAAATCCAACAATATTTGCTTAACTGATCATTGATAGGGTTGTTTTTAACCCTATTATGTCAATGTATTTCGGGTTAATTTTGGCATTTATTTAGTCCTTTTTAGTATTTTACATCCTTATTTTCTTTTTGTTTAGGTTTAGATTGTTTTGTTCTTTCTCTCTGATTTTGTAATTTTCTATGAAAATCGTTGAATTTTATTTCTATTTTGTTAAGTTATGATTTGTTCAATTTGTTGGTGCCTTGATGCCTTTTTGTTTGAGTAATTTTTGGCAGAGAAGTAGTACATCAAGGCTCAGCTGAGTTTGGAAAGAAAATGTGCAACATTGAAGAATTCATTAGCAGTGGCAAACTCGTTGGCGAGTTGCTGAAACTCGGCGTGCAGCTCCATAACTCGGCGTGCAGCTCCACAACTCGGCGTGCAGCATGGAGAAGAATTCATTAGCAGTGGCAAACTCGTTGGCGAGTTGCTGAAACTCGGCGTGCAGCTCCACAACTCGGCGTGTTGTGTGTTTATTTTCCCGCTTTGTAATTTCCCCCTTTTGGCCAGACATTTAAATAGGATTTTTTTAGGTTTTGTTTGATCATCTTTTGTCAGCCGCCAACGTCACAGTTTTACAGAGCTTCTGAGTTTTCTTTTGTATTTTGGGAACGGATTTGAACGGCGATTGTGTTTTTCATACAACGAATCTTCCTCCCTTGCGGTGTTCGTACATCTATAGAGATTCACCTTCTCACGGTATTCCACCGCCAAGTCGCGACTCTGCAATACGAAGGGCATAAGCTTTTCCTAGCTTTTCCCTTCCATTTTTGTGCAGTTTTTCGATTTGCGATAGATATTGTGAGATTGTAACCTTGACTCGTTTCATCTCTGTGTATTGGATTGGATTACTGAAATTAATGATTGGTTTGTTAATGCTTACTTGATGTTTATTGGATGATAGCTTTGGTTTCATAAAAACTTAATTTCATCGGTTCATATTCGAGACCTCACCTGGAGTGACGCCTAGGAAACCATTAGGACTGACAACCCTGTGGAATTTACGGGTCCTTAATTTCTGAACCCTAGAGCTAGACCGCCTCTAAACAAGGGTAAACCGGCTAGGGAATTAATAAGTTCAACGAATCGCCATTTTTAGTCATTCATATAAAGTCATTTGGGGAATTTGCAACCATATTAGTCTCGTGATTTAATCAAATTAGCAGAGCCATCCCCATCTCCATTCACAGATCGGTTAAACCTTCGCAAGTTTTTCCTAATCCCAGTGCGAAAGCGGTTCTCATAGATCACTTAGGTGTAGTTAATCAATTTTAACTTAGGATAATAATCAATTAAGCTTTCTTTTCGCTTCAGTCACGCAAATTGAATCTTTGGGTTTTGGGCGTAGAATAATTCTCTGTGGGATCGATACCTGGACTTAATCCAGAATTATTACTTGACAACGACGGGTACACTGCCCTAGTTGAGTGATTCGGCGGTTGTTTTCACACCTCTGCCGATCGCGCACCAAGTTTTTGGCGCCGTTGCCGGGGACTTATTTTCCTGCGCCAATCGAACCAAGGGTTGATTGTTGATTTAGGCATTGTTTATATGTGAATATTGTTTTGAGTCTTGTGCATATTAGTTGGTCTTAGTCTTTGTTTTCATTTTCTTTTTGGGTGCTTAATTGTGTGCTTGACCTAGTGAATGCAAACTCGGTCTCGTAGGCCAGAAAATTTACTTTTTGATCCTGAAATTGAAAGTGTTTGTCGCAGAAACAACAGTCAGCGAAGGAGGTAGGAAGTTCAGATGGACGAAGCAATGCGGAGACAGCAGGAAGAGGAGGAAATCAGAAGAGACCGGGAGGAATTAAGAAGGCTTCGAGCGGAGCAAGCCAACCGGGATCGTGAACGAAGAGTGAATGAGGACCGGGATAATACATCTATGACGGACTTGATGGCTCCTCACAGACCTCGGAATCAAGCTGGAGTTGTGTTACCTACTATTACCGCTAATCAGTTTGAAATCAAATCCAGCATGGTGCAGCTCATCCAAGCTAACGGACTGTTTAGCGGAGGAATTTCTGATAACCCCAATGAGCACCTGGATCGCTTTCTAATGGTGACTGATACGGTCCGGATGAGTGGAGTTCCACAAGATGCTATACGTCTGAAGTTGTTTCCTTTCTCTCTTTGTGGGGGAGCAATGGAATGGTATCGGTCGTTGAGACCAGGATCAGTTACATCTTGGGATCAGCTGGAGGAGCAATTCCTTGCACAATATTTCCCACCTTCGAAGACTGCACAGTTGAAAAATGAGATTCTGGGCTTTAGGCAGTTTGGGACAGAGAACTTGAATGAAGCATGGAGGCGATTCCAACGGATGTTGAGGAATTGCCCACACCATGACCTGCCAAAGTTCACACAGGTAAGTACTTTCTATCACGGATTAACACCTGCTAACCGTGCCATTGTCGATTCTTCTGCAGGTGGTGATCTTTTCAAGAAAACGGCTGTCGAGGCGGAAGAACTGATTGAAGAGCTAGCTAGGAAAAGTACCATGTGGCAAGCGGAGTTGCCTGCGAGGGGTGAAGTCCGAGTTGCTGAGTCGGGACGCCGAGACGCAGCTCTGGATGATGTAAATAAAAAGCTAGACGTGCTGATGGCGAGGATGAGCATGAATGCATCACAGCGCCAACCGGTGATGTGTGTCACCTGCGGGGGAGATCACCCCAGCCAGGAATGCCAGCAGCATGACCCTTTCGCACAAGATCCAGAGAATGTAAGTTTCGTGGGCGGAAACCCAAGGTATAATCATCCCTACCCTCAAACTTATAATTCTAATCAGAACTACGGACGACGGTATCAACACCCGAATATGTCTTATGGCAACAATCAAAACGTGTTGAGACCGCCGGCTGGGTTCCGTCAAGAGCACTATGACCACGGGTTGGGTAAGAGCCCGGATGAACATGAGCCTCACTCTTCGCAAAAAGCATCGCAGTCAAAGCAGGATGAGACGGTGTTGTCTTTACTTAAGGACATCTCATCCCGTCTTGCTGACAACGAAGCTTATTGTAGAGATTTGGGGAAACAGGTTGCTCAGCTGAGTAGAGAAAGGCAAGAACGACCGTCCGGTAGTCTCCCTAGTCATCCAGAGCCAAATCCTAAGGGACACCAGAGGGAATCAGCCAAGGTGATCACGCTGCGGAGTGGTAAAAAGGTGGAGAGACCGATTTCTGATGCTGGACTCCAGCCTCCACCAGTACAGGTAATTGATGAGTCGGGAGAAGTAAGCAACCCCGACTCAGACTCAACCCCTCCTCCCAATACTGATATTAATGTGAAATTTTCTGAACCAGTTAAGGCATACGTGCCTAAGCTCCCTTATCCTCAAAGGGAAAAGAAAGCTAAATTGGATCAGAAATATTCCAAGTTCCTTGAGGTTTTTAGGAAGTTAGAATTTAATTTACCTTTGATTGAGGCACTCCAAGAGATGCCAGCGTATGCTAAATTCTTTAAGGAGCTACTTGCAGGTAAGCGGAAGCTTGAGGGAGATGAGGTAGTGGCTTTGACAGAGGAGTGTTCGGCAATCATCACCAACAGACTTCCCCCTAAACTTAAGGATCCGGGTAGTTTCACTATCCCCTGCCGCATCGGGAATATGGAGGTGGTGAGCGCTCTGTGCGACTTAGGGGCTAGCATTAATCTGATGCCATTGTCATTCTACAGGAGATTGGGGTTAGGCGAGCCCAAAGCCACGAACATGACGCTTCAATTGGCAGATAGGTCTATCACCAGGCCCAGGGGAGTGGTGGAAGATGTTCTTGTGAAGGTGGACAAGTTCATCTTTCCGGCTGATTTTGTGGTCATTGACATGGAGGAGGACAGCATGGTCCCGCTTTTGTTAGGAAGGCCGTTCCTCGCAACTGGGAGGACGCTGATAGATGTCCAGGAGGGTAAGATAATCCTCCGGTTGCAGGATGAAGAGGTGACATTCAATGTGTACAATTCCATGAAGTATCCCATGGATACGGAGAATTGTAGTGCGATTGCTTCTTTTTGCCCTATTGACGATTGTGTATTTGAGAACTTTTGCAGGGATATGACGGAAGTCATTAGTCAGGGGCTGGATGAAGAAGAAGCGGATGGGGAATTAAAGGAGGAATGCTCATGGGTAAAGGGGCGGTTTGAGAATCTCGAGCGGGAAATCAAGCCAGTACCAAAGTCTTCTTTAGAGGAGCCTCCAAAATTAGAACTTAAACCCCTTCCCCCTAATTTGAAATATGTGTTTTTGCATCCTCCTAATGATTTACCAGTAGTTATATCTTCTCTTTTGACAGTTGAGCAGGAGGAACAACTAGTGGAGGTGCTTAAGCAGCATAAGGGAGCTTTCGGGTGGACGATCCATGACATCAAGGGGATAAGTCCGACGTTTTGTACACACAGGATATTTCTGGAGGATGAAGTGAAGCCATGTGCACAGCCTCAACGTCGACTCAACCCGAATATGAAAGAGGTGGTAAGGGCTGAGGTGATAAAATTGCTAGATGCAGGTATTATCTTTCCCATCTCTGATAGTCAGTGGGTTAGCCCCGTTCAATGTGTACCCAAGAAGGGGGGCACTACGGTGGTGGAAAATGAGAAGGGTGAACTTATCCCTACTCGAACTGTCACCGGGTGGCGCATGTGTATTGATTATCGGAAGTTGAATAATGCCACCCGTAAAGACCATTTTCCACTACCTTTCATTGATCAGATTTTGGAAAGGATGGCCGGACACGAGTACTTTTGTACCTTAGATGGGCTATCCGGTTATATGCAAATTCCCGTGGACCCTCTCGATCAAGAGAAGACCACTTTCACGTGTCCATATGGGACATTTGCATATAGGCGGATGCCTTTCGGGCTTTGCAATGCCCCGGCCACCTTCCAACGATGCATGCTTGCTATTTTTAGTGATATGATTGAGAACTTCATGGAAGTGTTCATGGATGACTTTTCGGTCGTGGGACATACTTTTGAGTCATGCCTTAGACATTTGGACCGGGTACTTGACCGTTGTGAGGAGACTCACCTGGCACTTAGTTGGGAGAAGTGCCAGTTTATGGTAAGAGATTATGTGGTGTTAGGGCATAGAGTGTCGGGAAGAGGCATCGAGGTCGATCCGGCTAAGGTCGAGGTTATTGAAAAGTTGCCTCCTCCTAGCTCGGTGAAACTTGTACGAAGTTTCTTAGGTCATGCAGGCTTTTATAGGAGATTTGTTAAAGATTTTTCTAAAATTGCTAAGCCTTTGACTGATTTGCTGTAAAAAGATGCCATGTTTGAATTTTCTGACAAGTGCTTGCATGCTTTTAACTTGCTTAAAAAGAATTTGATTGAAGCACCTGTTATGATAAGTCCTGATTGGGCCTTACCATTTGAATTAATGTGCGATGCCAGTGATGTAGCAGTAGGAGCATGTCTGGGTCAGCGGGTGGATAGAATTTTCCACCCAATTTATTATGCGAGTAAGACTTTGAATGGAGCTCAATTGAACTACACAGTTACTGAAAAGGAGCTGCTAGCTGTAGTCTTTGCTTTTGAAAAGTTTAGGTCTTATCTTGTGCTGTCTAAAGTTATTGTATTTACTGACCACTCTGCTCTTAAGTACTTGTTGGCAAAGCAGGATGCGAAACCAAGGCTGATAAGGTGGGTCTTACTTCTCCAAGAATTCGACGTTGAAATCAGGGATAAGAAAGGCGTGGAGAATGTGGTAGCAGACCATTTGTCCCGACTTCCGGCAGGAACTCAGACTTCTTCTTCTCAACTGGAAATTCAAGACAGGTTCCCGGATGAGCAACTGTTGTCGGTAACTTCTATCCCTTGGTTTGCTGACATAGCAAACTTCAAAGTCGGTAATATCCTTCCTCCTAATCTTTCTTACAACCAGAAGAAAAAATTTTTGCATGACGCGAAAAACTATTTTTGGGATGAGCCCTATTTGTTTCGGTTGTGTGCTGATAATATCATTAGGAGATGTGTGTCACATGATGAAGTACCGTCCATAATTAATATGTGCCATGATAGAGAAGCAGGAGGCCACTTTGGGCCTGATAGAACCTATGGGAAGGTTTTGTCTTGTGGATTTTACTGGCCCACTATGAAACGAGACATATTCGATTATATTAAATCTTGTGATGCGTGTCAGCGGGTGGGGAATATTTCCCAAAAGAATGAAATGCTTCAGCAGGGCATCTTAGTGTGTGAACTCTTTGATGTCTGGGGTATAGATTTCATGGGTCCCTTCCCGAAGTCACACAACAATCAGTACATTCTTGTGGCAGTTGAATATGTCTCCAAGTGGGTCGAGGCGGTGGCCTTACCTAATAATGATGCGAAATCTGTTATCAAGTTTCTTAAGAAGCATGTGCTTACTCGATTCGGAACCCCCAGAGCTATTATAAGCGATGGAGGGTCCCATTTCTGTAATAAGCAATTTGATGGCATTCTGCATAAATACGGGGTAACCCATAAGGTGGCCACACCTTATCATCCACAGACTAGTGGGCAAGTCGAAGTGTCCAATAGGGAGTTAAAACGGATCCTGGAGAAAACTGTCAGTGCATCCCGAAAGGATTGGAGCTTAAAGCTCGATGATGCACTTTGGGCTTATAGGACGGCGTATAAAACGCCGATTGGAATGTCTCCGTTCCGTTTAGTTTTTGGTAAAGAGTGTCATTTGCCCGTGGAGTTAGAACATAAGGCATATTGGGCTTTGAAATTTCTTAACTTTGATATGCAGGCTGTTGGAGAACTTCGGTCGAAGCAATTGGTTGAGTTAGACGAAATGCGCCTCGCTTCTTATGAGAATGCGAGGATATATAAAGAAAAGACCAAGCGTTGGCATGATTCACATATTGTGGCCAAAAACTTCATCCCCGGTGATTTCGTGCTTCTATATAACTCACGGCTGAAGTTATTTCCGGGTAAGCTGAGGAGCCGGTGGACGGGACCATTTCAGGTACACCAGGTATACCCTTCGGGATTGGTTGAGATTGTTACGCCCGAGGGGATTCAGAAGGTAAATGGCCACCGTTTGAAGTCATACTTTCATGGAGGGACACCGGAGGAGAAGCACGTGTTGTTTCTCCAAGATGCATAAGAGCAATTGGCATGCGACAGTCGAGCTGTTTCGACTATAAACACAGCATGTAGTAATTTCTGTCTTTTGTTCATACTGTTTTAGGACTAATGTTTCATTTTTGTGTGTGTCTATTTTCTTTTCTTTTTGTAGACAAAATCAGCAGCAAGCAATTAAGTGTGAGGATGGAGTGGCACGTGAGAAAAGTTCAGCACCAAGGCAAAAAGGAGGGAACATGCTCACAGGGAGAATTTCAAGCCACAACACGCCGTGCAATGGGTGCACGCCGGCGTGTTACACACTGAAACTCAGGGCACCTCGCAACAACACGCCGTGCAATGCAACAACACGCCGTGCAATGGGTGCACGCCGGCGTGTTTTCTACTGGAACTCAGAGTCAAATATTCAACCCAAAACACGCCGTGTTATGCAAGATCACGCCGTGTTCTCCCTACTCCCCATCCTCAACACGGCGTGCAATACTAAAACACGCCGAGTTCTCTCCATATTCCCAAAATACAATTGCCGCCCTTCACCTTCTCTCTCTTTAATCCCCTCTATTTCACCCTTCTCTTTCTCTTTTTCTTTTTCTTTCTCTCTCTCTCTCTCTCTCTAGTTGCAGCCGCCGCCCCCTCCCCCTCTCTTCTTCCCTTGCAAAAATTTTTTTTCCTTCGCCCCTCACCACTCTCTAATCTCTCACCATCTCCTCTTCTCCCCACTCTCTACTTTCTCACCCCTCTCTAATCTCTCACCATCTCCTCTTCTCACGTCTCTCTACTTTCTCATCTCTCTCTACTTTCTCACCTTTCAACCGCTTTCTCTCTCCTCTCCTTCACTCTCTTCTCCTTAGCCACGCCATGACCCGCACCAAGAACACAACCTCTGGCAACAAACGGCGCAAGGGCTCTTCCATTCTATGGGAACCCTCTCCGGACTCCGAAAGCCTTTCCACTGGGCTCGTTCCTCCACAGCAAGCCGCTCCTCCCACAGCCGTCTCCATTCGGTTCCAATGCCCATTTCGTCTTGACACAGTGGCGGAAGGTGAGCGTTACACTTCTTTGTTTAATTTGGAATGTGCCCCTTTTTATTATTTTGACTCTCATTGGTTGTCTAAAACTGGTCATGAGGATGCTTTGCATGCAAAATTTGATGCCTTAGGTTGGACTCCCTTTGTTAATGCTCGTACGCCCGTTTTTAAGGCGCTTACCCTAGAATTTTATACTACTGCTTCTGTTAAAATTCATAGTATGACTAGGGAGAAGACTTTGCATTTCCGCTTGTTTGGTGTTGAATATTCCTTGTCGGCTGAACTGTTGCTCACGATTTTGGGGATTCCGGGCACTGTATATACGTGGCCTGAGAATATGACCCCCCAGCGCTGTTGGCACGCTATTGGTCGGGGGGTGCATAACCCCCAGAATTTAAAGGCTTCCCTTTTGCATGACCCGATTTTGTTTTACGTTTTCAAATTTATAGCATTTAATTTCTCGGGAAAGCCTGAAGCCAACAAAATTAACGACTCGGAATTAATGATTTTGAGTCGAGTAAGAGATAATGTTCAGCCACATCTGGGCAAATTTGTGTTTAATGCATTGATCTCTAGAGTTAAGAGGGCCCATGGGGAGATGGGATTAGGGCACATCATTACCCGTATTGCTCATCATTTTCGTACTCCTGCATGCACTAACAACCTAGTTGCTATCCCTAGCAAACCAATAAATCCTGATGCTTTGCAGTTTGTTCCGCCACATGGGCGCGCTGCAGCAGCCCTTGCTATGGGACAAGATGAGCCGATGGGCGAGCCTGAGGGCGGGCATGACGAACCAGTAGCAGCCGCCGGTGAAGCGAGCACCTCGTCCGGAACCAACGCCCAGTTTTCGGCTATATTGGACACCCTCAACACTATGCATCTGCATAATGTTGAGTGGATGCAGCGAATGGATGGCCGCGTTGCCACCCTCGAGTCGACCGTGTCGAGGCTGGATGGGCGGATCGCTACTTTCGAATCCTTTGCCGCTCAATATCGCCCGGAGTTTGGTTGGCCCTATCCTCCACCTCCGCCACCTTCAGAACCATCCGATTAGTGAGTTTTTCCTTTTCTTTCTTTTTTTGCGTTGCTCTTTTTCCATTGCACTTCCCGGAGTAAGTGCAGCGTAAGTGTGAGGAGGAAAAGGGCTTCTCCCTCCCTTTTACTTAATTTTTCTTCTGTTGGTGCGTGGATGTGGATTTGTGCGTTTTATTTTCTTTTGGTGATTTGGCATGAGTTGTTTGGTCTGCTGTTTGAGTCAGTATGTTTGTTTGTTTGTTTTTGTTTTGTTTTGTTAGTTGTTTTCGAGTCGTCAGGTTGATCCGTTTGACTGTAATCTCCTCCGAAGTTAGGCTTACGTGCTTGAATTCTGGCTATCATGGTTGTCATTTTTGAAAAACTTGATAATAATGAGTTTCATAACATTTGGTGCATTCCTAGGGGATTGAATTTGTTCAAAATCGAGTTTTCATTGAAAGCTAGTGGAAGTGAGTTGCGGGGTATGATTTGTTGTGGCGCCCCACTTTCAATGCAGAAATTTGTTTAAGTAATAAGGCGGAGTTAATGAAATCCAAATTCGGGCTATTTGAGTTTAAAATTGGATGAAATACAAAAATGTGCATGATTATAAGCTGTCTCGCATTTGGGTTTTGTAATTGCACTTGGCTCTGTATTTTGTAAATCCTTGGTTATTTTGGTAGAAGGGTCTTATGTGGGTGTGAGTTTGTTTTATTAATTGCCGTCTCATTGGTCCCGCTGGCTAAAAGAAAAAAAAATTTTTTTTTTTGGCTATGGGCTGGGCTAGTAGCCGCTAGGGAGCGCAATTCCCGCTACGGTTAGGGGTACTCGGCTGGCAACCGGGAACGCTCTAATACGGAACGGTTTTTGCATCCCGAAGTAAGCTCTAAAAAAAAAAAAAAAAAAAAAAAAAATTCAATAACAAACAAATGTGAGACTAGTGCGAGAATTTTTTTTTTCTTTTTTTTTTGATCGAACGCCCAGTTTTTCTCTTTTTCGCCTTGTGACTTTGTGACTTTATAGAATGTGGGGTTTGAGTTGTGGTTATGAGTCCTAAATGCAGGGATTTAACTGAAGTGAAACTCAATGATTTCGTGTGCTTAAACTTCTTAAACCAACTCAATAAACCCGGATTTGTGATGGAAAGAATGAAACCGAAATTGCTTATTTTGGATGACTGTGTTGAGCTTGTGGTGGTTAGCTTAAACCTCATTGTCTCTTGATCTTTTTGCTGAATTTGGCAATCTTTAAGGCTCGGTTTTGAGTAGATGTCAATAGAAAGGAATGCTCCTGTGTTTTGACTCGCGATGAGTTTTTGGGTGCGCTGTGTTATATCAGGCTCCATGATCATATTCTTTTCTTGCTTGAGGACAAGCAAGGTCTTAAGTGTGAGGAGGTTGATAGGGTTGTTTTTAACCCTATTATGTCAATGTATTTCGGGTTAATTTTGGCATTTATTTAGTCCTTTTTAGTATTTTACATCCTTATTTTCTTTTTGTTTAGGTTTAGATTGTTTTGTTCTTTCTCTCTGATTTTGTAATTTTCTATGAAAATCGTTGAATTTTATTTCTATTTTGTTAAGTTATGATTTGTTCAATTTGTTGGTGCCTTGATGCCTTTTTGTTTGAGTAATTTTTGGCAGAGAAGTAGTACATCAAGGCTCAGCTGAGTTTGGAAAGAAAATGTGCAACATTGAAGAATTCATTAGCAGTGGCAAACTCGTTGGCGAGTTGCTGAAACTCGGCGTGCAGCTCCATAACTCGGCGTGCAGCTCCACAACTCGGCGTGCAGCATGGAGAAGAATTCATTAGCAGTGGCAAACTCGTTGGCGAGTTGCTGAAACTCGGCGTGCAGCTCCACAACTCGGCGTGTTGTGTGTTTATTTTCCCGCTTTGTAATTTCCCCCTTTTGGCCAGACATTTAAATAGGATTTTTTTAGGTTTTGTTTGATCATCTTTTGTCAGCCGCCAACGTCACAGTTTTACAGAGCTTCTGAGTTTTCTTTTGTATTTTGGGAACGGATTTGAACGGCGATTGTGTTTTTCATACAACGAATCTTCCTCCCTTGCGGTGTTCGTACATCTATAGAGATTCACCTTCTCACGGTATTCCACCGCCAAGTCGCGACTCTGCAATACGAAGGGCATAAGTTTTTCCTAGCTTTTCCCTTCCATTTTTGTGCAGTTTTTCGATTTGCAATAGATATTGTGAGATTGTAACCTTGACTCGTTTCATCTCTGTGTATTGGATTGGATTACTGAAATTAATGATTGGTTTGTTAATGCTTACTTGATGTTTATTGGATGATAGCTTTGGTTTCATAAAAACTTAATTTCATCGGTTCATATTCGAGACCTCACCTGGAGTGACGCCTAGGAAACCATTAGGACTGACAACCCTGTGGAATTTACGGGTCCTTAATTTCTGAACCCTAGAGCTAGACCGCCTCTAAACAAGGGTAAACCGGCTAGGGAATTAATAAGTTCAACGAATCGCCATTTTTAGTCATTCATATAAAGTCATTTGGGGAATTTGCAACCATATTAGTCTCGTGATTTAATCAAATTAGCAGAGCCATCCCCATCTCCATTCACAGATCGGTTAAACCTTCGCAAGTTTTTCCTAATCCCAGTGCGAAAGCGGTTCTCATAGATCACTTAGGTGTAGTTAATCAATTTTAACTTAGGATAATAATCAATTAAGCTTTCTTTTCGCTTAAGTCACGCAAGTTGAATCTTTGGGTTTTGGGCGTAGAATAATTCTCTGTGGGATCGATACCTGGACTTAATCCAGAATTATTACTTGACAACGACGGGTACACTGCCCTAGTTGAGTGATTCGGCGGTTGTTTTCACACCTCTGCCGATCGCGCACCAATCATAAAAGAGCAAATAGTAAACAAAACCATCATGAGATTCAATAGGGGCAGGGCCCCATAAATCAGAACAAATAATATCAAGAGGTCCATCAACAACAGAAGTAGAAGGAGAAAAAGGAAGTTTATGACTCTTGCTAACCGCACAGCTAGAACAAGTGGTGCGATCCCTACTGGCTAAGAAACTAATATTATTATGACGCAAAATATGACTGACTACTGGTAAAGCAGGATGACCAAGCCGTGCATGCCATGTGGCTAATGATGTGAGATGTGCCTGGATAGGAGGTGGAACACCTGGAGAAAGAGTGTATAGCCCATTCTTATTCTGGCCTTGAAGTATCACCTGTTTGGAAGTCAGGTCCTTCACAATAAAATAAGAGTCAAAAAATTCAATAGAAACATCATTAGCACGGGTTAGAGCACTAATAGAAACAAGGTTAGAATGAGAAGATGGGACATGGAGGACTTGAGATAATTTTAAAGGATGAACAGCAGTAGGAATAAAAGAAGACCCAACATGAGTAATAGGGAGACGCGAGCCATTACCTAGATGAACCTCTTCAGGCCCATTGTATTCTGAGTGCAGGTGGAGTTGACCCAAGTCCGGAGTGAGGTGGTGTGTAGCTCCACTGTCCATAATCCATGAAGAGTCGGTTGGGTTGGTAGTAGTATGGTTGGAGGTAGGAGGGTGAGGATTACGCTGATGGTTAAGTTTGGGAGATGGACATTGACGTGCATAATGCCCCAATCCTCTGCAATTATGGCATGTAACCGTCGACACATCAGCTGGTGCGGATTGAGTGTACTGCCCTTGCTGGTGGCGTGAATATTGCTGGCCGAAAAAGTGAGTCTGTCCGTGTTGCTGCTGTGGATATGGGCCAAGGATGGATTGCTGCTGTTGCCGGCGGTAGGAGGGGGCGTACTGACCCTGAGGGTGCTGCTGATGGCGCCCGCGCCCTTTTCCGCGGCCACCTGAACTAAGCTGCCTTGCCGTGAAAAAGGCAGTTGGTGCATTCAATTCCTCCGTCAAGGATTTTTCCTTTTTAATATGCCGTTCCTTAGTCAACAACAAACCAAATAAATCATCATAAGAGATAGTACGCGCCCCAAACGTACGACAAACATCACGAAAGGGACCCCGAAGCCCATCTAAAATAGCATCAACAAGATCTTCATCTGAGACTATGTATTGTAAAGAAGCTAACCGATCGGAAATTAATTTGGCACGTTGCATATAATCAGAAATTGTTTCAGAGTTTAACTTTACCAGGGAGTGGAGTTGTTGTTTCAAGTCTCGTACCTGAGCCCTTGAACCAGAAGCATAAGCGTTTTCTAACTTTACCCAAGCATCACGAGCCGTTTTAACACCAATGATCTGCGGGAGGAGAGATGGAGAGATAGAATTCAGGATCCAACTGAGAACCTGTTGATCTTTTTGAAACCACATCTGATAAAGGGGATTGACATCATTATTATCCAGTCTCTCTGCTGGAACTTGCGCCGTACCATCCACATGAGCGGCTAAACCACATCCCGAAAGCATAGGCATAATCAGTGTGCGCCAAAGCACATAGTTAGTTGAGTCAAGCTTCAGCGGAAGTTGATGAGAAAAAGTTGGGGTAGCCGTCCCCCCAAGACTAGAACCAATGGAATCAACAGGAGAAGAGGTGGCTGAAGAATTGGTAGAGTTACCAGTGGTTGCCATAATGAGAAGAAAAAGAATAAGTAAAGAGAGAATTCTTAGAGGTAGGGTTTCGGTCACCACAAGAGAGGAAGCAAGATTAGGGTTTCGGTTCCACAAGACAAGAAAGAGGAGAAGAGAGAACCAAGGTTAGGGTTTCGGTCACCACAAGAAACAAGAAAGAAAAAGAGAAGAAATCTTTTAGGGTTTGGAGTTCGGCCTAGCTCTGATACCAAGATAGATTTAGGGTTTGTGAATTCTCTCCTAAAGTGTGGAGAGGTAATCCATTGAATATATATAGTAGAGGAATACAAATACAAGTAGGATTCTACAATTAGAGTTCTATACAAGGTAGAATATAAAAGGATATAAAACATAAATATATAAAACATATATATACTCTATTACTTATTATTATAAGCTTTATATATTAAAACCATTTTATAACACGTCATCAGTACAAGTTTGCTCAAGTTCGCTTATCTGGTTAATATTAATTCAATTTGTTCTATTAAATCAATCCAAAGTAAGTTATAATTTTTAATTTTATTTTCTTATAGGTATGTAATTTTGATCTAATAAAAAAAAATTCATTTTATTTTTTTAGATATGTCAAATCTTGCTAATATTGATTTTACAGTACTTGATGTGACCGGAAAGAATTATCTTTCACAGTTACTGGATACTGAAATTCATCTAGATGCTATGGGTTTCGGGAAAACGATCCACGAAAACAATAACGCTTCATTACAACATAAATAAAAGCCATGATTTTACTCCTTCGTCATTTTGACGAGGGGCTAAAAACTGAATATCTGACTATTAATGTGACACCCAACTCCAAAATATTTTAATATTTATACTCTTCCTAACATCTCTCGAACCACCCAATAATTTCCTTAATATCCAAATAAATTCCTCGTTGACATCAATTTTCAAATTCTAATATAGAATCTTCTTATATTAATGCATCAGTAAAATTTATAAATAATCTATCTAATACAATATACTTATTTGGCTTACACTTGATATTAACTTAATATCAAGCTTCCTACGTATCCCAAAAATTCAAATTTACGAATCAAAGCCACATAGTTCTCCTAATTTTAAAATAACTTAATTATCATTCTTATATAACTTATTTCGTATAATACATCACCCTATCACTATTCACTTATACGGTCAATATTCATAGGAGTTACTATTCACAAATACGATATACCACTATTCACCAAATTTTCAAAAATCAACATAAACATCATATATTCCTCCAAATACATTTCTAGTAATTTTCATATTTTCTTCACATATAAATCTCACTTAAACTAATTTTCTAACAAATAATATAATTAATTTAACTCCAAATATTTCAATAATTCATATAAAATAATCTACTCAAAATCATCAAAAACTCCAAGAATTAATATTGTTCCACTTAATTCATTGATCAATATAAAAATATTAAACCAACGAAAACTTGCGGGAAAATATTCCGATCACTGGAATAGTACCTATAATTCGGACGGAGAACACCACTAGATTCACAGCAATGCTAAGAGTCCAAAAATACTTATTTTATTCTCATATCACTTCAACTTTCGAATTAATTTACAAAAATACTCTAAAATTTCATTTCCAAATACACTATCATATTGACCTCAAAATATAATGTTAACCGTACATATTAAAATTCACTTAGTTCTGAACATGTATCTAAAAAATCATCATAATCAGACAGTAGAATATTCAATTATTAAATTTCTTATATATATATATATATATATATATATATATATATATATATATATATATATATATATATATATATATATATATATATATATATCTTTCGCTCATTTTCGTCCATAACTTTCCGCCTCCCACCTATTCTGCTCTTCTTTCTTTCTTTCTTATATATATATATATATATATATATATATATATATATATATATATATATATATATATATATATATCTTCCTTCTAACATTATAACTTTACCATTAAATTATTATTTTTTTAATTTTTAAATTCCTCCGCATAACTTTTAATTTTTTTCGATTATATCCTTACTGTTCATATAATTTTCACCCCAGAACTTTTTATTCCATAAAAATCTTCAAATTATAATATCACTTTTTAAATATTAATACTTATTGAATTTTCAGGGTATTACACTTTAGGACCCTAAACATTAAATGAAGAAAATTCATAGAAAACAACAGTTAAATTAAGAAAATTCATAGAAATTAAGGTGATTACATACCTTATCATTCACTAGAAAGTCATAGGCGTCCTGAAAAAGCCATATCCTATTGGCGTTTTTAGGAAACTCTCGACCAACCCATTTGTTGGAGCAAGTCATGCATCTTAACATAACCAAACATATATCTATTAGAGATTTATGAACAAGTTCTTTCAGTCCAATCTCAGGATGAAATCCACAACATTCAAGGACTTCCTTTACATAATCTACATTCTTCCCTTCGAAAAAACATGCAATATCTAAGAACAATTTCTTTTATATCTCCTCCAATCCATCAAAACTTATTTGAAGCTTTCTAAGAATTTCTTCATTAGGAATGTCCTTCAGCCTATCCAACATACTCTTCCATTCTCTGACGGATCTGCTATATAAAGTGGAACCCAGAACTGTAAGTACTAAAGGAAGGCCACCGGCATATTTCACAACTTGGGAACATAGCTCCAGTGGTTCTACATTGCAATTGCTCTGGATGGCTTTCGAACGAAAAAGTTGAAGGTCTTCTTCATAATTTAACTCCTTAACACTGCATATGTCATCTACTCCATGTTGGATCAATACCTTGATGGTGTTCGAGAGGAAGGGGTTCTCCTTTAGTAAGCTCTCTATCATCCTTGAAGGTGAGAAAACCTTGCCGACAGAGCTCTTTATAGAGATGGGCAGTAAAATTATTCCGAGTATCTTTGCCTCTGAAACTCAGAAACACATCGTATTTCCACTCTCGTCTACATGAAGAAGAAGGAGAAGAAGCCATGAATACAAACTTCGGCAGGCAAGAATTTGAGCTCGGAAGAAATTTCTCCAGTAGCACATATTGGCCGGTTCGCTAGATCAACGAATGGGATACAATAGGCATTAGATAATAGTTAGGCCAACAATGAAGACTCCTAAGCCCAATGAGCTATTTAAATAGAAGACTTCTAAGCCTCCAATGAAGAATTCTAAGACTACCAACTACATTGCCCGTCCATGAGCTATTTAAATAGAAGGGATAATTACCTCCTATTTTTCTCCTTCAATAAGTAAATACAATGGCGTGTTAAAATATTTATATTTTTAAAAATTATATTATTAGTTTGTTTGAGTAAATATATTTTACAAATTACACTCATAACATTTTCCTTTAACATATTATTTCTCACTCTTGTGAGAACTCCTATGACAATGCCGGGAGAATACTACTTCGGACAATAAGAGTAAGTCATATTACCTTTATGTTGTCGTACCGTGTTTCAATTCACTGGAGTATTCTACTCCTAGAAATTTTCCTTTCTTGAAAAGATTTCCCTTTCCCCAAAAGATTTCCCTTTCCCTTATATTTACTCTTCTATCTCATCTTCCATAATTAAAAATTATATTTTCATTTCTCTCAATGTATGTTCATTTTTTCTTCATCCGATTTCAGAGTATCTTTTTGGTTTTTTTCTCTTCGAAATTTTATATATATACTGCAAACTAGTTATGTTCAGGGGAGACGAATAATAGAAAAATATCAATATGGCTCAAGAGGTTATGCACTCCATACCTATTAGGAAGGGCAGAAAGGGCTCATGGCTATAAAGGTTGATTTGGAGAATGCATATGATCGTTTGAGATGGGATTTTATTGAGGATACTTTGTATGATATTGGCATCCCTGGTTCTCTTATCAAGGTTATTATGCATTGTACTAGGACTAGCTCTATGCAGATATTGTGAATGGGTCGATGACTCAATCCTGTCACCCTTGCAGAGGAAATCGCCAGGGAGATCCTATGTCTCCTTACTTATTCTTCTTGTGTATGGAAAGACTGGCCCAGGGTATTAATAGAGCAGTCCATCTTAAGCATTGGCTTCCTATTCAGCTGAATTGATCTTGTCCTGATCTTACTCATCTTTTCTTTGCCGCTGATATGTTAACCATTCAAAGAATCCTGGATTATTTTTGCTTGAACTCTAAAGCCAGTATTGCTAAAATTCTCATCTTCTTTTCCCCTAATGTGGCCCATGGGCAGGCTAATTTCTTTGGTTTCAAGCAAACGAATGATGTGGGTCTCTATCTGGGAGCTCTTATGCTTCATTCCAGGATCTCTAAACAGACTTATAATTACATTATTGAGCCTATCCAGGGGATATTATGTGGCTGAAATGCTAGTAAGCTGTCTTTAGCTGGTTGAATTACTATAGCAAAGTCTATGCTGAGGTCCAGGGGTAATAGGTGTGCTGATTTTCTTGCTAACTTTGCCTTCTCCAAGCCTATTGGTGGCCATTTCTTAGATGTTCCTCCTAATGGGTTGATGGATTTGATTCTTCAAGATGTTGCGGGGATGGCTTTCCCTTGTCTGTCTCAACTAGAACTTCAAGATTAGAATCCAAGAGATACAATAAATTCCATTGGTGTCTTTATGGAATTTGGAGTTTCATAAATACATTTTGCAAAACTACAACCACAACATGAAGATTACAAACCATCAAAATTGAGCAAGAAGCAAGCAACATTATTCTTAGATGAACATCTATGGCCTTTTCACTAGTCTACATCTTCAATCTCTTCGGATTAGATCCATCAACAAACTCGCAACTTCCATCGATTTTGCCTCTACTTTCCAAGCATTTATCACCATGTTTTCTCTTGCTTTTGTCACAAACATCATTACAAGAAACATCCAAAATCTCAGCAGGTCTATTACATTGTATCAATTCACCAACATCACGATCATATATGACTCTAAGTCCACAATGCTTCACCTTCAATTCATTCGAATAAAACGATGCTTTCAAATTTTCACATCTCTCCCACCAATCCACACTATTCAAAGAGCTGCGAGGCATGAAGCTGAACCAGAGATGATCTTCCATAGTCCCCATTTCAGCAGGGATTTGTGTTGCCGGCCGACCAAGGAACACGAGTTCATCTGCCTTCCTATTCCATGCCTGTAAATCACAGAAAACCGTAACATTTGCTGGTGACAAAAATTCATAATTATAGGCTTCAAGAACTACACAAATTGCAAATCCCATCCATCTGTTACTGAACCAATGCGGCAGCAGCTGCAATTCTAATGAACAACCGAGGCCTTGATAGTTGAACCATTCCGGAACTTCATTTCCAGCTAAACACATCGATACATGAGAGCTTGGACTGTAGAATCCCTGTATTAGAAATTGAAAGAGTATATCAGTTATGTTAGAGATAGTAAATACTATTTGTGAGCTAATGGTTTAAGTTTTCGGGTTAATTTGTTCCTTAACAAATTACATGCTTTATAACAAAGCAATTTGCCCCAACTTTAGCGATAGAGGGTCAAATAAATCTAAAATGACTTGTATTAGTGTCAGAAACTAAAATGCATTAAATCATTTGCTGGCACATGTCACTTTTGGTCTGCTTTGATAAACCAAATGGAGACCTTATCTCGGGTTTGTGAGATCAAAAAATAGAGGTATAGAAGGATACCTGAGAGCTGTGTTTGAGCAGATAATGCAGGTAACTTGTCAGCCTGGAAAATGCTGTGTAGTTTTTCCCTTTAATCTCAACTAACTGTATCCGATTTACGAAAGTTAAAGCTGAATGTTTTAGATCATCTTCAGCGCTTAATCCTTCAACACTTAGATGAACTACAGTAGATGAAAGATCCGGGAGCATATGAAGACGTTTGCAATCAGGAAAGCAAAGGTTTTTCAAGTTCATAATGTCTGCTGATGGTATTAGGCAACGAAGTTGCCAATGATGAACAACCAATTGTACTCAGATACAAAATACTTGATGGAAGATCTGGCAATGAATTCAGCCTTCTGCAATTATTGACTCGAAAATCTTCAAGATTAGTCAGTCTGCTAATGCTTCCAGGTAGACTTACAATGTTATTTCCACTCAGATTTAGTGATTGCAACAATGGAAAGCAGCTGAAATCTTTTGGCAGTACTCCATCTGCTAAATTGCAGTAGCTCAAATTCAATGATTTTAGAGAGCATAGAACTGACAAAGAAGGCAGAAAAGCTGGTAGATTTAGACTCCTTTTCGGGATTAACCAGGACAGAAGTAGAAAATTGGAGGATGCAACTTGTTTTGAAGCAATTCCACCAATGTTAAGCTTCTCCAAACATGTCATTTCCCCCAACTTCTGTGGAAGTTCATCAAGTTGCGAGCAGCCTTGCAAGTTAAGAAACTTTAGGCGATTCAAATCCCAGATGGTGCTTGGAAGCTTAACGAGACCTTTGCAATCCTTCAAATTCAATTCGACAAGCCTTCGCAGAGCTCCAATGGATTGGTGAATCTCATATAGTCTCATGCAACCTTCAAGATTCAGCTTTTCGAGGTTCGGAACTTGTCTGAAGTCCATTGTCTTGATTAAGTTAACAGAGAAACTAAGATCAATCACCTTCAACATCTTCAATGGCTGCAAAAAGTACACAAAAGATTCCAAATTAAGATAACTCAAACTCAAACTGATCTCAATAAACATAAAAGATTAGACTTACTTTTATTCCCTTCCACAATTGTTGGATGAAACTAGACTGCAAATGAAGCTCAACAAGTTTGTTCGGCTGGAATGTTGATGGAAGTGATTTGAAAGGATATTCTTCCCAATCAAGATATCTCAACTCATTTGAAAGATAATTTAGACCACCTGAAAAGTGTAAATTCCGGAGTTTGAGCAACCTCAGCTTTCTCATCTTTGTGAAGGCATTTGCATTAAGATGATCATCTTCTTGCTCACAAGAATCTAGAACTATGCCTTCAACCTCTTCAGGTCCCTGTACTTATAAAGATAATGGCATACATATACAGTTAGACAAGTAATAAAGTCGGTTACAAGTATGACAAGGCCTTGAACTTGTCAATCCGAGACAAGTCACAAGAGTCAAGAAACAGAACGGTAAGTGTTAAACTCTTGTAACACACTTATCCGACCTTTTTCTTGAGTCAAAGTGACTCGTCTCGAGTTGATAAGATTTCGTCTAAAAAGGCAAATGTATAAAATCACAGACAAGTTCTTTATTTGATTCATGAAAGCAAGTTATTACCGTGTCATTCGACAGGACATGATAGACATCCTTATAAAGCCACAGTCTGCTCCATCTTCCTGGTTCTTCGTAGCATGCATGTCGAACAATATCACGCCCCATTTCTTCAAGCAAATCATGCATCCATATTCGATCATTGCAGATAGTAATGAGAGACTTATTCAAAAGAACTTTGATTCCAATCTCCGGATAAAAACCACAGCTTTCCAATACTTTAACCACATAATCCTTCTCCTCCCCTTTGAAAAAACAAGCAATATCCAAAAATATTTTCTTCTCAACTTCCTCTAATCCATCAAAACTTATATAAAGCTTATCCAAAATTTGCTTGTTAGGAATTTCCATCAATCTCTCCAATGCACTTTCCCACTCATCAATAGACTTATCAAACAAAAACGAACCAAGAACATCAAGAGCCAGTGGAAGGCCATTAGCGTAACTAACAAAACGATCACATACCTCAACATAATCATAATCCGGATAATCATTCTTAAAGGCTTTCAAGCAAAATAAATGAAGGGACTCATCATGATTCAATCCTTCAACTCTACAAATTTTTTCTACTCCATGGCTTAACAACAAATGTTCATCTCTAGTGGTTATGATGATCCTACTCCCATTGCCAAACCAATCATGCATACCTGCTAATGACATTAACTGCTCGGAATCATTTACATCATCAAGAATGATGAGCACCCTGTTGTGGTGAAGCCGGTTTTTGATCTCATTCATTCCATTATGAGTACTCCAAACCTTTATTTTTCTTTCCATTAGAGTTTCAGACAGGAGCTGTTGTTGTAATGAAATTAAGCCGAATTTCTGCTGAATTTCTCTAACATTTGCAAGAAAACAACTTCCTTCAAATTGACTAGATAATTTACCGTAAAGGGCTCTAGCAATTGTGGTTTTACCTATGCCTCCCATGCCACAAATCCCTATTAATCCAACACCATCCAATTTCCCTTCTTCAGTACATAAATTCATCATTTGTTCCAAACGTGAATTGATGCCTACAAAATTCTTAAATTCAGTGCTTGAAAGTTTGGGAGTTGATTTTCTCAATTTTTTTACTACCTCTTCAACAATTACTTCAATAAGCTTGGACTCATCCCTATAATTAAAGCACACAAAAAGACAATAAATTTAGAATATGGAACTGCATATGCTTCAAGTGGATTGATAAATGAAGTCAAATAGTCAGTTATTTCCTGCTTAAATGACCCTCAATAGTGCATTGATTCAGTGATATTCTTAGCTTACTTTAGTTGAAAAACATGACAAATAGACATCACATGATGCATGCTACTCTAAGCCCAATATCCACTTTGTAACCATATTTTATAGTGCCACATTTAGATAATGATCTTATGAGTCAATTAGTCAAAACTAGGCTGTGGGGTTTCAATCACAATGTCAGAAAAAATCTTACTTATTTCCTCTCAAACCAACCTTGAAATGGATATGTTGAGCAGATTTTAATAAATTATTAGCCGAATCAACAGTACTGAACTAATTAAACTACAATAAAAAAAGAAATTAGCAATGTAATTACCTGTTTTGTAAATCCCAACCACTAAGATTGGCAAATTATCCTTTATTCCCATTATTACATTCTCTATCACATGTCATTTCCATGACTAGAGGCATTAACTATGTCATGACTTTAGAAAGGAATATTCTGCACCATTTTTTCCAATTCAATCAAGATACGCAACAAAACCTGAGCAATTAGTCCTTTGTTAAGTGATTTGAAAGTTCATGTCATGTGGATACCAAATGACAGATTCCAATTAACGAAACCAAATAATAAATTTATGATGATGATAATAAACATAATAATAATTAAAGAAAAGAAAAATAAAGTAAACAAAAGATAAAGAAGTTCAGACAAATGATACAGTTAAAATTGGTGTGGAATACTTTATCTATGTTTTGATCTAGCATTCTAGCAAGATAAAGAATGTTCTAATACGGGCGATGGTGCCATCAACCATACACCTTCATCTTTAATAAAAGAAGTTCAGACAAATGATACAGTGTGCTATCTATGACCATTCCTAGTGAAAAGCCATATGGATCAAATATAAATTGTCTCAAATGTTGGGTTAACTACCTCACAGATGGAAAACAATATACCTGATATCCTTGGAGGCATATCCAGAAACGCCTGCAACAGTCCTCAAGACAGCTCTCCATCTTGGTAACTTTTCCAGTTGGTCCTTAAAATTCGTCTGAAGCTGAAGAAGTGCATCTGCAAAAAGCCCACTTTGTTCTTCCACCTCAAATGGATTCACATGGTAGAAAACTGGTAAAATTGTCTGTCCATGAGTTTCCTTGCATTTAAGAATCTGAAACAATTCATCCAAACAACATGGAGAGGATGCATAGTTCTTGGAGAAAATGATAACAGAAATCAAAGAATTTTCAATAACTCTCAAAAGGGAAGGGGTTATCTCTTCCCCTCTTTCAAGGTCATTATCGATGAAGGTCTGGATTTTTTTACAACACAGAGCATCATAGAGATGACTAGTAAAATTATAACGGGTGTCTTCCCCTCTAAAGCTAAGAAACACATCACACTTCCTTTCACGTGAAGCAGCAGCTGAAGAAGATGCCATCATGGATAGTTATTACGATGAAAGGAGCAATCATACTACCAGAGATCACCTTAAAAAAAAAAGACACACACACACACACACAACAATTAATTGTTTGGTGAAATTTCTATCGGAAATGAAGATTAGAAATTAATGAGCCATGAACTGACTTGAAGAATGAAATTTTTACTTACAGTTGAAGCAAGAGTAACGTGGCAGACCTTTTGTTCTGAATGTGAAGTGAGAAGGACTTTCTGAGGTGAGAAAGTCTTTACCATGTGATGTATGTGAGGTGAGAAAGGGTTTTAAGTCATAAGTGAGGGGAGAAAAGTAAGGCAGAAAGAGAAAGAAACCAAAAGAAAGAGAGAAAGAGAGGTTGGAAAAACCATTTTCTCTACCATATCACCAGCTCCACGTTTTTGGCGTTTTCCAGAGTTCGGACCATTAAATCGCCCTGAAATTTGAACACTATCTTCCTGACATCGGTGTCTTCAATCTGAACGGTGGAGATCGTCGTCAGAGGTCCAGAGGGTATTTTCCTTCAAAGGTAGATTGTCTGTGTTTGGTTTGTTCTTGGTCCATTCTCCACTTTATTTTGTTTCCATGATGATTCATTCCAAGAATATGATGTTCATTGTGTATACCTCTAGTTCATCTAGAGAAGACTTGTATGATTGCCCATTATTGGTTGATGGTGGAAGATTAAGCGGCCTAAGGGTCCCGTGATTTTTACTTCTCGGTTGAGAGAGTTTTCCATGTAAAATCTTACATGTTTGTGTTGTTATGCAATGCTCCATTTTTGTTGCTTGGTGTTGCTATAATTTTAGTTTTCTCAAAAATTCATACGAGTTGGGAAAAAGAATCACAACGGAGATTTATTCTATATTTTCATTGCCGTTATGGTCAGTATATTTTTCCCATCAAATGGATATTTATACAATGGGAAGAGCAATCATACTACCAGAGATCACCTTTAAAAAAAAAAAAAAAATACAATTAAATTTTAGATGAAATTTCCATCGGAAATGAAGATTAGAAATTAAGGAGCGATGAACTGACCTGAAGAATGAAATTTTTTCTTACATTTAACTTTTTCTTTCTCTCTTTTCTTATCTTTGAATTTTCGACCAAGTTGGCAACTACTTTTTACTTAGTAGGGTCAATCTGCATTAAATTGAACTTTGGTCTTTTCGGATCAAATCACTGTTGACATTCAGTCCATCAAAGTCCCTAGCACGAGTAATTACACAAAATGAAGTAAATCTGCCTAAGTTAACTAAAAATATATCAATTAAAGCCTATAAACAAAGGCAGATTACGTGCATAAAATGCGCTTATCATCAAGCAAGCATTCTACCATAAATAGAAACCCTTAGCACACCCCCAATCTCCTCTCAGTCTCATGGCAAGTGTGTGTGTGTGTGATTTTTCCATATCCCCAAATCTCCTCTCGGTGTCATTAGGAATACTAAGCATACAATGGGGCCCCATCGTAATTTTAATAAGCATATCACAACACAATCATCTGAGCATAATATTCATAATAAAAATAAGAAAGACTTCCCAAGATCACCAGCCTAAGCTGGCTTCAGCCTGCTGGAAAAACTACTCACAACACATAATTAACATCAAAACGAGATTTCCTAACCAGAAAACTTGAAAGAAGAAAATTCAGCAAATTAAAATTAAAGTAAAGAAAATAATGGTAGTTGGAAAAACATTCAATGCACAACCCCCCTAAACAGCAGACTATATATAGTCTCCTTAAAGAAAAGAAAAATAATCTACCTAGAGATATGTTCCTTGATTAAAATAATAACAAAAACTAAAAACCAAAAAATGCAATGGCTTCTTTAAGAAGCCAAGGACAGTTCTGGAATTTCCCAAAAGAAAATATCTTCTCCTCCACTCTGGGTCGCACCCCTTCCTTCAACTTCGGCCCGTTCATGTCGCAGCCCACTCCAATTCCTTTTTCTCCTTTCTACTCCTTAAGGCTTTCCAAATCCGGCAGTCTTCCTGAACAATGCCTTAGACCTGGAAAAACTCAATATTAGCTATGAATTCTCTATTCTCAACGGAATTTAACCAATTTAGCTGCTGAATTCTTGCATAATTAACTGGTAATAATTTCACTTATCAATAATATTGATATTGAGCATTCAATTTTCATGCCAATATTACAGATAAATCTATTTATAATTTATTTATTTTGTTAAATGATGTATTTATAATTTAAATATATGACCCATAAATTATAATAATAATAATAATAATAATATATCTATCACCATTTTTTAATAAAAGAAATTTACAACTAAAAGAGATATCTCCAATCCAAGACCAAATTCGAAGACCAAATTATACAAAACTTTCATGTTAGAGCAAAATATTTGATTAGACATTGCACCTAAACTAAATCTCAATGATTTGACCATGCAATGACATCCTACTTCAAATTCCATGTCCTTGTACTCTACAACATATAGGTCATGTTTGGTTAATGGAATGGAACATGGAGAGAATAAAATTGCTACTCCACGGAATGGAATAGCTATACCTTATTCTATCATATTCCAATGTTTGGTTTAGTATTGAAAAAATATATAGAATATGTCATATTAAAACAAAAAAATAAAGAAACTGGGTGAACGTAGAAAATATACATTACTTTCATTTTAGAGCAAAATAATTCCATGAGCTGAGTTGACATACCAAACTTATCATTCTATCTTTTACCTTATTTCCAATAACAGAGAGATATTACATAATTCATTTACCTATCCTAATTTTACTTTACCTTACTGAGGGGATGGGAAACCCTCAGGTCTACAGTTCCAAATTTAGCGTATTTGGTACAACACAATGCCCCATAACTGACCAAAGAGCAGGATTGTAAAGGGTGACCGCTGCTGTCTTCAAGATATAATTCAATATTGACCACATGGTATTTATAAAACAAATGATCATTTCTAAGACCATC
Source organism: Euphorbia tirucalli (assembly GCA_039660915.1). Classification (NCBI taxonomy): domain Eukaryota; kingdom Viridiplantae; phylum Streptophyta; class Magnoliopsida; order Malpighiales; family Euphorbiaceae; genus Euphorbia; species Euphorbia tirucalli. The sequence goes on from CM077640.1 coordinate 1,074,694, forward strand.
ACACGGATCATATCCAACAAACACATGTTCCTTCGTCACAGTTCTTGTATCATACCAGCCCCCAAAGTAGCTATGGAAATCAATGATGTCTCCGTTCTCATTTTGAAAATGGTATTTACATTTCACTCGGAGACCAGACCCGTCACTGACACCATGGAATGCAATAAATGCACAAGTAATGAAACCCAAGAAATCATTTTTAGCCAAACCTGAAGGCAGCTGGATTTCAGTTGCAAATCTCAGACCCATTGACCACATCCATTTAGTTAACACAATGTCATTGTAAAATCTAGGGAAGCAAAAACTAGATTCGCCTGCTAATATAGAAGGTACCTGCAGCATGAAACAAATTAATATGGGAGATGGCGTTGTTACTTAATGCAAGAGATATGAAAAGGACCAAAAGCATCTTGAGGCCTCTAATCTTTTGGGGTTTTGTTGATTAAGTTATTGATCTTTCAGTTTAACATATAAATGACCAATGACTCAATGTGTCAATCAACAAAAATTAAAAAGATCAAGGGCCTTAGGATGCTTTTTTTCTCTACAAAGAATAATACCTGACTGTATAGCCTATTTGCATAAAGCTGAAATTTTGTCAAAGCATATGATACGATTTTACTCCTTTCAACCATATTCAACTTGTTACAATTAGTGAAAATGAACTAAAAAATGTTTCCTGCGGCTCCTTGTTGACCCATAGATATGAAGCTCAGATCAAGGCAGCCATGGGCATCTAATCTGGCCAGGTTTGGGGGAAGTTCAGGTAATGACTCAAGATGAATGCAATTTCTCACACCAAGATATTGCAACTCAAATAGCCCATTGAGGATTGAAGTTATTTCTACAAATGGATTTCCGCTTAGATCCAAAGCTTCTAGTGACGATAAACGGCCAATGGAATGAGGCACAACAAATAAACCACAATTATTGAGATACAGCTTACGTAGATATTGTATCTGCAATCCTTCTTTAGGAGAAAATATCATACTAGAAAGGCAAAGATATCTACAGTTTTTCAACTCCAAACTTGATAGCGCCTTCAACTTTTGGATTGGTGAAGGCAGCTCTTTTATAGCTGTTCCATTTAGATAAAGATATCTCAAAGAATTCATATCCTCCAAAATTTCTGGGAAATTGTCAAATATACAGCAGCCTGAGAGATTAAGCTTTTGCAGATGTTTCAACTTACAAATACTACTTGGAAGAGTATGTAATCTGGTGCAGTTTTGCAGACTCAGTTCAACAAGTTCAAAGTAATACTGTATCCATGAGGGAATTTCTTCTATTGCAGTGCCATCTAAACACAACTTCTTGATTTGTATTGAAACCTCTGGAAACTTTGTGATGCTAGAGCAGCCAGAAAGAACCAATTGCTCTAGAGATGCCAACCTAGAAATATCACTGGGAAGATTCTTCAGTCTTTTGCAGTTCATGAGATCCAGACATAACAGCTTGGAGAGAAGACCAATTGAAGAAGGAATCTCTACAATTGCAGTCCCACTTAAGCACAAGTATTTCACTTTCCCACCAATCTTGGGAAACCTGGTAATATTTGAGCAACCAGAAAGATCAATGATCACAAGAGCTTTTAACAAATGCATACTTTCTTTCTAAAAATCCTTATCACAAGAGCTTTTAATCAATCAATCAATGTCCCTATACTCCACATCATATAGGTCATCTTTGGTTCACGGAATAGATCAGGGTGGGAATAGAATAGCTATTCTATGGAATGGAATAGAGGAGGAATGGAACGGCTATTCCTTTTCCTATCTTATTCCAATGTTTGATTCAATATTGAAATAATATATGAAACATGTCATATTAAAACAAAAAAATAAAGAAAACTGGGTGAACATAGAAAATGTCAACATGAAAAACCAAAATATGCATTACTTTCATTTTAGAGCAAAATAATTCCACGTGCCGAGTTGACATGCCAAGCTTATTATCCTATCTTTACCTTATTTCCAATAACAAAGAGATATTACATAATTCATTTACGTATCATAATTTTACTTTACCTTACTCCAGACACTCTATGAAAAACCCTCGGGCTTAGTATTCCAAATGTAGTGCATTTTGTCCAGCACAGTGCCCCATAGCTGACCAGGAAGCAGGATTGTAAAGGATGACCGCTGATGTCTTCAAGATATAATTCGATATTGACCACACGGTATTTATCAAACAAATGATCATTTCTAAGACCATCACAGTTGTTTTACGTTGCTGTATGTCAGGTTAAGTTCAACTAGATTTTCTGCTTCAAACTTTGGAGGCATGGAGCTTAGTGGGTATTGTTCCCAGTGAAGATAGATCAATTTATCTGATAGAAAGTCTAGGCCATCAGGAAGATACAATTTACAGCTGTTTCCAAATCCAGCACCGTAGATTTTCAGCAATCTGAGATTATGCATGTTGGCAAAGGCTTTTGCGCTCAAATTCACTTTTGGGAATTTCGATGTATCTAAAAATATCCCTTCAACCTTTTCAGATCCCTAAAAATCAATGTAACAAAATCATCAAGCTTAAATTATACATGCAATTAAAAATTCCAAAAATTATTTCAATACTTGGTAGACATCGGCATGTATAGGCAGGGCTCTAACCAGATTTTTAGTCAATACTTGGTAGACATCGGCATGTCTCCACAATCTACTGCGCTTACCCAGCTCTTTGATTGATTCTTGGCGAACAATTTCATGAGCCATTTCTTGCAATAAATCATGCACCTCTAACTTGTTTTCAAAGATAGTAATAAGGCATTTATCAACAAGAACACTAATTCCAATGCTGGCCGAGAAACCACAACCATCCATTATTCTCTGTACAAAATCAACTTGTTGCCCCGTGAAAAAACATGCAATATCAAGAAACATACATTGCTCTTCTTCATCCAGTGTGTCAAAACTTGCCTGCAACATGCTGAAAATTTCAGGCTGAGGAATTCTACCAAGTTTGTGCATTGCACTTTCCCATTCTTTTTTCCCTTTGCCAAATAAAATGGATCCCAAAACTTTGAGTGCCAAGGGATTTCCCAGAGCATAATTCACCGCCCTTTTAGATAGCTCCATATATTCTGCTGGAGGAAGGTTTTTCTTAAGAGCATTCAAACTGAATAGTTGAAGAGCATCATCATCATTTAATCCTTGAACTTCATATAGTTCATCAACTCTGTTCTTCAGAACTTGCTTATCTCTAGATGTCAATATAATTCTGGTACCCAAGCCAAAATTTTGTGTTCCGATCAGCTCATCTATTTGGCTAACAGAATCAATGCCATCCAAAACAAGCAACATCTTCTTGTGTTGGAGCATGCCATTCGCAACTTGACAAAGCTTTTCCCTTAGACCATGTAGCCCACCACGTATTGATTCTTCCTTGATATTTTTAAGAAAGCAGCAACATTCAAATTGACAAGAGAGAGTGTTAAATGTAACTTCGGCAATAGTTGTTTTTCCTATGCCACCCATGCCCCAAATCCCTAGAATACAAACTTCTGACAGCCCAATGTGTAATAACTTTGTAGTTTGTTCAATGTGCGATTCTATTCCAATCAAGCCCTTCAAATCTCTCGAGTATGCACGGTTCAATTTCTTCAAAATATCTTCCACAATTTTTTTCACAAGTTCAGCCTCACACCTATTGAAAAGGGAAAAAAAGACTGAGATGAAACATATGGTAAGAGAAACAAACTAAGAAACAAACTAAGTAAATTTCCAAAGTAACATCTTCTTTCAAATATGTCGAATACACAAGAAACTTGAAAAAAAGAACTGCATCGATAGTTTTTCTCTGGTAATAGAAGTTTATAAACTTACAATGCTGCAATAGACAAAGAGCAAAAACACTCAATATAGCCAAATAACAAAATTCTTCATTGTCCTTTCTTTCTCACCCAACACCAACACACACACACATTTTTTTTTTTTTGTGTGTGTGTACTAACTAAAGCTAGCGTCTCTTGTAACTAACTTCCAATACGCCCCAATCACATTATTACATTCTTTATCACATGTCATTTTCATGACTAAAGGCATTAACTATATCATGACTTTAGAAAAGAATATGCTGCACCATTTTTCCAATTCAATCGAGATACTCAATAAAGCCTGAGCAATTAGTCCTAAAGTGTTAAGTGATTTGAAAGTTCATGTCATGTGGATACCAAATGACAAAATTCCAATTAACGAAACCAAATAATAAATTTATGATGATGATAATAAACATAACAATAATAAAAGAAAATAAAAATAAAGTTAACAAAAGATGTGAATTAAAAAACAAGAGGGAGAATTTTTCTATTTTCCTTTTATTTGCTTTTTCATCTTTCTTCCATCCCTTTCTCCTTTTTGGTGAGCCAAATACCAAAGTAACTTGATCAATACCTAATTGCCTCAAGTATGAAGCAAAATACCATAATTTAGCAATCAAATGGCATCGGTCAACAGGAGTCAGGGATTCCTTTCATTTTAGTATTAGTTTGATGGATAAGTATCAATGTTTAGTGAAAACTGGTCTGGAATACTTTTATCTATGTTTTGATCCAGCATTCTAGCAAGATAAGAATGTTCTAATATGGACCATACACCTTCATCTTTAATAGCAGAAGTTCAGATACAGTGTGCTATCTATGACCATTCCTAGTGAAAAGCTATATGGATCAAATATAAATTGTCTCAAATGTTGGGTTAACTACCTTACAGATGGAAAACAATATACCTGATATCCTTGGAGGCATATCCAGAAACGCCTGCAACAGTCCTCAAGACGGCTCTCCATCTTGGTAACTTTTCCAATTGGTCCTTAAAATTGTCTGAAGCTGAAGAAGAGCATCTGCAAAAAGCCCACTTTGTTCTTCCACCTCAAATGGATTTACATGGTAGAAAACTGGTAAAATTGTCTGTCCATGAATTTCCTTGCATTCAAGAATCTTAACCAATTCATCCAAACACCACGGAGAGGATGCATAGTTCTTGGAGAGAATGATAACAGAAATCAAAGAATCTTCAATATTTCTCAAAAGGGAAGGAGTTATCTCTTCCCCTCTTTCAAGGTTATTATCAATGAAGGTCTTGATTTTTTCACGATCCAAAGCCTCATAGAGATGACTAGTAAAATTATAACGGGTGTCTTCCCCTCTAAAGCTAAGAAAGACATCATACTTCCTTTCACGTGAAGCAGCAGAAGAAGAAGATGCCATCATGGATACTTATATGATGAGAAGAGCAATCATACTACCAGAGATACGTCGCAGATCTTTTGTTCTGATGATCAAAAAGAAGAAGAAGAGGGCAAAGACTAAAGAGTGAAGACTCTGGGTCAGTCAATGCTCAGCTTTCCTAGAAATATTCTTAACATTCAACTTTTTCTTTCGTTCTTTCGTTTCTTATCTTTGAATTTTCGACCAAGTTGGCTACTACTTAGTAGGGTCAATCTGCATTAAAATGAACTTTGGTCCTTTTGGATCAAATCACTGTTGGCATTCAGTCCATTAAAAAAAAAAAAAAAAAAATTTAACACCTCTCTACAATAAGTTTACTTGACATACTTGTGGACCAATTTGATCCAAAATGTAAGTTCAAAGACAATCTGTTATCCCAAAGTTTGTTTTAGGATAAATTGACTCTCTAAGCCAACTTAAGGAGAAAAATTAATCCTTTATCCGTAACATCAGTAGAATAAAAAATACCAGTATATTTTCAAATTAACCAAAGAAAAGAGAGACGTTTATCAATTCATAAGAGATAACTTCCACACATTTAGTTTCACTTCACAATACTTATATAGACAAAACTAGTACATATTCAACAGTAGAATTAATGCACACCAAACGTCTCCAGCTCAATACATGCTGCTCCATTCTTTTATTTTTTTTAACATTAATGGTTGCAGTCTGGCAGATTACATAGCAAAATATCTTACCCATGTCACAACACGTGTCATGTACAGTCTTAATCACCTTCATCTTTCAATTCCACGCCACAAGGTGGAGGCAGGTCTTCAATATCAGAGCATCCAGCTTCAGGATTTGCTACAGATATGCTAAATGGATATATCTTTTGAAGATCTTGGTCCTTTACTATGCAAATCCCACATTTCTCAAATTCGTCTCAGCTGGGTTGGTCTGCTTTCTTCAGATGGATAATCTAGCCTCTGGTTGAAGACGAAGAACATGCTAAGACGATCAAAACTAAGTGCTGAATCCCCAGGAACTGGAAATACATTGAACCAAGTCTGAAACTCTCCATTTTTACTGCTGACCTCAAGCCACCAGTCCGGCTGAGAATTAGGTCTCCTCTTCACAACTGCACATACAGCGAAACCTGCAACATTCCGTAAATTTTCATTGGGAGAGAGCTGTATTCTCAGAAATGGTCCATCTGGAATTGCACTTCCAGGAAAGCAAGTATAAACTTTAGGAAATCTAGTCGCCGGATTCATGCATTCCTGTGCCATAAGAAAAGTATTTTAGTTTGTGAAAAGTCAAGGAGAAACAAAAGGATAAACGTGCTGGTGTTAATACAGACCTGCTTACAGAATTTTGTGCAATGGTTCCAAAATTGGCAGTTGTTATAGTGTTTCATTAGGCACTGAATCAGTGCTACCCACAACAGGTAACTTTCAAGCCATGTATGTAGATATCATATCTACTTCGTCCTGATAGTCATTCAGCTTAGAGCAATTTGAAAAACCTCTATAAAAATTACGTCTTTTGCCACATAATCTGAGCTTGTCAAATAACATTGGGAGAGTCTGCAGTGAAGTGCAGTTTTCCATTGTCAGATATTTAACACTTGATGGGAGAGGTGGCAAGGACTGAAGGCTTTTGCAATTCCCAAATAAGTGGAAAAAGATCAGGAAGACTTTCCAAAGAAATGCGCCGTTTCACATTCAGGCTTTTAATACTTGAAGGAAGATCAGGCAATGCTTGGAGCCTTTTGCAATTAGTAGCCTTAAGAGATATTAATCAGGAATATATTTACTCGTCTTATTTTAAACTAATTTATCAGAAAATGTCAAGATGAAAAACCAAACTATACATTACTTTCATTTTAGAGCCAGGAGCAGAGTTGAAGTGCCAAACTTATCATTCTATCTTTACCCAATAACAAAAAGATATTACATAATTCATTTACCCATCACAATTTTACTTTACCTTACTTTAATAATTCTCCAAAAATCCTCAGGCCTAGTATTTTCAATTTAGTGTATTTGGTCCAGCAGAATGCCCCATAGCTGACCACAGAGCAGGATTGTAAAGGATGACCGCTGATGTCTTCAAGATATAATTCGATATTGACCACAAGGTATTTATCAAACAAATGATCGTTTCTAAGACCATCACACGGATCATAGCCAACAAACACATGTTCCTTCATTACAATTCTTGTATCATACCAGCCCCCAAAGTAGCAATGGAAATCATTGAAGTCTCCATTCTCATTTTAGAAAATGGTATTTACATTTCACTCGGAGACCAGACCTGTCACTGACGCCATGGAATGCAATAACTCCACAAGTAATGAAACCTAAGAAATCATTTTTAGCCAAGCCTGAAGGCAGCTTGATTTTAGTTGCAAATCTCTGACTATTTCGACACAAAACGCGAACGTCAAATCTAGGGAACCAAAAACTAGATTCCCCTGCTAGTATAGAAGGCACCTGCAACATGAAACAAATTAATATGGGAGATGGTGTCTTTACTTAATGCAAGAGATACGAAGAGAAGGAAAAAAAGCATCTTGAGGCCTCTAATCTTTTCGAGTTTTGTTGATCAAGTTCTTGATTTTTCAGTTTAACATATTAAGCTCTCGATCGTTATAATCACACATATTAAGCCCCTATTTAGCAAGACAATTAGTTTTGAACATCAAACTCGATCAAAATTTGCTTGCTTTCAGACGCTTAAAAATACAACTCCAAATGCAAATGAAATGAGCAACACCCTTTAGTCTGAGTTTGGTTCTTACAACTAGCTTTATTGGTACTCAGGGACTTAAATGTGTACAACTATAAATGGCCAATGACTCCACGTGTCAATCAACAAAAATTAAAAAGCTCAAGCTTAAATTCTACATGCAATTAAAATTTCAAAAATTTATTTCAATTGTACTTTATTGAGGGAAAGTACATATATCTATGTGCAAGGCTCTAACCAGATTTTTAGTCAATACTTGGCAGACGTCAGCGTGACTCCACAATCTACTGCGCTTACCCAGCTCTTTAATTGATTGTTGGCGAACAATTTCACGAGCCATTTCTTGCAATAAATCATGCATTATTCTCTGTACAAAATCAACTTGGTGCCCCGTAAAAAAACATGCAATATCAAGAAACATACATTGCTCTTCTTCATCCAGTGTGTCAAAACTTGCCCGCAGCACGCTGAAAATTTCAGGCTGAGGAATTCTACCAAGTTTGTGCAGTGCACTTTCCCATTCTTGTTTCCCTCTGCCAAATAAAAAAGATCCCAAACCTTTGAGTGCCAAGGGATTTCCCTGAGCATAATTCACCGCCTTTTCAGATAGCTCCATATATTCTGCTGGAGGATGGTTTTTCTTAAGAGCATTCAAACTGAATAGTTGAAGAGCATCATCATCATTTAATCCTTGAACTTCATATAGTTCATCAACTCTGTTCTTCAGAACTTGCTTATCTCTAGATGTCAATTTAATTCTGGTATCCAAGCCAAAATTTTGTGTTCCGATCAGCTCATCTATTTGGCTAACAGAATCAATGCCATCCAAAACAAGCAACATCTTCTTGTGTTGGAGTATGCCATTCGCAACTTGACAAAGCTTTTCCCTTAGACCAAGTAGCCCACCACGTACTGATTCTTCCTTGATATTTTTAAGAAAGCAGCAACATTCAAATTGACAAGAAAGAGTGTTAAATATAACTTCGGCAATAGTTGTTTTTCCTATGCCACCCATGCCCCAAATCCCTAGAATACAAACTTCTGACACCCCAATGTGTAATAACTTTGTAGTTTGTTCAATGTGCGAGTCTATTCCAATCAAGCCCTTCAAATCTCTCGAGTATGCACGGTTCGATTTCTTCAAAATATCTTCCACAATTTTTTTCACAAGTTCAGCCTCATTCCGGTTGAAAAGGGGAAAAAAAAAGACTGAGATGAAACAAATGGTAAGAGAAACAAATTAAGAAAATAAAGGAGTAAATTTCCACAGTAACATCTTCCAAATATGTCGAATACACAAGAAACTTGATAAAAAGAACTGCATCGACAGTTTTTCTCTGGTAATAGAAGTTTATAACCTTACAATGCTGCAATAGACACAGCAAAAACACTCAATATAGCCAAATAACAAAATTCTTGATTGTCCTTTCTTTCTCACCCACCACCAATACACACACACACACACACACACACATATTTTTTTTTTGTGTGTGTGTGTGTGTGTACTAACTAAAGCTAGAGTCTCTTGTAACTAACTTCCAATAGGCCCCGGAAAGATAATCCGAAGATAAAGCCTGAAACCTTGATTGATAAATTTAAGGTTTTCTATCTTGATGATAATGGAAAATTTCCGGTGATAATACCAAAAGGATTGGAAGGACTTGAAGAGGATGTGATAGTCCGAGTTCTCAAGGAACACAAATATGCCATTGGGATTACTTGAGTAATTAAGATCGGCATAACGTCTAGCCCAAGACAATAAAGAAAGGCGCTTTTGGGAGGCAACCCAAATTGATTTTAATTCAGATTAATTATTTTTATTTTGTGTGTTAATTTGGTATTTTTATTTTTATTTTTTTTTTATTTTTAGTTTTAGTTATAAAAAAAATTTGGCGTCTTTCATTACCTTTGATCATGCTTTAGGTCGCTAATTACTTGTTTTTAAGATACAAACAATTTAATTAAGCCATGATCATGGGCTGTGTGAATTAGTCTTCTGTTTCTTTGTGTGACAATTTTGAAATTATAGACTTAAGCCAAGGTCATGGGTTGTGAGAATTAGTCTTCTGTTTCTTTGTGTGACAAGTTTGAAATTGTGGACTTAAGCCAAGGTCATGGGTTGTGGGAATTAGTCTTCTGCCTCTTGTTGACAAAAACAATTTTTTTTCTTTATTTATTTATTATTTTATTTCATTTTTAAAAAAAAAAAAAAAAAATTTTTTCTTTATTTATTTATTATTTTATTTCATTTTTTTTTTAAAAAAAATTAATTTTTTTTATTTATTTATTATTTCAAAAAAAAAACGTGCAAAAAAAAAAAAAAATCTGCTGTTGACCATTAATTTATTTTTTTTTATTTTTTTTTTTTTCTTCTCTTCTTTTTCTTTTTCTCTTTTTCTTTTCTTTCTTTTCTTCTACCCCTAATTTTCTTTTGCAGACCCCTTCTTCTCCAACGTCCACAGCCGCCGTCCAACCTTCCACCGCCGCCGTCCAGTCAAAATCCTCCGTCCAGCCGAAATCAGCCGCCCTCAATCTTCAGCCGACCACCATCTTCTGCCGCCGCCCATCTCCGCCGCTACTCCACTTTCTTCTCCACCTGCAGTCCCCAGCGTCTACAGCCGCCGCCCCTTGCCACCGCCGGCCGACGTTTCTTCCTTTGCCGGACTCATTTCGACGACTGAAACACAGATTCCGGTGCCTGAATAAACAACTCCGGCCAGCAGCAAGTCTATAGTAGCAGATTTTGCCTCAGAAAAGCCCCACTCTAGTTTGCAAATTCTTTCTCTCCCAATTGATTTTTTTTTTTCAAATCTATATGCTAATTTGATAATTGATGTGAGAATTGAATTGGAATTAGTCCATTGCTCTGAACCATCGCTGCAAATTTTTCATGAGTGCAATAAATTTTAAGTTTCAAAATTGTTTTATCTTGAATTTTGATTAAGAAGCTTTGGAAATTAGTACTTGCATGCTAGCTAGCCTCATTGTAGGCTAATTTTACTTCTTAATTGAGAATTGGAAATTGCTTATATCTTACTCAACTTTTGATTGCAAATATTTATTGTGCAAAATTGATTCACTATTATGGGGTCGAATTGATTGTTATCTTTTCCCTATCTATTTAGCTGCTACCATGTTTCAATTAATTTGGCAATTTCATGGAGATTATAATAAATGGTTGAGTATATATTTGAGATTTCATTGCTAATAATTATGCCTTTGCTTGTTGATCTGTGGTTTATATTTCTAACTAATTATTCAGTATGATGTTATCTTAATATCTCTTGGATAATTAGTTTTCTTGATTTTATAGTTGTGTTGTGCTTAATTGGTGGTAAATTAGGACGTATTGCCGCTATTTGTTTCAAATCAAGGATAATCAATCCCTCACGACTTAAAGCAAGGGCGTAGGATGAAGAGAGGTGGCCCGAATTGAAACTATTGTAGCCGAGTTGTACCGACTTCAGGAGCGCGATCCCCCGTGCCCGCCTTCCCCTTAGGACCATCGGATATTTGGCATTCATAATCCAGGGGAGTTCTGTTCTAACTTTCTTGCTATTTTTACTCTGGTTTGTGATGCTATGTTTTCTTGCACATCGAGGGCTATGTGCAGATTTAAGTAGGGGGAGGGGTTATACATTGTGTGCTTATCATTATGTCTATATTATTTGTTTTGTTCTCTTGACTGTCATCTCGCAAAAACATAAATTAGTTTCAACTCCTTTATCATTTTGCATTGTTCTCTTTAAGAATTGTAGAACCGAAAACTTTTCTTCTATGTCTTGTGTACTTGTCAAAGGGAGATGTTTGCATAAATGAATTAGGAAGCTCTAGCTACTTGAAATCATTGTGATCAATAGACACTTGAATTGAAATGTATCACTTAGAGACATGGATTGTATAAGACACTTCTTTTGACTAACCATAAATCAAGGGGATAAAATAGGTTTTATGCATGTTTTTGACTTTTAAATGTTTGTTGTAAAAAAAAAAATATATATATATATATATATATAAAGAAGAAAGAAAATTCACATTCTATTCCGCTGGCTTGATTTGCGAATCCAAGTTATGAATAGTGCTAGTAGCCGCTTAATGAATATGCTTAGCCAAGTAAGTGGGGTGCATTGTGTTTGCTCCATTTTTGTTATCCGTTCGGAAAAGCTAAAGCATCTTAAGTAAGGTTAAAAGTTGTGAAAGAAAAATAAATAAATACAATAAGATCACAAAGTGATCCGTTAGTTGTTTATGTCTTAAATAAATTGTGTGCTTATCCAAATCCTATTGTCCCTTGTTTATGTTTTTGATTAAGAAGCAATTAGGGGTCTACTATCCTAGTGATGCAAATCATATTCTAAGTTGTTAATTGAGTAGCTTTGGGTGCATTAGTTGGGGCTAAGTGCCGAGTTTATCGCATCTCTCCCTTGATAAGCGTGCTTGATTTATTAGTTGATTTTTGAAACTATGATTTGTGAGATATAATGCGCTTTTAATTGTCTTTGGAGTTGGACTTGTTTTGTTTGCTTGAGGACAAGCAAGGTTTAAGTGGGGGGAATTTTGATAAGTGCATTTTATGCACGTAATCCGTCTTTATTTATAAGCTTTAATTGATATATTATTGGTTAACTTAGGCGGATTTACTCTATTTTGTGTAATTACTCGTGCTAGGGACTCTGAAGTTGTTAAATGAGTTTAAAGAGCCAATTTTGGAAGCTTGGAGTGCTTGAAGGATGGAGCTTGAAGTCATAACCCATGGGCATGGCTTATGGAGTGCTGTTGATGCTGAAATTGGGCTTAGGAAGCTGTTTTGCATAAGCCAAGACCATGGCTTAAGGGGACCTGCGAATTTTGAAGATTTTTTAGGGAATTTGAAGACTTCTAATTTAGTCTTATTTTATTTTATTTCAGCCTTTTTGTGATAGGCTATTAGAGATATTTTATTTTTAATAACTCTAATTAGATTTTCCTACAAAAATCTTAATTAGAGTTATTTCCTTTTTAGAACTCTTTCCTTAGTTGATTAGGTTTAAAAGTAGTTAGGTCATTTTATTTTCTTCTGATCCTCTTCTTCTTTTCTTTTCTTCTCTTAGAATTTGGGGGCTGCCTCTTTTCTTCCCCTCTTCCAACGTGTTCTTCACCCTATGATGAACTAAAACTTTAATCTCTAGCTAGTGGGCAATTCAGTCTTGTAACGTCTAACTGTGAGATCATTTGTTCTTTCTTTCTTCTTTAATTCAAGTAATCGATTCCCTTCTGTTTTTACTACTTTTGCATGATTTAATTAAGTTCTTAATTTAATTATTTACATGTGATTGTTCTGCTAGTTAAGTAATTGAATACGTAATTGTTTAATGCACTTAACCTAAGTAGCAAATAATACGATTAATTACGGACAAGTTTTAATTCGTGTTATGGATGAAATCGATATGCTTTAAATAATCCCGCTTGGGTGATTATTGAGTAGAATTAGTGTCTCTTTCGTTTGTTAAAGCTTTTAATTAAATTAAATTCCGAAGCTTGTTCGGAACTGTTTGATTAATTAGAGATAATTAACGAGCTTCTCTTGGTTATCTATTCCATAAGAAGAGATTAGGCGATTCATGCTTTATGATTGCTATAGCTAATTTATTTGAATGTATTGGAGTTATCTTTTGTGTTTGATCGATGATCAGTTGGATTGATTTAAGACTCGAATTCGCCTTCTAGCTGGAGTTCATCTCAGATAGATTTTTACCCAATTGATTTATTTCTGTTAATTTGGTTACTTTCATTGCAATTCTTCAAAACCCCCTTTTTACTTTTATTGTTTAACTTTAGAAGAAATAATCAGCCAATCCCTGTGGATTTGACCCTGCTCCATCTGTACTACAAAATTTTGTGTCCAAGAGTAGGAATTTATTTTTGGTGTGTTCGGCACGCATCAAGGGCAAAGACTAAAGAGTGAAGACTCTGGGTCAGTCAATGCTCAGCTTTCCTAGAAATAATCTTACATTCAACTTTTTCTTTCTTTCTTTTCTAATCTTTGAATTTTCGACCAAGTTGGCTACTACGGGTCAATCTGCATTAAAATGAACTTTGGTCCATTTGGATCAAATCACTGATGACATTCAGTCCATTAAAAAACAAAAAGAATTAACACCTCTCTACAATAAGTTTACTTGACATACTTATGGACCAATTTAATCCAAAATGGAAGTTCAAAGACAATCTGTTATCCCAAAGTTTGCTTTAGGATAAATTGACTCTCTAAGCCAACTTAAGGGGCACAATTAACCCTTTATCCGTAACATCAGTAGAATAAAAAATACGAACATATTTTCAAATTAACCAAACAAAAGAGAGACGTTTATCAATTCATGAGAGATAACTTCCGCACACATTTAGTTTCACTTCACAGTACTTACATAGACAAAACTAATGCATATTCAACAGTAGAACTAATGCACACCACACGTCTCCAGCTCAATACATGCTCCATTCTTTTATTTTTGTTAACATTAATGGTTGCAGTCTGGCAGATTACATAGCAAAATATCTTACCCATGTCACAACACATGTGTCATGTACAGCCTTAATCACCTTCATCTTTCAATTCCACGCCATAAGGTGGAGGCAGGTCTTCAATATCAGAGCATCCAGCTTCAGGATTTGCTACAGATATGCTAAATGGATATATCTTTTGAAGATCTTGTCCTGTACTATGCAAATCCCACATTTCTTAAATTCGTCTCAGCTGGGTTGGTCTGCTTTCTTCAGATGGATAATCTAGCCCCTGGTTGACGATGAAGAACATGCTAAGACGATCAAAACCAAGTGCTGAATCCCCATGAACTGGAAATACATTGAACCAAGTCTGAAACTCTCCATTTTAACTGCTGACCTCAAGCCACCAGTCCGGCTGAGAATTAGGTCTCCTCTTCACAACTGCACATACAGCGAAACCTGCAATATTCCGCAAATTTTCATCGGGAGAGAGCTGTATTCTCAGAAAAGGTCCATCTGTATTCTGATGGTTGAACCAATTTGGAATTGCACTTCCAGGAGAGCAGGTATAAACTTCAGGAAATCTAGTCGCCGGATTCATGCATTCCTGTGCCATAAGAAAAGTATTTTAGTTTGTGAAGAGTCAAGGAGAAACAAAAGGATAAATGTTCTGGTGTTATACAGACCTGCTTACAGAATTTTGTGCAATGGTTCCAAAATTGGCAGTTGTTATAGTGTTTCATTAGGCACTGAATCAGTGCTACCCACAACAGGTAACTTCCAAGCCATGTATGTAGATATCATATCTACTTCGTCCTGATAGTCATTCAGCTTGGAGCAATTTGAAAAACCTATATAAAAACTACGTCTTTTGCCACATAATCTGAGCTTGTCAAATAACACTGGGAGAGTCTGCAGTGAAGTGCAGTTTTCCATTTTCAGATATTTAACATTTGATGGGAGAGGTGGCAAGGACTGAAGACTCTTGCAATTCCCAAATAAGTGGAAAAAGAGCAGGAAGACTTCCCAAGGAAATGCACCCTTTCACATTCAGGCTTTTAATACTTGAAGGAAGATCAGGCAATGCTTGGAGCCTTTTGCAATTAGTAGCCTCAAGAGATATTAATCGGGAAAGAGAAACGTGGCAGATCCTTTGTTCTGATATGATGATCTGATTTGGATGTTAGAGAGAGCTTGAAGCGGGTAAAGAGTAATGAGTTTGGGTCAGCTTGCCTTGATAGTATCTTCTCCTTAATTAACTTTTTCTTTCTGTGTTCCTTTTTTCTTTGAAATACATTACCCATGTTTTTTGCTCTATTCTTCAAAATTATTATATCAAGCACAGCTCATACAACTTTGTACTTTCATTCTCTCTTCTAGAACTTCCATTCTCATTAAGATTTTTCAATATATATGTAAGCATTGGTTTTATGACGCGCATTTTAAATTTCTAAATGATAATGAAAAAACAAGTATATCATAAATTATAATGAAACATGAGCAATCTAAGCTTCATCTTGAAGAGGGCTTTGGCACTCAAGCCATGTATGTAGATATCATATATACTTCGTCCTGATTGTCATTCAGCTTGGAGAAATTTGAAAAACCTATATAAAAACTACGTGTCTTGCCAAATAAAATTGGGAAAGTCTGCAGTTTTATGCAAAGAGGTGGTGATTAGGACAGAAGACTTCTCCAATTCCCAAACTCCACATATCTCAATTATGAGAGTGGAAATTAAAAGATTCAAAAAAGCTCCTAAAATAGATGCACCATTTCAGATTCACCATGAATTTCCTTGCATTCAAGAATCTTAACCAATTCATCCAAACACCATGGAGAGGATGCATAGTTCTTGGAGAAAATGATAACGGAAATCAAAGAATCTTCAATAACTCTCAAAAGGGAAGGAGTTATCTCTTCCCCTCTTTCAAGGTCATTATCAATGAAGGTCTTGATTTTTTTACAACACAAAGCATCATAGAGATGACTAGTAAAATTATAACGGGTGTCTTCCCCTCTAAAGCTAAGAAACACATCATACTTTCTTTCACGTGAAGCAGCAGCAGAAGAAGACGCCATCATGGATACTTATACTAGAGAAGAGCAATCATACTACCAGAGATCACCTTCAAAATAAAGACACACACACACACAACAATTAATTGTTTGGTGAAATTTCTATCGGCCTTGGAGAATGAAATTTTTACTTACAGTTGAAGCAAGAGAAACGTGGCAGACCTTTTGTTCTGAATGTGAATCGATTTGGATGTTAGGTTACAGCAAAGAGAGGAAGAAGAGAGTAAAGAGTAAAGACTTTGGCAAAGTCAACGTTCAGCTTGGTAACTTCCAATAGGCCCCAAACCACCACTCTCCTAATTTGCAAATTATCCATTATTACATTCTCTATCACATGTCATTTCCATGACTAGAGGAATTAACTATATCATGACTTTAGAAAAGAATATTCTGCACCATTTTTTCGAATTCAATCGAGATACTCAACAAAACCTGAGCAATTAGTCCTAAAGTGTTACGTGATTTGAAAGTTCATGTTATGTGGATACCAAATGATAGACATTCCAATTAACAAAACCAAATAATAAATTTATGATGATGATAATAAACATAAAAATAAAAAAAAATAAAAATAAAATAAAAAAAAAAAAAAACCAGAAGAACCAAGTAAACAAAAGATGTGAATAAAAAAAGAGGAGAATTTTTCTATTTTCCTTTTATTTGCTTTTTTCTTCTTTCTTCCATCCCCTTTTGCTTTTTGGTAAGCCAAATACCAAAGTTTAATACCAAATCAAAGTACCATAATTTAGCAATCAAATGGCATTGGTTAACAGGAGTCAGGGATTCCTATCAGTTTAGAATTAGTTTGATGGATAAGTATCAATGTTTAGTGAAAATTGGTCTGGAATACTTTATCTATGTTTTGATCTACCATTCTAGCAAGATAAAGAATGTTCTAACATGGACCATGGTGCCATCAACCATACACCTTCATCTTTAATAGCCGAAGTTCAGACAAATGATACAGTGTGCTATCTAGGACCATTCCTAGTGAAAAGCTATATTGATTAAATATAAATTGTCTGAAATGTTGGGTTAACTACCTCACAGATGAAAATCAATATACCTGATATCCTTGGAGGCACATCCAGAAACGCCTGCAACAGTCCTCAAGACAGCTCTCCATCTCGGTAACTTCTCCAATTGGCCCTTAAAATTCATCTGAAGCTGAAGAAGTGCGTCTGCGAAAAGCCCACTTTGTTCTTCCACCTCAAATGGATTTACATGGTAGAAAACTGGTAAAATCGTCTGACCATGAATTTCCTTGCATTCAAGAATCTTAACCAATTCATCGAAACACCATGGAGAGGATGCATAATTCTTGGAGAAAATGATAACAGAAATCAAAGAATCTTCAATATTTCTCAAAAGGGAAGGAGTTATCACTTCCCCTCTTTCAAGGTCAATATCAATGAAGGTCTTGATTTTTTTACAGCACAAAGCATCATAGAGATGACTGGTAAAATTATAACGGGTGTCTTCCCCTCTATCCGTTGCCATCCCAACGTGATAGACCAATTTGATTCAAAATGCCAATTTGATACCAAAAGTTTATTTTTATAACAAGTGTAAACACCCTCAGTTTTAATTCATGAAACCATATTCAGCTTGTTCCATCAAAACTTATTTGAAACTTACTGAGAATTTTTTTTCACCCGAGAATTCCTTCAACAGGATCTTCCGGGTTGGGTTAGCTCTTACATATCTGATAATGTATTACACAGGAGCCCCATTTCTTGATTCCCTTTCCTTTGAAATTAAGCAGTTCTTTCAATGCTCCGCTTTCATAATGTTCGGTTTTCATTTTAGAGAAACCTTTAGCTCTGAATTGGTGTCCTTCATGATTGAAATGATCCAGGACCAGGCCTTCAGTTTATTTTCGTACCACTAGTACGAAAACTGTTAAATGAAAGAACGGCCACAGCTACTGAGGTGATCACGAAGTGATAGGCATCCTCAAAACGAAGACATGATGGTTAGATGTATCTCCTTGAGGAATTCCAGATTTGAAGACATGTGGTTTCAATTGATGGTTTAAACACAGAGAATGTGTGTAAAATTTCCACACATTTAGTTTCACTTCAAAATACTTATATAGACAAAAATGACAAGTACATATTCAACAGTAGAACTAATGCACACCAAACTTCTCCAGCTCAATACATGCTGCTCCATTCTTTTATTTTTGTAACATTAATGGTAGCAGTCTAGCAAATTACATAGCAAAATATCATACCCATATCACAACACGCGTCATGCACAGCCTTAATCACCTTCATCTTTCAATTCCACGCGACAAGGTGGAGGCAGGTCTTCAATATCAGAGCAGCCAGCTTCAGGATTTGCTACAGATATGCTAAATGGATACATCTTTTGAAGATCTTCGTCCAGTACTATGCGAATCCCACATTTCTCAAATTCATCTCCACGGATAAGAAACTTCAGCTGGATTAGTCTGCTTTCTTCGGATGGATAATCTAGCCTGTGGTTGAAGACGAAGAACATGCTAAGATGATCAAAAATAAGTGCTGAATCCCCAGAGACTGGAAATACATTGAACCAAGTCTGCAACTCTCTATTTTTACTGCTGACCTCAAGCCACCAGTCCGGCTGAGATTTAGGTCTCCTCTTCACAACTGCACATACAGCGAAACCTGCAATGTTCCGCAAGTTTTCATCGGGAGAGAGCTGTATTAACATATATGGTCCATCTGCATTCTGATGGTTGAACCAATTCGGAATTTCACTTCCAGGAAAGCAGGTATAAAATTCAGGAAATCTAGTCGCCGGATTCCAGCATTTCTGTGCCATAAGAAAAATATTTTAGTTTGTGAAAAGTCAAGGAGAAAGAGAAGGATAAATGTGCTAGTGTTAATAGAGACCTGCTTGCAGAATTTTGCACATTGGTTCCAAAATTGGCAGCTGTTATAGTGTTTCATTAGGCACCGAATTAGTGCTACCCACAACAGGTAACTTTCAAGCCATGTAGATATCATATCTACTTCTTCCTGATTGTCATTCAGCTTGGAGCAATTTGAAAAACCTATATAAAAACTACGTCTCTTGCCGCATAATCTGAGCTTGTCAAACAACATTGGGAGAGTCTGCAGTGAAGTGCAGTTTTCCATTGTCAGATGTTTAACACTTGATGGGAGAGGTGGCAAGGACTGAAGCCTTGTGCAATTCCCAAATTCCAAATATTTAAGTTTCGCAAGTGGAAAAAGATCAGGAAGACTTTCCAAAGATTTGCACCCTTTCACATTCAGGCTTTTAATACTTGAAGGAAGATCAGGCAATGATTGTAGCCTCTTGCAATTAGTAGCCTTGAGAGATATTAATCGGGAAAGTTGAGAGATTGTTGAAGGTATGCTCAAGAAATCATTTCCACTTAAGTCTAAAATTCCCAACGATGGAAAGCGGCTCCAATCACTTGGTATAGCTCCTTCAGGAAGACGGATGTAACTCAAATTCAATTCAGTCAAAGTTGGTAAAGCAAAAGGATTGGACTCTGGAGTTGACCGGAAAAGCTGAAGAAAACCCCTTATTCCGGTTAATAACAATTGCATTACGCCAATTCCAGCAACATCAAGCTCCTCCAAGCATTTCGAAATCCCCAATGTTCCCAAAAAATTAACAAGTCCTAAGCAACCACTTAGATTGAGTATCTTAAGAGACTTTAAATTGCACATACTAGTTGGAAGAGACACAAGTTTCTTGCAGTCCTTAAGGTTGCGTGACACCAGCTTTTCTAAAGCTCCAATGGATTCGTGAAGCTCAAGCAGTTCTACACATCCTTGAAGATTCAAATTCTCAAGATTGGGGACCTCTTTGAAGTCTGGAGTCTTGATTAAATTTTTGGAGAAACTGAGATTCATAATCTTCAGGTACTTCACCGGCTGTTACAACAGAGACAAAGAAAGATCATTTTGATTTATATATTCACATATTATATGCTATTATGATATAGAGAAATGAGCATATAAGAAGATGACTGTACCTTTATGCTCTTCCATAGATATTCAATGCAACTGCGCTGCAAGTGGAGCTCAACAAGTTTATTTGGCTGGAAAGCTGGTGGCAAATATTTGAATGGACATCCATACCAATTCAGATACGCCAATTCATTAGAAAGATACATAATGTCCTGTGAGAACTGTAAGTTTCGAAGTATTAGCAATCTTAGCTTCTTCATCTGTGAGAAGGCTTTGGCACTCAAGTTTTCATCTTGTCGATCCACTGGCTCATACTCATTCAGGACTATGCCTTCCGTTTGTTCTGTTCCCTGCAATAACAATTAACGCAAAATTAGTGGAAAATAATCACAAAAATATTTTTAGAATAACCAATTACATAAATTTATGTCGCTCTGTTACTTACAGTATCTTCCCTGATGACATGAAGAAAATCATCTTGAAGCCATATCCTGCTACGTTGTCCAGGCTCCTTAAGTGATTCCTTGAGAACAATTTGTCGACCCATTTCTTGAAGCAAATCATGCATTTTCAAAACTCCATCTGAAACGGTTATGAGAGATTTTTCCTTGAGTTCTGTCATTCCACATTCTGGGAACATTCTGCAACTATTCAATATATTTATTACATAATCCTCCTCATGTCCATTGAAAAAACATGCAATATCTAGGAAAATTTTCTTTTGTATCCCCTCCAATCCATCAAAACTTATTTGAAGCTTACTGAGAATTTCTTCATTAGGAACTTCCTTCAACTTAGCCAACATGCTCTTCCAGTCTCTTATTACAGATTTGCTATATAAAGAGGAACCCAAGACTATGAGTGCTAATGGAAGGCCACCGGCATACTTCACAAATTCACGACATAGCTCCGCATATTCTTCTTCCCTGGAACTATTCTGGATGGCTTTCGAACGAAAGAGTTGAAGGGCTTCATTATCATTTAACTCCTTAACCCTGTATATTTCATCCACATTTTGTTGGATCAACAAGCTTTCATCCCTAGTCGTGATGATGATTCGACTCCCAGGACCAAACCATGTTTCACCTCTTCTGCCAATCAAAATTTCTATCTGATCCAACTTACTAACATCATCAAGTATGACCAAAACCTTCTTACGACTTAGCCTATGTCTTATCTGGTCTGCTCCTCTATGGCAATCATGTACATCTATATCCCTTTCCATGAGAGTAGCAGATAGAAGTTGATTTTGTAAATAAACTAAACCATACTTTGCTGAGGTTTCTCTAACATCTGCAAGGAAGCAGCGACCTTCAAACTTATCATAAAGTTCCTTGTAAACAACACTAGCAATTGTTGTTTTGCCTATGCCGCCCATGCCACAGATTCCTATAATTTTAACATTGTCCAACTGCCCTAAGTCCAAATACCAAATCATGTTCTCCAAACGTGATTTCATCCCAAAAAAATCCTTAGCTATGCTATGACTTAGTGTGCTCATCACCACGTGAATTATGTGCCTGACGATTTCTTCAATAAAATCCGATTCATCCCTGTAAAAGGTGCAAGCAAAACATATATAATTAAATGAAAAATTCAAATGAACAACTCTTTCTTAATTATCATGTCTTCTAACCATTACTTTGAACATAAAACAGCTCCGTGTTTCCTTTAATCTCTTAACTTTGTTTTTTCTTTCAAGTGCTTTTTTTAATGCAATCTTAAAGACCGTAAGAAAAAGGTCTCAGAAACCATAGCAAATTCAGGTAAATTATTCCAATGTATCATTGGATTTTCATAGTTTCTCTAT